>JADWOT020000004.1:3440069-3851765 GCA_036345935.2 Taenia hydatigena | reverse complement strand
ATGGCATATCTTCTCTAGCGAAACCGCACTCCATTTAAGACTTGGAGAACTGATGCATTTATTTCAATTTGTGATTCAAGTAAGTCTACGCACTTAAACTAAAATAAGACGACTGCCTGTTTCGGAATTAGCTTGTTGTGAACAAAAGACTGATTACACTTAACTGATGCGCCATGCCTTCAGGTAGCACTGCTTGCCTCCTTTTTTCAATTCATGAAATGCTGCAAGCTGTCATTAAGCTACACTTGGTGGAGTTTAACATACTGGAAGCAGACCAAAATTATGTTCCTTTTGGCTACTTTTACCAAAGCGGGGATGTAACACATGATGATTTAAAAATGTTTGTGAAGTGCTTACATTTCTCTTATTTTTCGTGCAACAAACGCCAAAAGCTTTGAAGTGCCTGCTGATTGAGTGACTGGCTCACTATCCAAGCAAGTGTCAAACTGATTTATGATGGGAAATGTGTTCCATTAAAAGGTGCATAAATTTGGTTACCTTTATCCCACACAGTTGAGGCTGGTAAATCCACTGCACAAAGGTCCAATTCCCACTAATTCAGAGCAGCGCAGCATAACGCTTACTATAAAGCTGCGTCCGGAACTCGAGACTAGGCATTATTTTTGCCTCCAGAGGAATAAACTTTCACTAACATGGAGGATATTGCAAGCTCTGAAAATATCTGTAGAGGAACTTCGTGATGTTACCTGCGTTTTGGAATAGCAAGGCAAGCCGGCGCTTATATTCGCGTTTTAGGTGACGGATATCCTATACTTTGGTCTATGTGCACCCTTTGTGGGGTGCCTTTGTCTCAGCATTCTCTGGCCACGTCTCTCCAAAGCCGCACTTTTAATTGGCTACTTCGTTAGTGCAGCAAGCTCACTCACCATCTGGTTTGTGCTTCAATACGCCTCGTCTTTGGGTGCGTTGCTGGTACTTTGCGCTATATATGTGAACTTTGATGAAGGGAATTTTCTCTGCACAATTAATTCAATACATTGCAGTTAACTGACGACTTGGAAGGAAAGCACAGTCAATTGCGCATAGGAATCATTGCCAAAATGGCTCTATGCAGGCAAATGCTCATGGTCTAGGTAATTGGAAGGCCCTTTCAATGCCTTCATTTTGAGCACACAGACTGAATGTCCCACTGCCCCAGTAATTGGGGAATAGGGAGTTGAATAGCAGCTTATATGAGTTTCATTATCCAGGTGAAAGCTCTTGTTTCCAACTCTTTCCATTTTCGTTTTAACCCCAATCAGATGTCAAGCAGACTAAGCTGATAGGATTGGGAGTGGCATTTTTGGGCGGCTTTGTGCTGCCTGTACTAACCACTCTCCCCCACACCAAAACCATTGCACCTGAGGTAGCGCCTGGCGTGTGGAGCTGTGTACAGGAAATCGACAATCCCCTCGTCCCTTGGCCTGAGGTCTTTACTCGGTAGGTTGACAAAACCATCGATTTTGCAGTTCGCCTTTCAACGTTTATTTACGCCTGCAGGAGCAAAAAATTACAACTATATTTTTAAGCATTTCTATAATGACACACTTTCCAACGCATTGTTTTTACCTACATCGAAATATCAACATTGGCCGACGAGCAGACAAACAGATCTGCGGTTTTCCACGCGTCTAAGCGAGAAGAAGCCCGCCCTGTCGGAGGTACGCAGAGCTCTAGCTCCACTGCGCAATTTGATCTGGGGCATCGCCACTTTCAACTTTGTCGTGTTTCTCGGTTTCTGGCTGATACTTGGGCATGCCATGCATACACTCGACTTCAACTGCTTCTGCTTCTCCGTATGTGTCGCTTTGTGATTCAAGCAACTGTCCTTAAATAATGAGTGGTTATTAACCCAGTGTCCAAGGATTTTATCATACCAATAAATTCAGACCTGCAAGTGTCGTAGAGGTGCATTATTATTCAGTCTGCTTACACTCAAGTGAAAACATGATATTAGTGAAGGCATGTGCTCTTTAAACTCCACACGATTTTGTCCATAAGGTATGCAGCGGACGTGGAAATGAGACTGACGTGGTTGTTTTAGTTTGAAAATTCCAGTTGCGTTTGGCTGTGGTGATCGTCCTTATGCTAAATGCATAGCCTATTTCAAAAGGTGGGGTCTATTGAGATCTGGACATACCTATCCACTACCTTCTGCCTCATCTTTCCTCTGATGCCTCTGGTCTCTCATCGAGGAGCATATTTGAGGTGCCAACTGCGCAAGTTCCGGATGGTGATGAGGTAGTGCCGTGCTGCAGCTGCATAATGGCTTCATTTGGCTTAGCATCATTTTGTGCATGGGATTGGAAAACATTGACTTACCTCCACCACACTTCCTTTAAATTCATTTCGCACGATTCTTCTTAATACCATGTTTGCAATTTCACTACTATTGTAGGAAAACTGAACCTTTTATTCTGAAATCTGCTAATTGTGCTGCAGCTGAGAGTAATACGAGATTCGCTGTTTTCCAGGCATTGGTTATCTGACCTTCGCCGTAAAAGGCCGCATAAATCGCAGACTTCGCTACATTAGAGGTAATGAACTTGCCACTGCTCCCAGAATGACATAACAATTCATCAAAGCATATGGCGTGCATGACTAGCTTTGCGTACCAGCAATTACAACTGATTCTACCCGAAGCATTCCTCAATGTGGCAAACATGCGGTGAACCAATGAAATCACGCTGAATATTCCTGGTAACTGCAGCTTCTCCTGTTTGATACAACCATATCAGCGGCTATTGATCTCTGCATTCACCTCATAACAGATTTTAATTTGCAGCTGGCTTCTGTATATGACCTTTTCAAGTAATGCAGGTTTGAATATAATAAAGAGCTAGACTCGAAATCACGTCAAGCATGTCGGGAAAAGGGCTCATTCATATGCATCCACGAGGGCTTATCTCGTGACAGACAGCATCCACCTTGGAATAAGATAAGCTAAGAAATGAGCGAGTCAATGCAAATCAAGGATTTAATGGGTCACTAACAAACATATTACTTCCCAACATGTCATTCGCACACAAATTTTGCTAAACAACTTGGAACTGAACGCACTAACTCCTATTGGGCTGAATTGACAAGTATTAACGCGGTCCAGGATAAGACAGTACAACAAATTGCGCAACGATAGTGCTCACAACGTGTACAATTCTGAATGTGCTATTAAAGTGCCAATTTGCCCTTCATTTTAATGGAGGACCTGTGCAAATCAAATAGGGTCAAGCGAATAGATGCTCTTTTGGCCAGACCTGTAATCCATGCATGTTGTAGAATTTGACAAATGGAAAAGAACGCTTACTTTGAAAGTGAAGCGACACACCTTCCAGCCAACAGGACGTGTGAAATAAGGTTGACTTTATGGTGTCTGATGCTGCAGCGAACTGCCGAATAAGTTGAAGTAGTGAAGAGTGTAACCACCTCACCCGTCACAGCTGTCGATTCTTGAAACCTTGGCAATTCGAGGGACGTAAAACGTGGATGAAATAGGCATGATGCCATCAGATTGTACAAAATTGTGAATTTCATTTTGCAAATGCTACTTTGGATTTTGATAAACTTGAGCTATTTTGATTGCACGTGTGGCAGCTGCGTAAACGATGTTCATCGAATGTGGTAATGAGCCTCAGAATAAAATAGAAGGCTAAGCGCAACTTTTGTGCTTTAATTACATGTCTAGATTTTAAGGTTTAGGGGGACCAGAAAACTCGAAGTCACAGTTTAAATGAGATTGGTGCCCACACAACATTAAGGCTAGTTAACAACCGCCTTATAATGAAGTAAACGACTCAACCAGGTGAATGTGTCTGTGCATTTTCACAAGTCAGAAGTGATCATGCAATAAAACCACCTATTCCTGCCACAAAGGATGGCTAAGGTCACTTTGCTTGAAGTTTCTAATCAACAGTTATTTCTGTTTCTATATTTCTACTCATCAGAAAAATACAATTGTGGGTGCAAATTAGCATTGTGACGTGTTGGTTGTGCTTTGATGGTCTTCACGTTGGCATTACCTACAAGACAGGATGAAGGAAGAAGTACAGTTTACGTACGAGACCACACACTGAAGCGACTAAGTGGTTAGTTTTTCTACTAATTTCCAGATTTCACATAATTTTACCATCAGTAAAATACACTATTATGCTATTAAAATTAAAATAATTTTCATAGCAACCTAGAATGGACACTCATATCTTAAGTTCTCATGAAGGATTTTATTCTTCCGAAGGAATAATATCACGACCAGGCAGGCAGACAGGCAAACTTATAATGAACTAATGCTTGCTAAAGGTAATAGGGCCAAGATCATGAACATGGTGTTGAAGGATCCTAAAGACTGAACTCTGCCAAAATGCGTGTTGTGGAATCGAGCCTAACAACCACCGCCTGGACTGGTTACATTTGTCCTGACGTCGTTGGCGTCGCACACGTCTTCTCCTTATCCCACTGCGTCCACTTTCTTTCCAGCTTTGAGTGCCAAGCCATTTTATGCTGCTGATAACTCTAATATAATCAGTGTCTTCTTCGCTGTTGCCCAAGAGAATGGGTGATCTCTGTCTTAGGTATTTGCATGCCTCTCTAGAAGGGAGCGAAAATGGAGTAGAACTTAAGCGTTCATCTTTTGCAAGCACTACGATTGCCAACGCTTTACAAATAGCGGGAATGTTGACATACTTAAAGTAGGATATATCTGTAAAGTCGTTAAGTGTAGACATATAGCCGTAATCAAGTTTCGGAGGTTGCGCCCTTAGCATCTGAGAAGGGTTTATGCATCGCAGCATAATTATTCGCCTTTTTCATCCCATTTTGCTGGATTTTAGTGGCTTAGACTTCTGTTGTAGGTTGGTAGAGGTGGCACAAAACCCATCACTGATCAACTACTTTGGTTACTGCAATGTTATCATTCTTTTGAAGTTGTGTCTACACTCTGACTGGCAAGATATCTGACTGGCTAGTTCACACGCAACCCGCACTTAACCATATCCTGACCTCACCAGTGTTGATTACCAAATGCGGTATGCTATTGGAGATCTCCCAAACATCATTTGATTTGTCCAAGATTTGAAGCAAACAATATGCTGCTTTAGTGTGCCTACTTTGCGGGTGCAGTTTCGACTATAAATGGTGCATTGGTGTTTTGGCAATTAAAATAGGGCAAGTTGATATAATTGAACCGCGATGATTCTTATGACCTGGTGGCAATTTTGATATTTAAATGGCCTACGTATGCACACATTGCTAATTGCCACTTAATGTGCTGCATAGTAGAAGTGGTGAAGTTCTTTGAGCGCCACAGAATAGAATAAGTTCGGTGTGGGCTATGGGTGCTAATTTATGCGATGCATATGACTTCGATGAGGGTGATCATTTGCCAACGCGTAAGAGAAGGGGCGGATGAGGTACGGCGCATACGAGTGTGTGAGTGCGTACGCAATATGAGGCTGCATAAGGGCTAACGACTGAGATAGTAGCTGATAACAGACTCACGTATTTATTGTCGGGATTCATCTTGGTCCCATAGTGAGTAGTGGGGTACATAAATGATAGTTATGGGGCAAGATTTCAACTGATGAGGATAAGATGGACAAGGACGTGATGTTCAAAAGTGTCCACAAATCAGACATGGATATGAGACATTAAAATACGCGTAACTAGGACCTTTGCTAAGGATGCACTTATCTCCAACAGTCGAAGAATTTACGATAGCCTAGTGTTTGGAGTAATAACACTACTAGCACTGGATGGAGCACGAGTTGCCGCAAATCGACTCTTTGTAAATCACAAGCAGCCCACTCACCGTGTTTACGAAACAGTCGCCGAAAACCTCTCATGATTAATGCAGTCGGTTTGTTGTTTGGTCTCGATGTCGCTTGACTTGCTACACTCCAGGTCACTTAATCCAAAGCGTGTCTGCTGAAATTCTATCTCATTGTGCATGCGCAGCCTGCAAGATTCTATTATCTGAATAAATTGATGGGACTTTCGCCTCGTGAACATTCCTTCCTTAAGCCCCTGTGCCCCTGTTTTAAATAGTTTCGTGTCAACTTTTGAAGACATTGGGCGGATTGTTGTTGTGCAGGGTGATGAGAATTAAGTTTCACCGTACCTTACCTATCAACATCCAGTCTGCTCAATCCGGTAGCAGTGGTTTCTGGATATTGTGAGCTAAACATTCTAAAGATGCCCTAGTTATAATTCTTATGCAACAAATATGCACACATCAAAACTCGCCAGACACTGCCTTTTCTCACCAAACTAAGGCAAAAATGAGGGAGTAGAGGCACGCCGATCAATCTCCAAAAGGAATTCAAAATCAGGTGAAATGGTCCACTTTGAGTTTGGAAGATTTCAGTCAATAGAATGGATAGGATTCAATGAGCAAAAGTTAGAGCTGTCAGCATGTAGCACACACCAGTGCGGATTGACGACCGCTCAGCGTCTCGTAAAAGCAGCGCAAACGGTAGCATAGACGATTGTTCAAATCCAAGCAAACAAGTGATCCACGTAGGAAATCGACCATCCATCATCTGTGCAAGTGACCTTCGAACCAAGAAGCATCCACGCACCTGTTGAAGCAGGCGCGACAAGCAGAAACATTCTCAACCAAGGTGAGATTCTCCAAAAATCTTACTAGCCAAATAGGCAGGTTGACACAGTCTGGCAGTGGCGCAGGCTGCATGTCGATGTCTCAACCGTAAGAGACACCACACCGTCTCGGCTTACGCTTGTTTGATTCGAATCAGTCCATTGACTAAGGAAAGCACAACGAAGTGCACTTCCGAAGGGTATTGCAGCTGTGCCCGTGTCCAATAAGCAACACTAATATTGTGAAAATTAGGATAATGCGAACGCCGCTGAGTAGTCGTCAAGGATTAAGGGAAGTAATAGCTAGCACGCACACCAAAGCAAAGAGGAATTTGAGGTAGTGTAGGAGGAGAGTGTGATAATGGAAAGTGAGTAATGGAGTAGGGAAGGGGCTAGTTAGTGCAAAGTAATGCCATCATCAGCGACCATACCACGTGGGAAACACCGGTTCTCGTCCGATCGCGAATGCTCAGTGTTGCTGGTCCTTTCTTCTTTTGCTTTCTCGTTCGCCCCTTTTGCTCCACCCACCTACCTGCTTACCTACCTACCCACTAGTCTGCTCTGCACTACAATCCAGCTCACCTTGAACTATCGCAACCACTCCTCCTCGCTGCACGGCATCCCCATTTCCATTCCATTGTGTGGCACCACAGGCTGCCACCATGCTTGGTGGGCATTGCACATCTATTTACACTGGCATGTGCCAGAGTGGTGGAGGATGCGTAATGCAGAAAGCAAATAGAATGGTAAGGAAATGGAGCCTGGCAAGTGGCCGCATGTATGGGTGGGTGAGCTAGCGGCAGGCGAATAGGTTGTGGTGTAGTGAGCTCGCCTAGTGATGCAGCAAAGAGGGAGAGTGCATGAGACATCGAAATGAAATCCTCTCCTCGCATAGCCGGGAGAATCAATTGAAGGTCATGCTCTAGTCGTTGCTGTTGCTCCAACGCGTTGCACAAACATACTGCTTCCACTTCTTTTCCATGCCCTTCCTAATCTCGACACATTCCTTCTAATTTCACCCTCACTGCATCAAGTGAAATTCGAAGGCGGTCAAAGGAAGCGGAGCAGGTTGTTACCAAAACGCAAAATTGGCAAGTTATGGGTTGAGAAGGCAGCACTACGCATTGTCAGAGGTCTGCATGGGGAATAAAAGCTGAGCAGTGTCCAGAAATGGCTTAAGGCACAGTATCTGATGTTAATTCGTCTGCGCAACATCAAAGTAGTCCTAACTTTTACGGAAAGCACCTAATCCATCCAGTAGGGCACTAAAGCCAACTTCTCTGTTCCGCTACCATTAGAATTGCGGATAAATTTGAGGTACCCCCTATAAGGACGCGGCTATGCCCATGAACAACCTAGATAAACTTACACGCAGATGACTCATATTACCGATAACGAAGGAAAAAATGCAGCTAGCTGCTCTTCCTGCACCAGTGCACAATGTGAGAAGCGTGTTGTAGGATGTGATGAAGAAATGTTGTAGAGTACTCGTCCCTTTTAGAAATTAAGTCTTCTCTTCTGACTCAGTACTTAGCAGCTGCTGTCACAATACCTTGGTTAACACAAAATAGATTTTCTGGGCTTGTACAAAGGCTCCGGTTTTTACTACTTTTCGGGAATTTAAAAACCATCTGACTCAAAACAAAATTACGACGGAACTCTAGTGCCTCTAAACTAAGCCCTGTGAAACTGCACCCTTATATCTCGAAGTCATCTCAGTCTAGAGGTCATGCTGGACGAATTTACTTCTTTGATTGTGAGTTCTTTAGAAGATGCAAGGAATCTCTCTTTGTCTAGAGCCGTGTTGCAATCCATACTTCACGTATTTCCTTTGTGATTTTTAATGCCCTCGACCCACAGTGTAGCATCAACTTCACCCCATCACCACCTGTTTCTGCTGTGACTGGTCTGCAGGCTAGGGTGACTATAGTGAAATGCATATTTCCCCTTCTGCACTACACCGTGAAATCGTACCGTTTACAGCTCCTCGCACTAACGTGCAACCAGACAGTCTAGCTCTCGCATTGCTTTTCAACGCACTATTCAACGTGCGATGACTCGGTTCCATCGTAGGCGTCCTTGCTATCAGGTGATGGCTGATGTGCACTACAATCAAGAAGGCGGCAAATAGGCTACGTTAGGTTGCACTCCTCTACCACACATTTCGCTGATCTGGTGCACCGATGACGGATACTCTCACTTCTCTGTTCCTCTGCCTTTCGTGAGGGTACGCGGTACAATACTGCGTCGCTAGCACCAGTATTCAGTACGCAGGGTGAATGCTTTATCACGCTCATCCCCCTTTAAAAATCTTCTCCACATTTCTAACGATTTATGCAATGGCCTTGCAACCTTTGTGAAATCTATCGAAACTCCTGTAGATACTTGCCAGGCCTGGAAAACTATGGAAATTTGTCTGGTTGTTTGGTGTTTGCAAGGTCCTCACTTACGCTCTATGCTTCTGCGTAATTACAATTTACACGGAATAGACAATACGACCAAAGTCACTTAAATGGGCAGAACAGAAATCGACCCTGTATAGGATTTGGAGTTGTACGCGCCCCTCGGAACCCGAACAACACAAAGCCCTAATCAGCAATAAGCTCCGGAATATTCCTGTCTAAGAAGGAAATATCACCTGGGTGTACTATGAAGTCGTTTTAAGGGATAGCATAATCAGAACACTTTTCCTATGGGCACTCGAAAGTGATAGCCAACAAGGGAAACCATCTCATTGACGCCAAAGTTCGTGGATGAATGCATGGCCTTTGGAATGTGCACTTTTTCCACTAAAATGACATTTTTCCATCTATCAAACCCTTCTATTCTCAACCATCTTAAAAGATGACTTCTTCATGAGTGGAACTTAATTGCGTTCGCTGCGAATATGACGTCATGGAAAAATGAAATCACAGACTTACTTCATTGCTCGCACCAACGCCATACACTACGTAGCAGCTCGACGACCGAATGGTAGTAAATGCACAGCATGCCACATTGCCGTTAGTCGTCGTCGTACAACTACTGGTATTGAAAATAGGTAGACAGCCTCTTCTTCATTCGATGAAAGTGTTGGACTGGATCAGGTGTCAAACTGCAAAACATGTGTCCTTGCCGGTAGCTGTCCCAGTGTTAGTAGCGTAATCCCATCTGTGGATGACACACAAGTGCCTCATTGCGCGCCAAGACCACGCAGTTCACACAGCAGGACCACTCATGTCTTGCATCCTTTTAAGCATTAAGCATCGACATTCATCAAACCCTGCACCCTAGGCTAAGGCGCAACATTTATGCCCGGAGGAAGGTAGAGGTCATATGAAAAGGGTTTGCGTAGGATGAAATAATGTATTTATTTTTATTTCTCAAATGATGCCAACTGCACCAACAAAAGTGGGACATTTTCCTACGTCGAATGAGTTCGGAGTACGGAAATGAATACGAGGGAAGTTGGCGTGGCCCATTAACTCAAACTACCCATGATTACAAAAAATAAGCCTTGGCCAACGCCACCATATTTACTTTTTGGCAACGAAATATCTCATTCTGTCGCAGTACGTTTGCTTGATTAATTCAACTCAACCCAAACTAACCAACACCTAATTTGCATAGCCTATGCACTAATGCACACTATTTAATAATTAGTTCAAAGCGAAACGCAGCAGCTGCACTCTCATCATTAATATAAATAATCTTAAAGCGACTTTTCTGACATGCTAATGAGCCATAAAATAATAGAAGAGGCTCTCGACGATTCTAAGCACGACCGGAGAGCTATGCCACAGATCATAAAAACATCTCGTGCTTAATCCACAGAGATCGACACTTCAGGTTGCAGAATCATTAGGCAGCTTTGATTTGCCAGGTGGGAGTTCAAACACCCATGCCACAGGTAATGATGCCTTACCCAAAACGTAACAGTGTATCATCTCAGCTCACACACACCTCGCCCACACCAATCAACGAGCACATTGATCACCACCTACGCAAGCCCGTCCAATCCTAACTCACCTTTGTTTGCGAAGAAACACAAATAAAAATTAACAACTTTTAATTTACCACTGATGGAAACTGTACAGAAAGACACAGCATTGTCGAGACGTCATCACAGCTTAAGAGAGAGATATAGACATCAGGAGTGGTGATGATTAGAAATTTGGAGAGTTTTGAGCTGCTCTTCATTCGGGTGCCACCGGAAGAAACGGTTGACCAGTCTTTTGCCTCCTTTCCCCATCAACGCATGATTTTAGGGTCCACACCGACAGGTCGCCGTTATGACCCGCTTTGGATAGTGGATCTCACGTCTGCACTGATCCGCACTATTGACATCTGAACCTACGAAACCATGACAATAAACAGGGGCTAAGGAAACTCGCATTAAATACGAGAGAAAATGAGGCCTGAAATGAGGTGCTGGTTTTAAATCTATCAAATGAACCATGATACAGCGCTATCATATGAAGTGGTAGGCGCTAGCTCACGTTATACCCCAAGTAGAATTCGTTGATCAAGAATGTCACAGAACGGCGGCAGCGCCCATACACAACGAGGTGCGGTGATGAAACGAGTTTCTTGTGAAGGAAGGCGTCCACACTCGTGGGCATGCGCACCGGCAGGAGACGTCAATATATTCGGCAATTAGACATTTGAGTGGTGTATACGCATTCCGATCGGTGGCATCCCTGCAAATGGTGTTTTTTAGCCTATTCATATAGTGGTGCTTCCTGACAACGCTTAGTGGTGAGGTATAATTACCCATACCCAGTGTCCAACTGACACCCAGCATACCCTACCGTACAATTGTGCAAGGCACGAATGCATTCGGATTAACGTTTCCAGTAAGTTGAGCTTTAAGATTTCCTTTTAATTTCGAGGATAACGGATGATGGGGATAGATGGAAAGAGGAAGTACCTTTATGACCAATCTGCCATGCATGTCAAAATCAGTCTCTGAGTAATGCGCGAGGGACTTAAGCGGCTTAACCACGCCACAGCTTCCCTCCACCCCTCCAAATAGATGGACATCACAATCGGGAGGCTTGGAAATCCGAAGTGATGCGATTGGTATGGAACTGTCTTTTCCAAACATCATCCTACACACGGACTGCAGCAAAATCAACAAAAATAATGCTCAATATCGTCTGGCGCTCAAGCACAAGGTTCGGGTCCGTATGCACTAAAACTTGGGCATATCTATGTCGGTGACGTCCCCTCTCTCCTCCTCAATACCCAGTGCACCCTCGGCTCCGCCGCATGAGACACGCGCATGACAGCAATCAGACTATGCGTATTACGTGTAATAGACGGGGCGTGCGTGTGCGCGTGGACCTAAAGCAGCAGAACGTGTACCATGCATAGTGCAGCTGAACATAGTAAAGTATTCCTTTTCTTTCCAACATGAGCAAGTTCCAACCTAAGCATTACATGTAGCAATAATTAATCAAAATCAAGCAATGGTCTCCAGAAACACTCGCGACAATGGCGTCAAGGCGGTGCTAATTATAGCATCCCCGACAGTCAGATGTTCCGACTAAGATGAAGCGATTTCAGCAATCTCGCTCACACCAGGCAGGACCGTACAAACGTTCCAGTGCCACACATCGCTGAAGTGAAGCAGATGAAGGTAAGTAGGCGAGCAGGTTCATGGACAGTGAAATAATCATATTGCCCCACCTTCGCCTGTCTGTCTACCCAAACCTCTACTACTCAAGTTACCCACTCAACAGATAAGTGAATTGGGCGTTAGTAAGGAAACAGATGAAGCTTAACGCTTGCCAGTGCCCATTTATCTGTACCTCGAAAAACGTCCACCGACTATCAGCCATCAAGACCATTAATGCGGCTGACCTAAGGAAGACGCCAATCCTGCACTTTTGCCCCTCTCCACCACATGTCAGCCAACTATTAGACCCAAGGCAATTCAACTAGAACCAACGCTAATTACTACTGCGACTAAAAGGAAGGAGGAGGAGGGGGAATGCGCTGGAACTACTGCACTGCTACAGCAGGGAAAGCAAGCAAGTTGAGGCAATTAGTGGTTCGCCTTCGCTTTAAGTACACACTGCATTCACATGTATTTCGGAGACAGACATCCCAGGACGCTTTTTCCGATAATGATAAATGCGCGCAGTTTAGTGTCTTAGGCAGGGAACACTAAACAGTCAGATACCCTCAAACTTGCATCGTCAGCAGAAGGAGCCAACGAAATTACTTCACAATGAGGAAAATCTAGATGCGCCTCAAGTGCGCACTAATCCACAACATGGTCCTCCGCAAATCCCCAAAACTGCGAAGAGGTAGACCAATTAGCATGTACTTATTTAATACAAGTGTGCACAGCGCCCATGCCACTGTTCCGACTTGGAATGAGGTACACTTATTTCGAGGCAATGCTTACAGTCCACTGCAGATGCTCACCCTTGGTGTGATGCAGATTGCCCTATCCTACCTGTCAACATCCAGTGCACTCAATCCGGTAACAACCAATTTAGCATACTTGGCAATAAATACAAGCAACTTGTCCCAATCAAGCTTTGAATGCCCGTGTATACTCATTGAATCCTGCTAAATACAATCTTTCCCGTTTGGACTAGAATGCCAACACAAGTAATAGGCGAACATACACTACCTATCCTTCAAGACGGAAAACCAAACAAGGTGCACGAAATGGATAAGTCCAGCCGCTGGTATGACTATATATCAATGAGCACAAATCAGAACTGCCAATGCTTAATGTGTACCAATGTCGAGTGAAAGCAACTCGACAACTTATGGCATCAAACAAGTGGGACATGCGGAAAACTGGAAAGTAAGAAGAGGCACAGCGAGCCCTGAACCAGCGCTGAATTCACATTCAACAGGCAGTGTCTGTAGCTGGTACAAAAGACGGCACTTCGCAGTCAGGCCTCACACCTCATCAAAGCAGGCAAACAGCAAATTGAGACTTCAAATGTGCATAAATGTGCATTTATACGCACCTATGAATTGGCGGGTTCCTTCCTCCACCTATCCACAATCACTGCACCCTCCAACGTTGCTCTTGTTGCCTGCCACGTCACAACGCAGGAGTAACTGCACAACACCGCTTGCGTCCTACTCTGCAGACTTCCAACAATTTTGGCAATAACTCATCAGCGAACGCTGACTGCCAAAGCGCCCATCAGCGGTGGCACAGCCTCAACGAAATACCTGTTCCTTGCAGGCTCGGATTGAACATAGATGGCACGTTAATTCATTTGTTCAGACGTCATCATTTTCGCAGCAGAATTCGATATTTGCATCCACCCCTCAGCTACGCCAACAAACGTTAGGTTCGAATAACATCCTTGTATCTACAGGAACAAGCTGCGGCTTAAACAAGCCATGTCGATCAAACCAGTGGATGGACGTTTAGTGTGACAACGGCGTAAACTGCAAGTTGATATCCCTTCGAAGCAGATTTCTTACGACCTTGGCATGGGCCTATTCAGATCCCGTCCGTCAAAGCTGCAGAAGACCGCATTCTGTTCGTCAATGAAAGAAAAACACTCAAGCACCCTTTTAGAGAGTGCTGCAGCTTTGTCCGCGTCCAGTTAGCACGACAGATTCCAACGATATGGTTGTTGCAACACCTTGGGGAAATGCAGCTGTCGCGCTGAATTTGGGAGAAGGCCTTGAGAAAAGGGTACAAGACTAGTTCGTCAAAGCACAGCATAGAGCGCGCCAACCTATAAGCCTAAACACACTTGTATCACCGCACAGTGGAGAACAATAGGGAGGTCACACTTCAAATTCATCACTTTTTGTAAACTCTCAGGGCTCATTAGATGCACCACAATCGACAAGAGTATTCTTGACATCATTAAGATCCGAACCATCGTCGACGCCGAGTAAAGCCCGAAATTTTGCGGTTCTCTTTCACTCTTCAATCAAAAGAGCCTATTTGGCCTGAATACTGCCGCGAATAAAACGCGCAACGTACCCACCACATCTGCAGACAATGTACTAAATACAACTGATGACCTTGAAACTGCCATAGCAAATGAAGAACTGCTGATTAAATACCTTTCTAACTTTATGAATAGTAAACAGCGATAAAAAGCTAAATTCTGTTTTAAAACCTTAGCATAAATAACTTATGCAGGCATATAAAATCAAATGCTGTTCATCGTTAAAAATGGAACTACACAATTTATATGTGTATAAAGAATTTGCTGACAATTAAATCAGAAAGCACACACCTCGCAAACTTATCTGCATCTGCGTTAAATGAACTATGGTCAAACATGCTGCTACGCATGCGACAATTGAAACCCTACATTTGAGCAGGATGTAAGTTTTGTTACCAAATTGGAAGCAGAATAGTGAACTGTCGGTGTAGTACCTTATTTCCTTGTACTATTGGTTTCGATCAGTGTAATACTTTGGTTGTTAGAACTGCCGTTTTCTGTCAAGGTCACAGGGGTGGCCATATTGCCCTAGCTGCGTGGGCTGGCCTCTGAGCCATGCCAGCAGCGTTTTCCCCTTCTGTCCGGTGAATATATGTATTCTACCCCGCCACTTTGCCTTCTTTTGCCTTAAGGGAGCCTCGGGACGCTACAATCAGGGTCACAATAGTGGCCATCTTGCCGAGCTGCGTAGGCTGGACGCTGGACCATGCCAGTGGCTCATTTCCTTCTGCCTGTTGAATATATATATATTCCACCCTAGTATTCTGCCTTCTTTTGCCTTCAAGGCAGCCTCGGGACTCCACAGTCGGCTTCAATAAAATCGACGCTCATCACACATGAAGTTCTAATTTCCTCCCGGCCTCTCGCACCAAGAATGCACTTGAAGTGACATGGATTTACACAATGAGTAAAATTATAGTGCCCCGAGACTCCCTTAAGGGCAAAAGAGAACAAAATATTAGGTCAGAATACATTCATAGAATTAATGGACAGAGGAAACGGGGCTGTGGTCATGGCTTGGAGATCAGGCCATGCGATTAGGAAAATATGATTGCCAATGTGACCGAAACCGAAACTGGCAGTCGTGATTAACAAAGCATTGTAAAAGATGCGACGCCTTAAAATCCTTTAGACGAATAGGTTAGGGCCAAAGGATTTCTGTGATAACGGGTAGTTACCTTTCAGTCATTAGTGCACAAACCTCAATTTCGTATCAGATCGATGAGGCGCCCCTGCCGAGTCGTAGATTAATGGTTAAAACAGAGTAGTGCGGTGTGGACAAGTCAGTCACTAGGTGACAGAACGTTTGTCGCGCAGACCAACTCCTTACCCCAAAGGTGATGATCGTTGCAGTGTAGCTGAAGTGGGTAAATCGGTCTGAATTTGTGCACAAACTCCCCGTCTCGAGAGACATTATTCCTGAAATTGCGAATCATGGGGGACAGTCGCGAGTGTTTGCATGCAAAGCTGCAGTTTTTCTTGCGTTCTTCTTTTGGACGCAGTACACACTCTGCAACATTGTTGGCGTCGAGGGACACCCTCCTTTTACCACCTGAAGGCCTCTCTCTTGCTTCACAGAAATCGCACTCCTACCTACAATCTATGGCGAATGGAATGCTCTGAGTGCAAATCAGATAATATCATCTTGATTTTAGAAACAGAAATGATTGCACTCCTGAAATGTATTAACTATTCTTACTTTTATTCGTCTATCGAATTTCTCGTGTGTTTAAAAAGGCATCGTTGGCAGAAAATGTTAGGTTTCGAGTCAAAAGGAAGTTGTTTCTGGAAGGGAGGAGTACACCAAACATTTCTTCATGGCATTCTATGGCACGCATCGCGTGTTGTGCCGGTGGAGTGGAGGTGGATGTACCAGTGCACACAGCAGCTGCAAAGGTTGGAGATGAGAGTGAGGAGAGGAAGGGACGGGTGAAGAAAGAGCAGTTCGATGAATGTAGCATCAACTTTGCAAAATAAAACTCCCTGCAGTGTCACCACTCGCCTTCCTGACAGTCGATCAGAACTGATGTGAGGGATGCTGACATGTTCTATAGGCTGCTGAGCATTGTGTAGTGGTAACAAGGAAGATTATTTTGCAGCAATAATTTGTCGAACGCAAAAAATTGCCGAACTTTGCCTCTTGGACGGTAATGGTCATGTCTTTGGTACTCGGCGGCTGTCATCACTTCTAACAAGTCCATACCCCGGAGAGGTAACAAATCACTGCAAAATTGGCATTTCTTTAGACTTCAGGTCAATTCTGCCTCCATATATCTATTGGCAAAGACGAGAACCTCATTGAGACAGATCATACTATTCTTTAGCAATAAACCTATTTATGCTGGCTGCATCAAGCGTTGGAGGGATGTCACCGCAACACGCATTGGCCAAAATTCATGCAGCACACATGGCAGTGCAAATGCAGGCTCTCCTCTGTTCGCCTCTGCCACTCCCGCATTCTGTTATCCTGAATTCGAATCAAGGGGCGAACTATGCAACCCCAACTGACGATTCTAGCGATTTGTGTATGTGGGGCTAAGGGGAATGCATCCTTCTTATTTACGGCGCCAATGCACAATCGCGTGCTGCGGTTGATAGTCCTTATCAGCATCATCGCAGAGGCTCACGGTGGCTTTGATACTTGTGCAACTTTATCTTGAACCATCCCGTTAACCAGATGGTTTACTTCTAGCAAAGGGGTAGTATGCGTCTGGGTGGTTAATAGATGTGTCTAGCTTCACCGCTACCTATCGTATGCTTCACAAAACCTGCCCGAACCATTTTAACGCTTTACCACGATAACATGCTTGCTTACTTGCCCAGCAACTCACAATGTTTTCTCTTGTTATCGGCTGTGTGCAATTTCACTGAAGTTGGTTAGAGGTATGGCTGCATCCTTGTGGAGGGCACTACGGGTGTTAGCTGCCTGTGATGCGGATCGCCACTCGCCAGCACGGTAGGCTGCCATCCTCCAAAAGCATTAAGTGAATGCTGTGGCACACTGGTTGATACTATGTTAGCAGAACAATGAGTTCTCCCAATCCGGTGATTTCAATCACTACCTTGATTCCAGTGTCCATTGGACCACTCTCTCATTTCTAATCAAGCTAGCTGTCTGACGTAGACACACTGAAGGCCCCGATTACACGCATAGACGCTAAAAGTGGAAATTACATGGCGAGATTGTGTTGGTGCTGTTGAGCGGAATAATGGACGCCACACCTAAAATATATACCAAGGCGATGAACCCACAAAGATTTGCAGCCTAATGTCCACAGAATGTGTGACGCTA
Source organism: Taenia hydatigena (assembly GCA_036345935.2). Classification (NCBI taxonomy): domain Eukaryota; kingdom Metazoa; phylum Platyhelminthes; class Cestoda; order Cyclophyllidea; family Taeniidae; genus Taenia; species Taenia hydatigena. Next base: position 3,833,960 of record JADWOT020000004.1, on the reverse strand, counting down.
ATTAACAAAGTGGCAGCCCAAAAACACATTTCACGAAGCTGAGTGCGTAGCCCATTTGGACGAAGACAAGAGTAGGCACAGCAGAACACCGAACAGACTCAACATGCTTCTAAAACATTTGAAGTTGGATGCTGATGAGCTCCAAATTGGCCTTAAACACTTTCGGTTCAAACCGAAATTGAATGGAGGTTTCCAAGGAACCGCATATTTATAAATGTTTACACAGCTTCCTTGAACAGGCAGATTATCGTCTGCCTGAAAGAGAACACAGGCACTGTGCGTGAACAATAAGTGTTCATGTGATAAGGGTAGGTGAACGTGTTGTGACGGTTTTCAAATTCAAACTACACATAGGGATAGGAGGTGAGACAGTACTGGTTTGGTGACAGGACAGCAGCCTAATACGGTGGTACAGGATACAGACACGAGGGGAAGAAAAGGGGAAGAAGGAGGTGAAGTACCCACCCTGAGCAAAGTCACCAATTCACCAGCTGCGCATGATACACGCTCCAATCGAGACAGGTTTCATCATGCCCGCTTATGAGGACAGCGCATGGCCTGACTCACACTGTCGGCGTTCCCGCTTTCGCCAGCACATACTCGTGTGGGTGGGGTGTGACTGTTGGCATGGTCTATGCATGTCGGTCGGTAAAGTCACCGTCAATAGAACAACAACTAATCCGGGTTCTCATTTTGCACTTAACTGACACGAATACGGCCTAGAAGACATGCCGTAGAGTTTTAGTAAAGGTTGATTGAATAAGTGAGCAATAATTTATTTGGGGATACATGGACTGAAGGCCAGTACGACAGGCCTGCTAAGGATAACCTGTGTCGCATCATGCGTTTCATCTTTCGCACTCCCTTCGCGACTCTTCGCCACCAAAATAAACCTACAGTGAAGACGCAGATTAATATTGGCAAAGCCTATCTCAAATGTGTAATTTCTAACAACTTTCTGCTTTTTATTGGCTTTACCTTTTGACGTAGCTGAAATATGCTAGTTAGCAACTTCAATTTTTGTATTCAATGTGAAATTTTTCGAATCACGGGCATTTTATGTCCACAGGTACCACGTGTAATCTTTATGGTCCTTTGAACATATTTAGGCGAACGTGGTAAACAACTCTCGAACATCATCCTCGCGGAGCAAGTTGATCCTATGGTGTTTAGGCTACCTTTGTAGAACAGCCTTCTGTAACCAAAATATGTCGGCTTGCTCTGTAGCTGGGTTGTAAAGGGCTTGAAGTGCACAGAATTTTGCTTTGGGACCAATGGGGCATTGTTTTCCTTTAAGGGTCTAAATGAGTTAGACCTTTGAGACTTGCAAGCCTAGACTTCTGGGCAATAAACCTTACTAGCATTAGAGTTTGTTTCTATGTTGGTATACAGCGTCTCTATCCGACGCGTTCTTAGCCGTAGTTTTGGTAACCGTCGATTCGTAGATAACCTGACATACTGTTCGCCAGCAGGACACACTTGCTCAATGCTTCGATTCGTCTGTCGGAGTCTATCAATGCTCTTACGCTGACTGGAATTAAAATGGCAAAATGAAATCAACTGGTGTCATACTGGAACAGCTAAAGCATCTGAGACTGGCTGCGGATTCATTTTTTGCCATGCGCTACTCTCAATGGTCAGCAAATGATGGGGCATTAAAAACGATTGCCAAGGTTAAGAAGTTGTATGCTACTTACCACCTTCTTTGGCCGATTAAAGAGCTCAATTCAGCATGTGGCGAGGTAATGCTGCAAGCGTTAAATGCTCAGTGACACACGTGTCAAGTTTTCTGTTTCATAATTGCATCAGGTTTGCCATGTTACGATTAGATGCGAAGGTCCAAGACAGCTAGATGAGCGATCCAATGGACAACACCTGGAGACGTTAGTAATTAAGTCGAGATCTGGCTTGGTAGCTGACTTCCTTATTTGTTTGGGTATTTCACAGGTATGCCAAAAATCGTCACGAATAACTTCGGCAACACCACACATTTCTTCTCGCATGACCCCATTGCCACCATGCCACGTAACCAACAGTTTGCACCTTGACTCACCACTTGTACAGCACACATTATTTTTAGGCGCTGAACAATGCTTACCACTGAAATTTGCTGTTCAATGCTTGAAGCAATACGCTGACTTGCCGTCGATTAATCTTAATTCCCTTCATTTACCATCCGGGTTGAACGACTGATCCGTCATGTCTCAACTGCCTACCGCGGTAGTACTCCAGGAAGCATCTCTATGGCTGCAGTTTAGAGATGAACAACCATTGTTTGCTAGTAAGTCAACATGAAGCCTGAACTGAAAATTTCACTTACGAGGCCCAAACTCTTCTGCTCTATAAGTCGGCGTAGTAAGTTAGGCATCACACTCCATGCGCATGTAGTTTCCATGCGCACCCAAAAGTGGTTTCTAACTTGTGTAGCGTGCCATTTTGAGGAAATGGAGTGAGCTGCTCTCTTATTGATCCTCTTTTGGCCTCGGTCTTAACGATTTCCACATATTATTGCACCAGGACGGACCACCTTCTGACTACTTCAACCCGAAGATCAGCAGGAGTGACCTTTGGTCATGCGCAAGCATGGGTGAACCACCGAACTTAAAAAACGTGAAGCGGATTTGTCAGCAAACCTTCCTTTTTTGGTCTGGTCCTTTCTTCACAGGCGTATCCTCTGCCAGCCACGCTTAACCAACCATAAGGAACTGCAAAATCCACTTTAATGCCACAGCGCGGATTTGATCCTCATCACTACTAGTCCACAACCCTGTCGCACGTAGGTAGCATATTGTGCAATATCTTGGTGCAATAGTTAGAATAATGAGAAAGCTTTACCTTTTGACGTAGCTAAAATATGCCACTTAGCGACTTAAATTTTTGCATTCAATGTAAAATTCTTCGAATCACGGGCATTCTATGCCCACAGACACCGCGTGTAATATTTATGGTCTTTTGAAAGCATTTAGGCGAAGTGGGTATACAACGCTCGAAGATCGTCCTCGCGGAGCAAGTTGATCCTATAGTGCCGATAGAATCCATTCCATAACCCTCCATCAATATGCCATCAACCCACCACTTGTTTAAGCCAATTAGGATGTCCCAGAACATTCAGCTTTCTTGCGTTAGCAATCGTCGCAGAAAAGGGAGGAAGACTGAAGGAAATCCTGTACAGTGCGTACCTTACATAAATATTTTATTTGAAATCCATAATCAGTTGTTTGTGTTGGCATTCGAATCAAAATCAAGGTCGTAGAGACGCCGTACTAATGATGTTTGATAAATATACAGGCGCTAATACCATTAATCGGCTTCTATTCTATCTGCGGTCCCATCCTACTGCCCAAAATAAAGTCCGTCACATGATTCGGGAAAAGGCTTAGAAGTGTGCAATGGATATTTTGATTTCAAATACTCAAAATTATCCAGTGTTTATTAGTTTCGGCCATCAAATTTGAAAATGGGTCATAAGACGATCGCGTACCCCGCTGCTTCTCATTGATAGGGCAAAATGCATTCCGACGCAGTGGATCGTATTTGTATAATTTGCCAATTTAACGGCATTCAATTCTGCAGTACCTCATCATTGCTCATACCGATATCACAACCTTAAATTACACGAAATCTTATTTTTGCTTTTGTTTTCTGACGCAATGCCTTATGCGACTGGTTTTCCTTCAACTCCTTCCAATGCATCTTTTTATTCGCATTACTGTTTTCCACGTTGCCACTTACTTGACCTTAACAACGCTCTTGTGTCTCACTATGATGGAAATCAATTCAGCACGATTAATTATATTTGTGTTTCCTGATCCACAATAAATGTCTGCTTTTCATAGCCCAGTAGCGTCGAAACGGAGAGAGCACGAGTGGGTATTCTGCAACCGCACTAAAAGTTATTGTCCTTAACAAATCCATTAACCAAATTAAACATTGTGCAAAAATATTGCACTAAAGTCCTACATCCCGTGTAATGTTGTGACTGGCCCTCCCGTTGTCCCTGCTTTAAAACTGTTGTTCAGAAATGCGTATGCGTCAAAGTCATGCGAAAAATTTGTGTACCAAAGAGAAAACCGACTTCCAGTGAGATGCTTTAGACACCGTTGTGCAGCCGAGGACAAGAATGATTTTATTGCTGTGGATTAAGTGCAGCCATTGTCCGATGACTCGCCTCCCTTCTTCTTTAGTCCCAAAAACTTTCATAAGTTGACTTAATGTTTCCCTACCTCAACTTACTTATACCAAGATATGGGACCCTCATTGCCCATAGTGTTCACCATGACCTGCATCACCTTCCGGTACTGACTTTCAGACAACCTATTTGTTCCAAGGCAATTATTCCAACAAGCTCGCTTAACCCGAAGTCGTCAGCGTATACACGGAAAGGCGCTGAGATGCATAGTGAACTTGCTGGTTGTGGTGCTAACGTGTTGTGATAGTGGCAATTTGACAATGAGATGTATGCTTAGATTGCATTAACCACATGAGGTGTGCCACGTTAATAAGAACAATTCTTAGTAAGTCTGCTTATTGCACCCCAGCGAAAACGATTTCAGCTTAAATAAATGGAAAGAGGTGCCAATACTGCTCGTTTGACTTGGGATAAAAGCTTATTTGGAGGTAAGGACTATACATTACTGCAAAATTCATGCGGGTCAGGGCGTATGTTGCGGTGTCGTACCCGTCAACATCCAGCGTGTTCAATCTGGTAGCAGTAGCTGCAGTATACTGTAAAATCAGTGCTCTAAAATCGTGTTCCAGTCGTATCTATATATTGATATATGTATATTCATGCAGCTGATGCCAAGGAAACCTAATCGAAGAGAAGCGCCCTCAAATGCAGTTGTCTATGCTGAACTACTCGATTGCCAGAACCGGTTCGGAATAGTGATTAAAAGCTACTGTTGTTGTTGTTGTTCATGTTGTTGGGCAAGCAAGGTAATAACCCTTTAAAAGCGTTGGCTACGTTTGCGTATTTTTGGCTGTTGTAACCTCAGATACTTCTGCAGCCATTGCCAAGAGGATAAGTATAACTTGGCGAATTCAGGAGAAGGAGCACGGTTTTTAGTAATGGCTGCTGAGTGTTCAGGGACGCGGCAGCGTAATGCACCTGAGCCCAGTCGATCTTGATTGGTAGGTCGTGTAGATGTCTTAGCACATCAAAGTGGTAAGAACCAAGTAGGGTCTTTTTCTTGTGATTTATTACGCTGAGGGGAAGCCTTTGTCGTTGGAGGATGCACTCCCAGTAGCCCATCTCTCAAACAGTGCTGGATTGAGCAATGCGATGGATGGATGAGGTGCCAAGTCGTCACAGTCGCAGTTTCCAGGGTGCCAATAGATGTTGATGTCGGTGCAACCATTTATGATGCACTAAAGCCATCGGTTCCCGTGGTCGTAGTAAAGAATACAGCTTGAAAAGTGCCAGTTGCTCTCTGATTTATCATCCGATTTTTATATAGATAATTGCTGTAACCAAAGTTGATGTGCTTAATCTTTGACCCTATTAAGCTCACTTTCGAATAACAAAAGCAGAGGACTCAAATACAGTTATTCTTATCAACGGCAGGTAAGAGCGAGTGGATGTGATTTAAATCGGAGTACCAAAGAAGAATCTAAAATGCTCCAAATCACCAAGGGCCAATGGAGCATTTACTACTCAAGTGTAAATTAACATACCCAACATAAAGCGTCAGTAATAGATTTGGGAGTTTCAGAGTGGTCTCCTGTTACATTGTGGACTTTTGGGCTTTAGCTGTCTCTGTTGCACTACATCACATTGTCAGGTGAGGGTTTTTTAAAACATGTTTCACGTGGGTAAAGGTGAAGTGGGTGAGTGAATGAAAGAAAAGTAAGCAGGATCAGGTTGCTCCTCTCGAAGTTGTTGTCAGTAGCACTGCTTGTTTGCTCATGCCTCCCCTTAACCTGCAGTGAGCTGTAGTGAGCGTGAGAGAAATGATATATTTCTTCATGCCTTTTGTTTTCGACTCTCTCACGATTACTCATCCTGCGACGGGATCATGAGCATTCCCGAACATTATTAACGCGTCATTGCCTGCGACTGCTTTGCATCCCACAGAGGTGACACGTCCAACTTGCATAATTCCCAATCAAACAAAGTTAACTGATTTCAACCCTCTCAAGCGCTAAGTATGCTGCTTCCCTACTTAACCACACCATTCACTATCCATCATGCCTAGCTGGCTGATACTTAAATTTCTATCTCCAAAACCGTTTCGAACTTTTATCACCGGGGGACGAAGTGGGATTCTTGGGTCAGACGCGCCTAGCCCGCCTGGATTATTTAAATAAAACTGCACTTAACTTATTTTATTTTGTGTTTCGGCTGTCAGCAATCTACGTGTACGTATGCGGCCTCTGCAAAATGACTCCAAAACATGACAGTACACGAGACAGAAATGTCATCTTTACAACCAGCATAAAGTACGTAAGGTATGAGCGCCAAATCCAAGTGTATAGTACGAAATCTTGCACACTTACATTCATACTGCTTAAAAATTTGGCAGATAGATGCAAAGGTGGGAAAATAGGAAATGGTTTGATCATTAGACACTAGATCGAAATGTGCGTGGGAGAAGGTTAGAACACTATGTGACCAGTCAGGCGGGTGCAATCGCTGACTTTATTTATATCACGATTTGAGAGTTGGCTAGGTAATCTGTTTGTGTGGATGCACACGTAGGACGGAAACTTTGCCTATCGTTGCAGTGGTTGCTATGCCTAGCAGTGCACGGTCAATTTTTCCATAGGATGCTACACACTTCCTTGAATTCTGTCTCATAGTTGGTGTACTTATTCGAGTTAAGGATCCTGATTTGCATTCCATCATCTTGCAAGGAAGTCTTGACCACATCATCAAAATACTCGGCTTGCATAACTTGCCCCTGCAAGTGTGCTTCGACCAACGCATAGAAATACACTGACCATAATTTGAAGTGACTAGGCTGGGCTTGGTGCAGACTTGAGGAATCCTGGAACTAGTTGCAATGACCACCACTTGGAGTGTAATGTAAATGCATTGGCACCACTGAGATGGTTTAACGCAGCAATAATGCTAGTTGGCATTTGTATGCGTTTGAAATTTCAACTGTCTTACGCATCGACGTTACTGAGGGACCTATCTACTGATCATTACTGCCATGACAATAACGACGAGCGAGTGATGGAATGAGAGGACACTGACGTAGGACTCAACAATGAAGCGTTGAAGAACGTTAGAGGTGAGGCGGCAAGAGTGTCGGATAGCAGGGAGGGTGGAGTCCACCAGAGCGGACAATGTGTACGAAGTAGCCCATCCCCTAAGCCGACGTGCACACGTGGCTTTACGAGCACACTTAAGCTTCTATCGCTCTCAGCAATGCAACCCTGTGTGTGCGTGTGTGCACAACAATTTCCGCTGACTCGCAGAATGGCAGCGACTTTTGTCGTCAAAGTGAAACTGTGCTGGTGAAAGCGCATGAGCATATCGACCTAGACACTGGACTATTTCGCAAACATTACACACTTGGGTCCTTCATGCTAAATTATGCCATTCACCATCTTGCTCAGTACCATTTTCATGCACTTGCAGCACAAATTGCGCTGCATTGCAGAGAGCAGGAGACGGTCTACTTCGCCTCACATCAGTTGTTTACTCTTGTGGAATTGACCCGCTGCTTTTGCTAACTCAGGTCAACCTTCCTCTTCCCATTTATCACCCCATATCGCTCTTTCAGCGGCTGCTGCACCAACTTTTAGCCACTAGATGCATCAAAGCCGTCCCATTTGTCATTTATCATGTCTATCAAATACATATATATATGTCTATATATTTTGTTCTCTTTTGCCATTAAGGGAGTCTCGGGACACTATAATTTTACTCATTGTGTAAATCTATGTCACTTCAAGTGCACTCTTGGTGCGAGAGGCCGGGAGGAAATTAGAACTTCATGTGTGATGAGCGTCGATTTTATTGAAGCCGACTGTGGAGTCCCGAGGCTGCCTTGAAGGCAAAAGAAGGCAGAATACCAGAGTGGAATATATATATATTCAACAGGCAGAAGGAAATGAGCCGCTGGCATGGCCCAGCGTCCAGCCTACGCAGCTCGACAAGATGGTTACCCTTGTGACCCTGAACAAAACCAGTAGTACATGCAAAGTACTACACCGACAGTTCACTATTCTGCTTCCAATTTGATGACAAAACTTACATCCTGCTCAAGGGTAGGGTTTCAATTGTCGTATGCATAGCAGCATGTTTGACCATAATTCTTCTTAGCGCAGATACTGATCACTTTGCGTGGTGTTTAGTCTCTTATCTAATTGTCTGCATGTTTTTTATGAACACATATAAATTTTATAATTTTATATTCTCACATAAGTTATCTGTACCAACGTTTTAAAACAGAATTTAGCTTTTAATCGCTGTTTAGTATTCCTAAAGTTAGAAAGGTATTTAATCAGCAGTTTTTCATCCGCTATGGCAGTTTCAAGGTCATTGGTTGTATTTAGTATATTGTCTGCAGATGTGGTGGGTACGTTGCGCGTTTTGTTTACGGCAGTATTCGGGCCAAATAGGCTCTTTTGGTTGAAGAGTGAAAGAGAACCGTAAAATTTCAGGCTATACTCGGCACCAACGATGGTTTAAACTTTAACGGCGACAAGAATGCCCTTGTCGGTGGTGGTGTATCTAATGAGCCCTGAGAGTTTACAAAAAGGGATGAATTTGAAGTGTGACCTCCCTATTGTTCTCCGCTGTGCGATGATACAGGTGTGTTTAGGCTTATAAGTTGGCATGCTCTATGCTGTGCTTTGACGGACTAGTCTTGTACCCTTTTCTCAAGGCCTTTTCTCAAATTCAGCGCTACAGCTGCATTTTCCAAGTTGTTGCAACAACCATATCGTTGGAATCTGTCGCGCTAATTGGACGCGGGTAAAGCTGCAGCACTCCCTAAAGGGGTGCTTGAGTGTTTTTCTTTCATTGACGAACAGAATGTGGTCCTCTGAAGCTTTGACAGACGGGATCTGAATAGGCCCATGCCAAGGTCGTAAGAAATCTGCTTCGAAGGGATGTCAACTTGCAGTTTACGCCGTCGTCACACTAAACGTCCATCCACTGGTTTGATCGACATGGCTTGTTTAAGCCTCAGCTTGTTGATGCAGATACAAGGATGTTATTCGAACCTAACGTTTGTTGGCGTAGCTGAGGGGTGGATGCAAATATCGAATTCTGCTGCGAAAATGATGACGTCTGAACAAATGAATTAACGTGCCATCTATGTTCCATCCGAGCCTGCAAGGGACAGGTATTTCGTTGAGGCTGTGCCACCGCTGATGGGCGCTTTGGCAGTCAGCGTTCGCTGATGAGTTATTGCCAAAACTGTTGGAAGTCTGCAGAGTAGGATGCAAGCGGTGTTGTGCAGTTACCCCTGCGTTGTGACGTGGCAGGCAACAAGGGCAACGTCGGAGGGTGCAGTGATTATGGATAGGTGGAGGAAGGAACCCGCCAATTCACAGGTGCGTATAAATGCACATTTATGCACATTTGAAAAGTCTCAATTTGCTGTTTGCCTGCTTTGATGAGATGTGAGGCCTGACTGCAAAGTGCCGTCTTTTGTACCAGCTACAGACACTTCCTGTTGAATGTGAATTCAGCGCTGGTTCAGGACTCACTAAGCCTCTTCTTACTTTCCAGTTTTCCGCATGTCCCACTTGTTTGATGCCATAAGTTGTCTTGTTGCTTTCACTCGGCATTGGTATTTATTAAGTATTTGTAGTTCTGATTTGTGCTCATTGATATGTAGTCATACCGATGACTGGATTTGTCCATTTTGTGCACATTGTTTGGTTTTCCGTCTTGAAGGATAGGTAGTGTGTGTTCGCCTATTACTTGTGCTGTCATTCTAGCCCAAACGGGAAGGATTGTATTTAGCAGGATTCAATGAGTATACACGGGCATTCAAAGCTTGATTGGGACAAGTTGCTTGTACTTGTTACAAAGTATGTTGAATTGGTTGTTACCGGATTGAATGCACTGGATGTTGATAGGTAAGATAAGGCAATTTGCATCACACCAAGTGTGAGCATCTGCACTGGACTGTAAGCATTGCCTTTAAATAATTGTACCTCATTCCAAGTCGGAACAGTAGCATGGGCGCTGTGCACACTTGTATTGAATGAGTATATGCTAATTGGTCTACTTGTGGTTAGGAAGCTTACTGCTGCTTTACGTCTTCGCATTGTTTTGGGGATTTGCGGAGGATCATGTTGTGGATTAGTGCGCACTTGAGGCGCATTTAGACCTTCCTCATTATTAAGTAATTTCGTTGGCTCCGTCTACTGACGATGCAAGTTTGATGGTATCAGACTGCTTAGTGTTCCCTGCCTAAGACACTGAACTGTGCGCATTTATCATTATCGGGAGAAGCGTCCTGGGATGTTTGTCTCCGAAATACATGTGAATGCAGTGTTTGCTTGAAGCGTAATGTCACGGTGATGACCTCGAAGACGAACCACTAATTACCTCAACTCGCATGCTTTCCCTGCTGCAGCAATGCAGTAGTTCCAGAGCAGTCTCCCTCCCCCTTCCTTTTAGTCGTAGTAGTAATTAACGTTGGTTCTAGATGATTTGCCTTGGGTCGAACAGTTGGCTGAAATGTGGTGGGGAGGGGCAAAAGTGCAGGATTGGCGTCTTCCTTAGGTCAGCCGCATTAATGGTCTTGATGGCTGATAGTCGGTGGACGTTTTTCGAGGCACAGATAAATGTGCACTGGCAAGCGCTAAGCTTGATCTGTTTCTTTACTAACGCCCAATTTCACTTATCTGTTGGGTGTTAGAGGTTTGGATAGACAAACAGGCGAAGGTGAGGCAATATGGTTATTTTACTGTCCATGGATCTGCTTGCCTACTTACCTTCATCTGCTTCACTTCAGCGATATGTGGCGCTGGAACGTTGGTACGGTCCTGCCTGATGTGAACGAGCTTGTTGAAATCGCTTCATCTTAGTTGGAACATCTGACTGTCAGGGATGCTATAATTAGCACCTCCTTGACGCCCTTGTCGCGAGTGTTTTTCGGACCATTGCTTGATTTTGATTACATTATTGCTACAAATAATGCTTGGGTTGGAAATTGCTCATGTTGGGAGGAAATGGAATACTTTACTATGTTCAGCTGCACTATGTACGGTACACGTTCTGCTGCTTTAAGTCCACGCGTACTCGCACACCTGGTCTATTACACGTAATATACGGTCTTGGATTGCTGTCATGCGCGTGTCTCATGCAGGCAATCTTAACATATTGATATTACTCCTGTCTCCGAGCTTGTACCTAATTCATCAGTATGTCCAAGCCTTTTTCACATCATTTTAGTTTTAAGCTATGAAAATTAGCTCCACGTCCCGTTGTCATCAGAAGAAAATGGGTCCTTTCATGCTTTAACTTGAGTCTATAAGTGCTTGTCATCCTCAAAGTGAGGAGAATGTTAAGCTGATTCTATGCGCTTCATTTGTAATAATTATATGCCAGGCTTTTGGTGAGCTCTTAGTGCGCACTTTTTCTCTTAGTAACCCCTACGGTTTCCACTTTCGCTTAAAACTGCGTCCTAGAGGGAGATAGTCTCGTAGGTGTTAGTCAGAGCTGCTATGTGTGTTATTTTCCACATCCTATGCATCCGTCCCGCAGTGCCTAGAGTTTGTCTTCATGCAGAGCGGCAGGATGAGTGGTTGTGGTCTACATTTTATCAGCGCGAATTGTCTGATAGTGTTTGAGATTAATTGGAATTTTAGATAACGACGAACAAGCTGCAGCCCGTGTGCATGGTGATGTTTGGGAAAGACAGTTCCATACCTATCGCATCACTTCGGTTTTCTCAGCATTTCGATTGTGATGTCCATCTAGTTGGACACAGTAGAGAAGAGGAAACTTTGATAGCAGGCGAACTCGAAGATATTGAGCAGTTGTGCGGTGGATATGATGGGAGGGGTGGAGGGACGTGATGGTGTGGTTAAGCCGCTTAAGCCTCTCGCACATTACTCAGAGACTGATCTTGACATGCATGGCAGATTGGTCATAAAGGTAATTTCTCTTTTCATCTATCTTCATCATCCGTTATCCTCAGAATTAAAAGGCAATTTTAAAGCTCAACTTGCTAAAAACATTAACGCGAATGCATTTGTGCCTTGCACAATTGTACGGTAGGGTATGCTGGGTGTCAGTTGGACACTGGGTATCGGGAATTTTACCCCACCACTAAGCGTTGTCAGGAAGTACCACTGTATGAATGGGCTGAAAATCAACATTTGCAGGGTTGCCACCGACCGGAAGGCGTATACACAACTCAAATGTCTAATTGCCGAATATATTGACGTCTCCTGCCGGTGCGCATGTCCACGAGTGTGGACGCCTTCCTTCACAAGAAACTCGTTTCATCACCGCACCTCGTTGTGTATGGGCGCTGCTGCTGTTCTGTGACATTCTTGATCAATGAAATCTACTTGGGGTATAACGTGAGCTAGCGCCTACCACTTCACATGATACCGCTGTATTATGATTCCTTTGATAGATTTGGAACCAGCACCCCATTTTAGACCTCATTTTCTTTTGTATTTACTGCGATTTTCCTTAGCCCGTGTTTATTGTCATGGTTTCGCAGGTTAAAATGTCAATAGTGCGGATCAGTGCAGACACGAGATCTACTATCCAAAGCGGGTTATAACGGCGACTTGTCGGTGTGGATCCTAAAATCATGCGTTAATGGGGAAAGGAGGCAATAGACTGGTCAACCGTTTCTTCCGGTGGCACCCGAATGAAGAGCAGCTCAAAACTCTCCAAATTTCTAATCATCACCACTCCTGATGTCTATATCTCTCCTTTAAGTTGTGATGACGTCTCGATAATGCTGTGTCTTTCTGTACAGTTTCCATCAGTGGTAAATTAAAAGCTGTTAATTATTCATTTGTGTTTCTTCGCAAACAAAGGTGAGTTAGGATTGGACGGGCTTGCGTATGTGGTGATCAATTTGCTTGTTGATTTGTGTGGGCGAGGCGTGTGTGAGCTGAGATGATACACTGTTAGGTTTTAAGTAAGGCATCATCACCTGTGGCATGGGTGTTTGAGCGCTTAAATGGCATATAAGGCAAGAAGTTAGAGAACCGTTTTGTGAAGCAATTCAAAGTTGCCTAATGATTCTGCAGTCCGAAGTGTCGATCTCTAGGGATCAAGCAGGAGATGTTTTTATGATCTGTGGCATGGCTCTCCGGTCGTGCTTAGAATCGTCGAGCGCCTCTTCTGTTATTTTTGGCTCATTAGCATGTCAGAAAAGTCGCCTTAAGATGATTTATGTTAATGGTGAGAGTGCAGCTGCCGCACTTCACTTTGATCTAATTGTTAAATAATGTGCATTAGTGCATAGGCTATGCAACTTAGGTGTTGGTTAGTTTGGGTTGAGTTGAATTAATCAAGTAAATGTACTGCGACAGAATGAGATATTTTGCTCCCAAAGGGAAATATGATGACGCTAGTCAAAGCTTATTTTTTGCTCGTATCCATTTCCGTACTCCGAACTAATTCAACGTAAGAAATTGTGGCCCTTTTGTTGGTGCATTTGGCATCATTTGAGAAATAAAAATAAATGCATTATTTCATCCTACACAAGCACTTTTCATATGACCTCTACCTTCCTCTGGGCATAAATGTTGCGCCTTAGCCTAAAGTGCAGAATTTGATGAATGTCGATGCTTAATGCTTGAAAGGATGCAAGACATGAGTGGTCCTGCTGAGTGAACTGCATGTTCTTGATGCGCAATGAGGCACTTATGTGTCATCCACAGATGGGATTACGCTACTAACACTGGGACAGCTAGTGGCAAGGACGCATGTTTTGCAGTTTGATACCTGACCTAGTCAAGCAGTTCCATTGAATGAATAAGAGGTTGTCTACCCATTTTTGATATCAGTACTTATACAACGACGACTAACGGCAATGTGGCATGCTGTGTATTTACTACCATTTGGTCGTCGAGCTGATACGTAGTGTTTGGCGTTGGTGCGAGCAATCAAGTAAGTCTGTGACTTCATTTTTCCATGACCTCATATTCGCAGCGAACGCAATTAAGTTTCACTCATGAAGAAGTCATCTTTTAAGATGGTTGAGAATAGAAGGGTTTGATAGATGGAAAAATGTCATTTTAGTGGAAAAAGTGCACATTCCAAAGGCCATGCATTCATCCACGAACTTTGGCGTCAATGAGACGGTTTTCCTTGTTGGCTGTCACTTTCGGGTGCCCATAGGAAAAGTGTTCTGATTATGCTTTCCTTTAAAACGATTTCATAGTACACCCAGGTGATATTTCCTTCTTAGACAGGAATATTCCGGAGCTTATTGCTGATTAGGGCTTTGTGTTGTTCGGGTTCCGAGGGGCACGTACAACTCCAAATCCTATACAGGGTCGATTTCTGTTCTGCCCATTTATGTGACTTTGGTCGTATTGTCTATTCCGTGTAAATTGTAATTACGCAGAAGCATAGAGCGTAAGTGAGGACCTTGCAAACACCAAACAACCAGACAGATTTCCATAGTTTTCCAGGCCTGGCAAGCATCTACAGGAGTTTCGGTAGATTTCACAAAGGTTGCAAGGCCATTGCATAAATCGTTAGAAATGTGGAGAAGATTTTTAAAGGGGGATGAGCGTGATAATGCATTCACCCTGCGTACTGAATACTGGTGCTAGCGACGCAGTATTGTACCGCGTACCCTCACGAAAGGCAGAGGAACAGAGAAGTGAGAGTATCCGTCATCGGTGCACCAGATCAGCGAAATGTGTGGTAGAGGAGTGCAACCTAACGTAGCCTATTTGCCGCCTTCTTGATGGTAGTGCACATCAGCCATCACCTGATAGCAAGGACGCCTACGATGGAACCGAGTCATCGCACGTTGAATAGTGCGTTGAAAAGCAATGCGAGAGCTAGACTGTCTGGTTGCACGTTAGTGCGAGGAGCTGTAAACGGTACGATTTCACGGTGTAGTGCAGAAGGGGAAATATGCATTGCACTATAGTCACCCTAGCCTGCAGACCAGTCACAGCAGAAACAGGTGGTGATGGGGTGAAGTTGATGCTACACTGTGGGTCGAGGGCATTAAAAATCACAAAGGAAATACGTGAAGTATGGATTGCAACACGGCTCTAGACAAAGAGAGATTCCTTGCATCTTCTAAAGAACTCACAATCAAAGAAGTAAATTCGTCCAGCAGGACCTCTAGACTGAGATGACTTCGAGATATAAGGGTGCAGTTTCACAGGGCTTAGTTTAGAGGCACTAGAGTTCCGTCGTAATTTTGTTTTGAGTCAGATGGTTTTTAAATCCCCGAAAAGTAGTAAAAACCGGAGCCTTTGTACAAGTCCAGAAAATCTATTTTGTGTTAACCAAGGTATTGTGACAGCAGCTGCTAAGTACTGAGTCAGAAGAGAAGACTTAATTTCTAAAAGGGACGAGTACTCTAAAACATTTCTTCATCACATCCTACAACACGCTTCTCACATTGTGCACTGGTGCAGGAAGAGCAGCTAGCTGCATTTTTTCCTTCGTTATCGGTAATATGAGTCATCTGCGTGTAAGTTTATCTAGGTTGTTCATGGGCATAGCCGCGTCCCTATAGGGAACACCTCAAATTTATCCGCAATTCTAATGGTAGCGAAACAGAGAAGTTGGCTTTAGTGCCCTACTGGATGGATCAGGTGCTTTCCGTAAAAGTTAGGACTACTTTGATGTTGCGCAGACGAATTGACATCAGATACTGTGCCTTAAGCCATTTCTGGACACTGCTCAGCTTTTACTCCCCATGCAGACCTCTGACAATGCGTAGTGCTGCCTTCTCAACCCATAACTTGTCAATTTTGCGTTTTGGTAACAACCTGCTCCACTTCCTTTGACCGCCTTCGAATTTTACTTGATGCAGTGAGGGTGAAATTAGAAGGAATGTGTCGAGATTAGGAAGGGCATGGAAAAGAAGTGGAAGCAGTATGTTTGTGCAACGCGTTGGAGCAGCAGCAACGACTAGAGCATGACCTTCATTTGAGTCTCCTAGGTACGCGAGGAGAGGATTTCATTTCGATGTCTCATGCACTCTCCCTCTTTGCTGCATCACTAGGCGAGCTCACTACACCACAACCTATTCGCCTGCCGCTAGCTCACCCACCCATACATGCGGCCACTTGCCAGGCTCCATTTCCTTACCATTCTATTTGCTTTCTGCATTACGCATCCTCCACCACTCTGGCACATGCCAGTGTAAATAGATGTGCAATGCCCACCAAGCATGGTGGCGGCCTGTGGTGCCACACAATGGAATGGAAATGAGGATGCCGTGCAGCGAGGAGGAGTGGTTGCGATAGTTCCAGGTGAGCTGGATTGTAGTGCAGAGCAGACTAGTGGGTAGGTAGGCATGGTCGCTGTTGATGGCATTACTTTGCACTAACTAGCCTCACCCATACTCCATCACTCACTTCCTATTATCACACTCTCCTCCACTACCTCAAAATCCTCTTTCCTTTGGTGTGCGTGCTAGCTATTACTTCCCTTAATCCTTGACGACTACTCAGCGGCGTTCGCATTATCCTAATTTTCACAATATTAGTGTTGCTTATTGGACACGGGCACAGCTGCAATACCCTTCGGAAGTGCACTTCGTTGTGCTTTCCTTAGTCAATGGACTGATGCGAATCAAACAAGCCTAAGCCGAGATGGTGTGGTGTCTCTTACGGTTGAGACATCGACACGCAGCCTGCGCCACTGCCAGACTGTGTCAACCTGTCTATTTGGCTAGTAAGATTTTTGGAGAATCTCACCTTGGTTGAGAATGTTTCTGCTTGTCGCGCCTGCTTCAACAGGTGCGTGGATGCTTCTTGGTTCGAAGGTCACTTGTACAGGTGATGGATGGACGATTTTCTACGTGGATCACTTGTTTGCTTGGATTTGAACAATCGTCTATGCTGCCGTTTGCGCTGCTTTTACGAGACGCTGAGCGGTCGTCAATCCGCACTGGTGTGTGCTACATGCTGACAGCTCTAACTTTTGCTCATTGAATCCTATTCATTCTATTGACTGAAATCTTCCAACCTCAAAGTGGACCATTTTACCTGATTTTGAATTCCTTTTGGAGAGTGATCGGCGTGCCTCTACTCCCTCATTTTTGCCTTAGTTTGGTGAGAAAAGGTAGTGTCTGGCGAGTTTTGATGTGTGCATATTTGTTGCATAAGAATTATAACTAGGGCATCTTTAGAATGTTTAGCTCACAATATCCAGAAACCACTGCTACCGGATTGAGCAGACTGGATGTTGATAGGTAAGGTACGGTGAAACTTAATTCTCATCACCCTGCACAACAACAATCCGCCCAATGTCTTCAAAAGTTGACACGAAACTATTTAAAACAGGGGCACAGGGGCTTAAGGAAGGAATGTTCACGACGCGAAAGTCCCATCACTTTACTCAGATAATAGAATCTTGTAGGCTGCGCATGCACAATGAGATAGAATTTCAGCAGACACGCTTTGGATTAAGTGACCTGGAGTGTAGCAAGTCAAGCGACATCGAGACCAAACAACAAACCGACTACATTAATCATGAGAGGTTTTCGGCGACTGTTTCGTAAACACGGTGAGTGGGCTGCTTGTGATTTACAAAGAGTCGATTTGCGGCAACTCGTGCTCCATCCAGCGCTAGTAGTGTTATTACTCCAAACACTAGGCTATCGTAAATTCTTCGACTGTTGGAGATAAGTGCATCCTTAGCAAAGGTCCTAGTTACGCGTATTTTAATGTCTCATATCCATGTCTGATTTGTGGACACTTTTGAACATCACGTCCTTGTCCATCTTATCCTCATCAGTTGAAATCTTGCCCCATAACTATCATTTATGTACCCCACTACTCACTATGGGACCAAGATGAATCCCGACAATAAATACGTGAGTCTGTTATCAGCTACTATCTCAGTCGTTAGCCCTTATGCAGCCTCATATTGCGTACGCACTCACACACTCGCATGCGCCGTACCTCATCCGCCCCTTCTCTTACGCGTTGGCAAATGATCACCCTCATCGAAGTCATATGCATCGCATAAATTAGCACCCATAGTCCACACCGAATTTATTCTATTCTGTGGCGCTCAAAGAACTTCACCACTTCTACTATGCAGCACATTAAGTGGCAATTAGCAATGTGTGCATACGTAGGCCATTTAAATATCAAAATTGCCACCAGGTCATACGAATCATCGCGGTTCAATTATATCAACTTGCCCTATTTTAATTGCCAAAACACCAATGCACCATTTATAGTCGAAACTGCACCCGCAAAGTAGGCACACTAAAGCAGCATATTGTTTGCTTCAAATCTTGGACAAATCAAATGATGTTTGGGAGATCTCCTATAGCATGCCGCATTTGTTAATCAACACTGGTGAGGTCAGGATATGGTTAAGCGCGGGTTGCGTGTGAACTAGCCAGTCAGATATCTTGCCAGTCAGAGTGTAGACACAACTTCAGAAGAATGATAACATTGCAATAACTAAAGTAATTGATCAGTGATGGGTTTTATTCCACCTCTACCAATCCACAACAGAAGTCTAAGCCACTAAAATCCAGCAAAATGGGATGAAAAAGGCGAATAATTATGCTGCGATGCATAAACCCTTCTCAGATGCTAAGGACGCAACCTCCGAAACTTGATTACGGCTATATGTCTACACTTAACGACTTTACAGATATATCCTACTTTAAGTATGTCAACATTCCCGCTATTTGTAAAGCGTTGGCAATCGTAGTGCTTGCAAAAGATGAACGCTTAAGTTCTACTCCATTTTCGCTCCCTTCTAGAGAGGCATGCAAATACCTAAGACAGAGATCACCCATTCTCTTGGGCAACAGCGAAGAAGGCACTGATTATATTAGAGTTATCAGCAGCATAAAATGGCTTGGCACTCAAAGCTGGAAAGAAAGTGGACGCAGTGGGATAAGGAGAAGACGTGTGCGACGCCAACAACGTCAGGACAGATGTAACCAGTCCAGGCGGTGGTTGTTAGGCTCGATTCCACAACACGCATTTCGGCAGAGTTCTGTCTTTAGGATCCTTCAACACCATGTTCATGATCTTGGCCCTATTAGCTTTAGCAAGCATTAGTTCATTATAAGTTTGCCTGTCTGCCTGCCTGTTCGTGATATTATTCCTTCGGAAGAATAAAATCCTTCATGAGAACTTAAGATATGAGTGTCCATTCTAGGTCGCTATGAAAATTATTTTCATTTTAATAGTATAATAGTGTATTTTACTGATGGTAAAATTATGTGAAATCTGGAAATTAGTAGAAAACTAACCACTTAGTCGCTTCAGTGTGTGGTCCCGTACGTAAACTGTACTTCTTCCTTCATCCTGTCTTGTAGGTAATGCCAACGTGAAGACCATCAAAGTACAACCAGCACGTCACAATGCTAATTTGCACCCACAATTGTATTTTTCTGATGAGTAGAAACATAGAAACAGAAATAACTGTTGATTAGAAACTTCAAGCAAAGTGACCTCACTCATTCTTTGTGGCAGGAATAGGTGGTTTTATTGCATGATCACTTCTGACTTGTGAAAATGCACAGACACATTCACCCGGTTGAGTCGTTTACTTCATTATAAGGCGGTTGTTAACTAGCCTTAATGTTGTGTGGGCACCAATCTCATTTAAACTGTGACTTCGAGTTTTCTGTTCCCCTTAAACCTTAAAATCTAGACATGTAATTAAAGCACAAAAGTTGCGCTTAGCCTTCTATTTTATTCTGAGGCTCATTACCACATTCGATGAACATCGTTTACGCAGCTGCCACACGCGCAATCAAAATAGCTCAAGTTTATCAAAATCCAAAGTAGCATTTGCAAAATGAAATTCACAATTTTGTACAATCTGATGGTACCATGCCTATTTCATCCACGTTTTACGTCCCTCGAATTGCCAAGGTTTCAAGAATCGGCAGCTCTGACGGATGAGGTGGTCTCACTCCCCATTACTTCATTTCATTCGGTGGTTCACTGCAGCATCAGACACCATAAAGTCAACCTTATTTCACATGTCCTGTTGGCTAAAAGGTGTGCAGTTCCACTTTCAAAGTAAGCGTCCGATTCCATTTGTCAAATTCTACAGCATGCATGGATTGCATGTCTGGCCAAAAGCACATCTATTCGCTTGACCCTATTTGATTTGCACAGGTCCTCCATTAAATTGAAGGGCAAATTGGCGCTTTAGTAGCGCATTTTAGCATTATACACGTTATGAGTACTATCGCTACGCATTTTGTTGCACTGCCTTATCCTGGACCGCGTTAATACTTGTCAATTCAGCCCAATAAGAGTTAGTGTGTTCAGTTCCAAGTTGTTTAGCAAAATTTGTGTGCGAATGACATGTTGGGAAGTAACATGTTTGTTAGTGACCCATTAAATCCTTGATTTGCATTGACTCGCTCATTTCTTAGCTTATCTTATTCCAAGGTGGATGCTGTCTGTCACGAGATAAGCCCTCGTGGATGCATATGAATGAGCCCTTTTCCCGACATGCTTGACGTAATTTCGAGTCTAGCTCTTCATTATATTCAAACCTGTATTACTTGAAAAGGTCATATACAGGAGCCAGCTGCAAATTAAAGTCTGTTATGAGGTGAATGCAGAGATCAATAGCCGCTGATGTGGTTGTATCAAACAGGAGGAGCTGCAGGTACCAAGAATATTCAGCGTGATTTCATTGGTTTACCGCATGTTTGCTTCGGGTAGAATCAGTTGTAATTGCTGGATCGCAAAGCTATTCATGTACGCCTTATGCTTTGATGAATTGTTCTGACATTCTGGAAGCAGTGGCAAGTTCATTACCTCTAATGTAGCGACGTCTGAGATTTATGCGTCCTTTTACGGCGAAGGTCAGATAACCAATGCCTGGAAAACAGCGAATCTCGTATTACTCTCAGCTGCAGCACAATTAGCAGATTTCAGAAAAAAAGGTTCAGTTTTCCTACAATAGTAGTGAAATTGCAAACATGGTATTAAGAAGAATCGTGCGAAATGAGTTCAAAGAAAGCGCGGTGCAAGTAAGTCAATGTTTTCCAATCGCATGCACAAAATGATGCTAAGCCAAATGAAGCCATTATGCAGCTGCAGCACGGCACTACCTCATCACCATCCGGAACTTGCGCAGTTGGCACCTCAAATATGCTCCTCGATGAGAGACCAGAGGCATCAGAGGAAAGATAAGGCAGAAGGTAGTGGATAGGTATGTCCAGATCTCAATAGATCCCACCTTTTAAAATAGGCTATGCATTTAGCATAAGGGCGATCACCACAGCCAAACGCAAATGGAATTTTCAAATTAAAACAACCCCGTCAGTCTCATTTCCACGTCCGCCGCATACCTTATGGATAAAATCGTGTGAAGTTTAAAGAGCACATGCCTTCACTAATATCATGTTTTCACTTCAGTGTAAGCAGACTGAATAATAATGCAGGTCTGAATTTATTGGCATGATAAAATCCTTGGACACTGGGTTAATAACCACTCATTATTTAAGGACAGTTGCTTGAATCACAAAGCGACACATACGGAGAAGCAGAAGCAGTTGAAGTCGAGTGCATGCATGGCATGCCCAAGTATCAGCCAGAAACCGAGAATTACGACAAAATTAAAAGTGGCGATGCCCCAGATCAAATTGCGCAGTGGAGCTAGAGCTCTGCGTACCTCCGACAGGGCGGGCTTCTCGCTTAGACGCGTGGAAAACCGCAGATCTGTTTGTCTGCTCGTCGGTCAATGTTGATATTTCGATGTAGGTAAAAACAATGCGTTGGAAAGTGTGTCATTATAGAAATGCTTAAAAATATAGTTGTAATTTTTTGCTCCTGCAGGCGTAAATAAACGTTGAAAGGCGAACTGCAAAATCGATGGTTTTGTCAACCTACCGAGTAAAGACCTCAGGCCAAGGGACGAGGGGATTGTCGATTTCCTGTACACAGCTCCACACGCCAGGCGCTACCTCAGGTGCAATCGTTTTGGTGTGGGGGAGAGTGGTTAGTACAGGCAGCACAAAGCCGCCCAAAAATGCCACTCCCAATCCTATCAGCTTAGTCTGCTTGACATCTGATTGGGGTTAAAACGAAAATGGAAGGAGTTGAAAACAAGAGCTTTCACCTGGATAATGAAACTCACATAAGCTGCTATTCAACTCCCTATTCCCTAATTACTGGGGCAGTGGGGCATTCAGTCCGTGTGCTCAAAATGAAGGCATTGAAAACGCCTTCCAATTACCTAGACCATGAGCATTCTACAATTTTATCCTTACCCGAAAATTTTTCTGTGTGTCCTTAGGCATGCCTTTTAGGTGAGGGGCAGGAACACGGCTTGAACCTCTCGACGCCGACAAAGGCTATCCTACGATGCTCTATAATATGCAGTCAACTCACCGTTCTGCCTAAGAAAATGAAAATGCTTCAAAACCATTACTTTTATCTGAAATAGCTGCGGGGAAGAGGAGAATGAATTCAACCCGTATAAATAATGTTCGATGAGGACAGAGTGCACTGCTAGGTGGATGTTTTCCTTACCACACCACGGTTGCCGTCTCCCGTCTTTCAATATCAATCCTGTCTAGTGCTTCGTCGCTAACGCTCCATCACCTACCTGCCTCAACCCTTCACGGCTTTGTACGCCGGCAACCTCATTCCATCTGCCTCACTTTCTCCTAATTCCTCACTTTCCATCAATCCCAGGCATCTGCATCCAGTAGATCACTTTTCATAACCCCGTTACCTGAGCTCTCTACCCATTTGCCATTTTTTCTTCTACATTTTCATTTTTCTTTGATCCGCGGCTTCTTCATGTTGCTATCTCATTTTCTCTCCGCTGGCGCTACTTTCTATAACACTACTTATTTACCCCAATCACATCCATCTCTCTGCCTGCTATCACACATGCACCAAAATCTTTACCACTCGGACACGATTCCTCTTGAAGTACCTATTTTGCACATAACGTAGCTTCACCTCCTACTCGTGGATCTCAGTACCTTCTTGCTTTTCATTATTCCTAGTTATCTAGTATCGATCATTTCCAAATCAACCGTTCTCGCATCGACCTTCCTTCCCTACCTGTCTGACTAATTCCCTCCCCTTACTCCCGCATCTACTACTGTTCACTCTAAAACTTGATTTTTACATTTATTGACCTCATACATTTTGCACTATCAGTTTCTATCACATTACTATTCGACTCTTCAACAAATTACCCTAGCCACCATCACCCCAATTACGTATTGTATCTTGCCTTACAACCTGACCATCCCCACATCTACCATTGTCTTCAAGGCTACTTTCTTACTGTTCTAGCGCAGACACCCATGCAGGCACGAAGTTCTCATCAAATCTTGCCCTACTTCTCTCGTTATATGCCTTATGTTCACTCTATATATCCACCTTCTATCAACCCACATTCCACATGCACATATATATATATGCACATCACTTTCTTTCCGTGCGTCACCTTTATTTATGCATCTCGATGATAGACCAGGCTTTTAGCCACCACCAAAATGGAGCCTAATTTTGTTACAAAGCAGTCTCAATTCCTTGCTGGATATTCATTTCACATCATTTATAAACATACCTTTTGATATATTTGCCCCAGCTCTTCTACAGTAAACTAGTCCCCTCATCCCACCCCTATTAGGTGTCGACGTACCCGCCTCGCCAAACGTTCCGCCCCTCTAGTCCCACTTCTATCTGTCTATCTGAATTGTGTTTTCCAAGTCCCTCGCGCCTACTCACATATGCAGTTTGTATGGGCAGGAGATAGACATAGAATGTAGTAAAATAAATGCCGCCTCTACTCTACAGCGCCAATGCCCTAACGGCTCTCCATACAGTGTTGCCATTGTCCCAAGGAAAATGCTTTCTCCATTTGCGTTAGCTGACCCATTTTACAGTCTAAACCGAAAAAAGCCACGGCCCGTCATGTCAGCTGAATTGTCCCGCCACCTTTAAGGACAATATGAGGGACTGTTGCTCCGTTTCACTGACCACTAAATGCAACCTGAATGTAAGCAGTGCAATTTTTGGTGTTCCAAGTGGAAGCGGTGGTGTAGGACCATCTGCTAATAAGCTGTATCTACATACCTTA
The DNA here is from genome assembly GCA_036345935.2 of Taenia hydatigena. NCBI lineage: Eukaryota > Metazoa > Platyhelminthes > Cestoda > Cyclophyllidea > Taeniidae > Taenia > Taenia hydatigena. The sequence continues at coordinate 3,809,773 of JADWOT020000004.1, read as the reverse complement.
ATAAAATTTAAAGAGACAGGGTAGAATATGTTTATTTCGCGCCACAGCAGCCCTAAGTACTATGCGCAGAAAACGACGCGCAAAAATCTAATGGTCACCAGTGATAATCAAAGAACCCGTTGGTACTGTCCTAAGATTACTAAAAATATACTGATTACTTTGCCAGTGGGACCGAGAAGTCATACTTTGCACCTAGCAAGCATTACACATTCCACAAAGAAACTCACGATCCAAGGACAAATACCCATCCTTTGAATTTTTTAGCAGTGGAATTCGTGTATCGCGCAGTCATGGGACTAACTGCCTTACAACTTGTTGATTAATCTGCTAATGGAACCGAAAGCTAGCAACGTACAAGATCGCTGTAGAAGCCAAAAAGACGTTCTAATAATAGACACGTCATTTAGGATCACATCCTACACTGCGCGCAAAATATGTGGGAGAATTTAGGTAAATACTCGAAAGTAACATGCAGTTCGGGAGATTGTCTGGTCACCTGACCGGTCATACTATCTCACTGAACACCTTAAATGTCACGTGCGTGACCGCTTTTGATTAGCATATGCAGGAAGCCAACCAGACACCACTTTTGCCCAAGGGAAGATGACATAGAGAAAATGGAAGAGAAGATTAGAGCAAGTAAAGCACATAAAAAAGGCATCACCAAGGCAAATAAAGACAAAATCTATGTGAGTGCAAATAAGCCCAAAGAACTCACATGACGCAAGTGAGATCGCCAAAATTTTCAACTCTCTAAATAAAATGTCTACCAAAATGACAGGCAATTAGGGTTGGCGAGAGGATCGAAGGCATCAAATCCAGTGGCAAAAATGGTCCCATAGTTGGCTAGTCACTAAAACCCATAAATAAACGTCATTATTAACATATTTGCAATAAGGTTTGTGCAAAAGTCGCAAAAGAGAAATCGTGGACACAAAATTTATTAATGAAGGTAAAAAGCCTGCAATAATCAGGATACGAAAAAGCAGTTCAGCCAGCATTTTCAAGATCGACAATGCGCAAGACACAGCCATACGACTATCCATCCACAAAGCAAGCGGCAAATGCTTTACTTGTCTAACCTGCGAACACCAAGAAGGCATCAACCACTTTTATTGCTACTGACATCGCCAATATGGCGCCAATTCAATATGGGTGTCTTCATCCCTGACCAGAGGGACGGTCGATGAAATGCAGTGGGGAGGACACAGCTCTGAGCCTCGCCTTCTGCCAGGTAGACCAGCGGCAGGTGCTCCATTCGTCTTACCCGCGAGAATCATGCGAGACTATTAGGGAGATGCAGGGAATTCACAAAGAGGGCGCTGGCAGACGATGAATTTGAAAGAGAGGCAGGAAGAACTAATATTAAGTTCGAAGGGGGAGAAGAAAAGAGAAGCTTAAGGCGGGCCAGAAGGGCGGGACTTTCTCACGTCTGGAAAGTGAAGAAATAAAGGTAAGGGAATGTTATGCAGGGAATGCTCACTCCTCCTTTTTTATTTTACTTGAGTTGAATAAATGGAACAGAAACAATGCGACATAATGCAAGACGCAATTCTCGTGGCATATTGAGCGTAGCAGGAGCCAAAGGAGACACACCGAAAATACGCTAGGGTGGAAATGTGAAAGGAGGCGCAGGCAAGAGAGCTCATTTCCACCCACTTCGAAGGCGTCCTTTTAGACTTGCTTCTTATATGTGTACCTTGATCCCTAATGTCTGTGAAAATGAAGGGGAAGGCTTCAATTCGCATTGCATGTAGCAGTGCTGTGTTGATTAGGCGGGTCAGATTAATGTTGAGGCCAACATGTGTGGCAATGCATAAGGCGCCTTATCTAAGCCTATCATAATTTGGCCTATGTTGCCAATCTTATCCATTTTCACTTGGTCCAATCTAGTCGGATCTAGTCAAACGGAAACTTGAGCACCGTTCTACACTGCTTCCGCAATGAGACATGAATATTTGGCAAGTCGTTTTACATCAGCAGGCCGTCTGATGCAGATACTTATTTAGGGATGTAGAGCATGCTTGAGATAAGGAAAGCAAGTCCGGCACAGCAAGTGTAGTGCGGAATAAAATAGTGATGAAATGAGTCAGCGATTCCACCCCTAACAATTGCTGTTAATTTTCTCATGTGTACCCCCAAGTCTATGCTATTTGGCATTACGAATGGCAGCATTGGTTCATGAGTCTTCTCAGTAGGAGCAAAGTAACATGGATGTTCAGCTACAGGAGGCATGGAAATGACTGAGATAGAGGCAGAGTGGTACGGAGTCGTGGATATGGAGCTGTAGTGTAGCGTCCTTTATTTTATTCCCGATTTCTCCCATCCCTTTTTAGAGCGATTTACTTACTCACTCATCCAGTCATGTGACTTAGTAAATATGAAGAAACTGTCTTAGTGAAAAAGTTTGGAAGTTTCTTGAATGGTATGCTGGAAGAGGACACTCATGGTTTTTCTTTTCCACCTGATTTGCACTCGATGCCAGATGTGCGACCCTTGCAGTGACTCTTGCGACTGAAGTAAGGGATGTGAGTCTGATCAGCTTTAGACCAATATGGACAAAAACAACTAGAGATCTGCACCCTTGCTAGCCCTGATCTCATCGCCGAAATATGATTATTACGCTTCCACCGCACCTACATTGTGGTACTGTGGAATGAGAACTGCCGCAATGGATTGCAGAAGGGAACAGGATGCCAATTTTTATTTCTGGTCGACTTAATTCAAAAGAGATGGAAAAGGGTTTTACTCTGTGTCCTTACCGAAAGCAGTTACAGAATAAAACCCGCATCTGACTTTCAATTTGGAACAATTTTAGTCACAGAGGCTCCCGATTGTTTGGGGCTACGCGTTCGTGTATCATCAATTATTTGCGTCAATCTAGGCGCTCTCATCATCAAACAAACCTTGCATTTTAAAATTTGATATGAGTTGTGTTGCTAGTAATTAATAAGTGGATAAGTTGCTGCTATAATTCTGATCGATTCTGAGTCAATACGGGCAGAATATATCGCATCTCTATATGCTTCTGTCGAGTCAGCTTCCTTACCCAAAGTAAGCTCCTTAACTATCTGCCAGGTCAATTTTTTTGTTAAAGACAGTGAATAGCACAGATACCAGAGATAGAAGAAGTAGCTGCGTACAAAAATGGATGCTTGTAGATTAAAACTAAGAGATATATTGCAGCTATATATTTGTGCTACCCTGGTTTTCGCAATAAAATCATTCTTATTACATTGCAGTTATTCCTATGCATCAAACGTTGTACAACTGCACTTCACTGGAACAAAGAAACCTATCATTGGAGACCTAACCTTAATCGTTTACAAATCGAAATGCATATAATATAGTGCAGTGTTCTTTCCGTGCTCTCTGGTTTTTCTATTATAGCACATTTGCAGTACAGCTGCATAGCATAAAATGTTACTGTTTTACAAATCTGCCTTATTTGCATCGTTGCAAGTTAATGGCTAAGCCCTACTGGGATCAGTTTCAGATCAAATTGAGAAATACTTGAGGCGCAGTGCATTCGGAACTATTTGCCCTTGTTTTGGATATGTAATGCCTTACGCATGCATTGATCTAAACCACCAGTCAAAGCCCAGTACCATTCAGTACTTTCAATGGTAGTGGAACGCAGTGAGCAGCACTTTCGTAGTTAAATTCTTTTTACGCCCTGCCTCGAGGGCTTCTTGCTATAACACTATAGCTGTTAAATAGCTTAAATTGACTGGTATTTTGTACGTATCTCGCAGATGCGGGCGTCGTAGCATCTCGTAGAAGGCAATTTCACTGCGCATTAATAACGATAACCTTGGAATTTAAGAGTGAAGTCGAACTGTTCATCAATGTGTGCACGACATTTATGATAAGGAACCATGGAGTGCAATTCATCCTTACCCGAGTTATGTGCAAAGAGATGTCAGAGGCAGAATTCTGAACCTGAATGGATAGTTTTGGAGCCTATGCTTAACAAATAATGAACCCGTCAGATGCGACACAATTTTATGGAATTCACATCCTACATTGCCTTCAAAAGCATGTCCCTCTTTTGTCAAAATCATGTAATTTTAGTGTAGCAATGGATCCAATTTACCAACTAGATGGGAAGCATTTACTACTGATGGCCCTGAAAATGATGACAATTGATCTAACTTAAGGACTCGTTTCGCTTTACGAATGACATGATCCGCAGATGAGTTGTATCCTGGAAGCAGAAAACAGTTATTTTGTTATGAGGTACGTGGTGCATGCCATTTGACATACAGGACCACCTGATTAAGGTTAAAACATTTTCTGGAGGAAAATATCCATCACATAATCAGCATAATTTATGCTTATTTGCATTGCAGTATATCTTTTATCCATTTTTCTCGAATATTACCACCTCTTCAAATCTGGAAATGAATCATCTCAGCTCCATTACGGACATAGCTCACATTGGTCGTCATCTAACAATGCGATATCATAATCCTCTGTACTAATCGCTATCTACGGCACTATAAAAAGAACTCTTGGCTGCACTATTTAAAAAGATCCATTTTCCTCCTGTCCTTTACATCCCACTTCCATTTACTAGACCTGTCACTGTCACGGCTTCTGGTAGCTGATTGACAAGACGTAATTTCCGGCTTGTCTGCACCTCCACTTTCCTAGGATTCGAGATGAGTCTGGACATCATCAAGATTTTTAGCTGTGTGGCAATTCTTCAGCAGGTCATTGTTGATTGACAGACCTCCCGCTTACTTTGGCGACATGTGTAAGCCCGGCGTTTGCTTAGTGTCCGCATCCCGATCACGTGACGGTCACGCAAATCCTGTTTTCACCTCATACATACGGTCTTCTTCTTAAGAGAAGACTTCAAGAGTTCAGGCATTTATCTAGCATGTCTTTCCTGTTTAAAATAAGCCAGTCTACAAAGCTCATAAGAGGCATCTAAATCGCAAGAGCGAATCTCTTCAAGTCACCGAAGAAGCCGAAAAAAGGTAATTCAGTCATGAGAGCAGGCACAGTTGATTGGAGGGGGTGGAAGTGCCAAAGTCAGGCCTACATTCTTAAATTTGTCCTCATGTCCAGACAAATCTGAATGTAGGGCTTAAGTACACAAAGGACCGAAAAAAAGATCAAAAGAACATGTGGGATTTGTGTGTGATTAAAGAAGGTCCAGCTGGTCTTCGTTGCAACTCAAGATGAAAATGTTAAAAAGCCACATGTAAATGTTTTATAAGTGAAAGGGTGCAATATTCAGGCTTCACTGAGAGATAGGCGAATTTCCATGCATACACATCATTTTCGTTGCTACAACGCCTTAAGGGTGAAGGTCTCGCTATCAGTAAAAATAAGCCCAGTGTTTACAATTAGGCTAAGAGGTTCCACATTCTTTACTGAGGAAAATTTCATACCTACAGAAATAAATCTGAGTTTTGTTCAAAAAGGCCATTTTCCCAGAGGATAAAATGTCTCACTTCATGGTCTCGTAGTTAGTTTGCTCATTCACGCAAAAAATTTTAGCCCCTAGAGGCTGCGCTTACGCTTCCGACTATACTGATGGCCTCCTAGCCCATCTGCAGGAAAGTAAATTTCATGCTTTTCTAAGTCACTTTACGACATCGATGAGGAACCGAGGTAGTAGGTTTATGGCACGGACCCCCCACCAATGCTTTGGAAAATCGTACCAGTTGACGGCTTTTAATGACCACCAAACCAACAATAGGGTGCGCTTAATCACAAACAAATGGAAATTAATTGACCAAAATGACAGGGCAGGCTGATGCAGTCTCCGAAATTTAATAGAATGTACTTCACAATCATCGCACGATTTAGTACTGTTATATGGGGGCGCTCTGACATTGAACTGTAAACATCTACAGATGATCTATAGAAACGGGAAATGTTGGGAAACCGTACCGGATCTTTCCTTAATTGTCCAAAAAATCAATGCTTCGAAAAAGTAGTACTCAATTTAATCAACAGCACTTTCAGTTGCCGCGTGGATTTAAAGTGTCCTATCCATTAAGTCGCGGAGTCACCAAGCATATTTTCCTCCCTCACCTCTTCTCACCCTCAACATCGTCATTATCTGCTGCAATTAAGTAGCACACCTCTTCCCCAAATCGATCCGCTTCTTGCAACAGTAAAGCAATAGTGCCACTATTTCCGTGAGCATGAACTACTTTTACTTCCAATGGCTTCTATAGCAGTGGTAGTGGCTGTGTTTGCCGTAGATGCCTTCCGAAGCAGACATGCCAACCGGTGACGACGGGCAATGAAGAGAAGTGGTCAGCGATCGGGATTTCAAGACTTAAGATTCGCGTTCAACCCTCGAGGGACGCCAAGAGGTCGGTCGTTTTGACCGAACACATAGTGGCAGAGTGAGTAAACGATGGCAGTTATTTAACTGCTCCCTTCGATACTTTGTTTGGTCTCTTGCGCTGCCATTGCACCTTAGGGTAGCGTAAAACAGCCTCTGCTAGCTCGGAATCAGGTACGTTGAATATTGCGATGAATAATTAGATTTTTCACTTTCCTCTCCGTGCATGATGTGTAGGCGTGGTACTAAGCGAGTTATCAACTGAATGCGCGTATGCGTGGTTGGGTGAGTAGATGCAGTGAAGTGGGAGGGGAGACGATGCAAGAGGTGTCGTACTGGAATCTGAACATGGGATTTTGCAGCCAGGACGTGATGTCCTGACCACTAGACTATCGCAGCACCATCGTTTGCACCATCCTCATCTTCCTCAGCGCACTCTACTTTCTTCTATTACCTACGCAATCTTCTTTTCTTTTTCATGCCCACCGGCATGCACATTCGCTTACCATAGTGCAAGCCTACTCTCAAAGACCATGTTTCGAGGTGGCGCGTGAGGAGACAGAATGGAAAAATATAAATCTGATCAGCTTGACCTAGCTCAGCTCATACCCGATCTTTTTCTTGACACACCCTTTTCATTTAAAACTCGATATTATATGGGTCCACTCGATGATTTTGCAGATTACAGGCTAATTGCCCATCAATCGGGTCGGAGCATTTTCTGAGGAGTTATTTGTTGAATGATGTGCCTGTCTGCCCTGAGTGCGACGTGGCTGCCAGCCGACTCCAGTCAAAGACGCAGCCAAGTTGGTCCCATTCCAATGACACATTGCCTTAGTATTCCATGAGATCAACCATGGCGACAAATGCGGATTAAATAGCACCGGCCTCTCCTGCTTTGACGATCCATGCAGCAGGTACCCTCATCCAGGTGCCAAATCAACTGCTATGTAGGCGGTACGCATTTTCAGGACAGCAACCGCACAATCCTTCTCTTGTAACTCATTTTAAGCCAAGGAACGCAGACTACATTTTAGTGCTGAATGCAGCTTAAGCTTGTTACCTCTGCACATTACTTCGAGCATTCAAAGTAAACTCGAACAAGGAAGGCGTTAAATCCACTCGCATTAAAAATAATATAAAGCACATTTAAAGCTAAAACTCACATTTAAAGACAATCAGCTTTGTGTTTTAATAGTCCGGAGCATTTCGAGTAAAATGCAAACGCAAATACTGCCGTTAACATATCTCAATGTCAAATTAACTTTGCAGCCACCTTAGGAGTTCTAAACAGAATCAACGTTTGTGACTAATACAGTCACAGTAGTGCTTCGAGATTTGGCGGAGCATACTCGCTGACTTTTTATTGGGTGTGCGACCTTTTGACACGAAAATGCTCGAGTATCATGCACATCTTTGCCTACAACCTTGGTGCACCAATAAAGTGATCTATTGGCTTGCACTTTCATGCACACCGTGAAATCAATGATCATCATACCGCTTGAAGCCAATGTGCTAAGTGGTCTAGTGAGGATGCCTGCCCTATAAGGATGGCGTTCACTTTCAACTATGTGACGAGCTACAATATTGTGGGTGGGTATTTCGTACGGTGTCACGAGATAGCATGGGCATCAGAACCATAAAAGTAAATGAATCAGCAGTAACAAAACCAGTATATGTAGATTTGCCGGTTGAATTGGTTGTGGAAACATTTGGCTTGGGCATTGCAAAATTGGTGGTAGACCCAATCAATGGATATTTCGTCTTTCTTTAGTCAGCTTTGGACGCTTTTATAATATTTTACGTCCTCCTCGTCAAAATGCTTTCAGTACACCAACCATGCTATCTGTGGGCGGACCACCGCCTTGTGTATGCTTGACCGTCTCTGAGCAACTCTTTCATGTAGAGGAGTGCAACGCTGGAAAACTATTTATGTTTGCATTATTAGTTGCTAGAGACGCGTAAAATGTACAAATGCCAAACGGACCTCTTGGTGTGTATGAGAACAAGACACGCTAAAGCGTTAGGTGGCTTCGCATTTATCTAGATGAGAATCGTTTGCTTGGCAGTCCTTGGATCCGCACTTTCAACCAGCATGGGTGATTCGAGGCGTCACCGCAAGCTTACTATTCTTCGCGAAGAAAGTAATAAATACCAAAAAGTGGGCAAACGAATTCTCGGTGACGACTTAATGTAGCCATCCCAAACAAGGCTCTCCTTAAAGCCCTTCAGGCAGACAGACTTAGTACTGCCATACCGCTAAAAAGCCACAAACTGTTGTCAATTCATTACTGCGCTGAGACACCGCATTCTTTACTGAGTTAATTATCACACTCACAGAATCACTTGGGTAACACGAAAACTACCTGACAGAGCAAGGAATTCGCTACTCTTACTAAAATGAGCCTTATGTGTTTTACTGCATGTTTATCGTGATGACTGCAGAGCTCAAGCCATCATCTGTCTCCCCATCCAATTTTGGTTGGAAGAGAAGCTAAGAGGGTGGGTGAAGATGCGATTTAACGGAAGCTATTGTGAAAATACGGAGGTCATCAGGTGAGTGTGCGTCTGAGCCCACATAGACTTGTGCGCCATCGGCTGACGCGGTTAAGGGTTCGATTACACTTTCCGGTAATTAAGTACCTTACAGGATTGTGAGGAATGCGGCAAAAACTACTAGCAATTTTTTGGGATGCTACATGTAACCCTAATCATTCTGCCTTGTATTTGAGTGCTACAAATGAAATACCCTCAGGTAAGGCGCACATGCTCTTCTTTAAATTTTGTCAAATGACCCATCTAGACCTTTCCTTAGTTGCACATCATCTTAGATTTGTACGGTTATAAAACAATAAACGATTCGATTGCAACGCAGTACGGTACGTGACTGTCTGCTGTTCTATCCTATGGGAACGAAAAGTAAAAATTATATAAACTTCAAAAAATGCAAAAAAATTGTTGCGCATTCTAGCGGTTGTCAAAAAATCGTCCGGTCGCCATGTCCTCCATTCTGTGCCGCCCACGTTCATGTGATTACCAAAAGATGATTTCATTGGCAGTGGCTTAAAAGAGTAAGTGGGTAGAAGATGTGAGGGAGGCACCGTCTCCATCCCTTCACCCTCCCTCTCCTCCAGCGCACATCTTCTTACTAGTAAGAAATTTGGTATGCGCTGAAATTGATAACATCTGTTTTATCATATGGGTTATCCTTTCAAATCGCTGACTATTCTGCTTGTTTCGCGCTCACAGTTTGCCGCACGTCTTCGCATCACAGTCTAAAATTGCTATCAATGCCCACGAAGTTCTTTGTCATCAGATTTACAAAGCCTGCTGCGAAAACACTGATCCTAGCTTGTTTTGATCAATTCTATGTGGTCTGTTGTCCCCATATAGTACTGTTGTACAACTGACCCGGCATCAAAGCCACGTCTACAGCTCTGTAACAACGTTATTTTCTGCCAGCATATCAGACGCGTTCCAGCCCCATGTTTCATTCATATTGAGGAAACACTTTATGTGGTGCCTTAATCTGCATTGACAGCCACTTTATTTTGATATTCTAACTGCTCAATTTTTTGAGAACTCCCTTTTGTTTAGAGTGCTTGGCCCTGCCTGCTTAAAGGGAAGGATTTTCGGTGACTCACTACTTTGCTGCATCTCTGTGTGCCGGATGTAATCAATAACAAAAGCATCACGGCTGACGGAGATTTCAAGTTCTACCTCCTGACTGCCTTATTTTATGCGAGTAGATTTATCGCACTATTTTGACAAGTCTTTTGTGGATTTACGCAAACACATATCGCAAGATACAGCAAAGGAATGAATTGCTTCCACAACATGGGCCGTAGAGCTCATGGAAAGGCTAAAACTAGCCAACTGTTCTATTGCATGCCGATGGATCTTAAAAAGCACAGATTTTGGCATTTTACGGTGTCTTCCACTTAGGACGCATTTATTCTTCAGCCAAATTTGAGGATTGGCTCATTCAGTGCCTTTTCAATTCTTACCGCTAGAAAGATGCGCGTGTCGCCTGAGCTACTATACGATAATAGACCAGCTTTGCCTTAAAATAGGCCTCATGATGTCTATGCACTAATCTTAGTAGTGCATGAGGTCTCCCAGTGGAAGGATACATGGAATGCGGTACGAGCAAAAGGTCGCTTTTCCGTAGTGGAAAGACTATTGCATTGTCACCGCAAGATTTGGTGGTATTCAACTGCCTTGTGTGAGGTGATGAAATTGCTATCATTATGCTTCAAGTAAATCTGCCAGCGATCGACAAAGATGTTGCGAAAGCGTTAAGGTCAGCGTCTCTACATTATCTAAGTCATTTTAACGAAGCGCAATGCTTGAAGCCCGCCTCACTTATAAATATTGCCTCTCGCACTATGCTCTACCTATAGTGGAGTAAAAGTGGTTAAGTTCTTCCATAGTTCGCACGTGCAGTTTGCCGCAAGCCACAATTAACTGATTTTTGAGTTACGTATCATTCGTTACGTGCAGCCATCCAAGCTCACTTGCTCCATCTAATAGCCGATTTGAAGTCCCTCGCTTGTTTTCTTGCTGTTGCCTACTGGTCTTCCCAGCGCTCCTCCTATTCAAAGGTCTAGGCGAGTTTTTTTTCACATTTGTCGTAAGACGCCTGCAGTTATTTTTAACGCAAATAACATTTAGATCGAAAAAGGATGAGGAAACTGGGTTGTAATCCAAGGCGACTTTCAACCGGAAGGGAAATTGACTAAGAAAATGCCTCATGTATAACATGCAAGCTTTTGTTCGATGCCTAACATAATTCTGGCAAAATGTCTTTCAATTCCAACCCTACTGTTCAATACCTCGGTGGCTGTGGAAAAGAGGGGTAACCACATAACTGGGGCAGCTCAGAAAGGATATTTAAGCACAAATGGCTATTGCTCTATATTTCTTCGTAATCGGCTTCTCTTTTCGCCATTGAATAATTTAAACTATGCGTATTTTGTTGCTGAGCAGGGAAAACTCACAGTACTTGAACACGTCCTGTCAATCATCACTCTCTTCCCTTAGTTTGTAATAAGTAATAAGTTATGAATGCTTTTGCATCCACTAGTTTCTTTGTCCTTCTATAATGACTTTGCATTTCAAATATCCTTCCTCATCCTGCCTGTCTCCACGCTGCCATTTGCACTTCTCCATACGTTTGTTAAAGCCTTAGGCATGCAACACCTTCCCAATTGCCAGGCCTCTTTGGTCTACTTTAGTCCATTATATGTGGCGTGGTAGTACTCATTTTGGCATCACTTTCTGCGAAGCAGAAAATTAAGCACACAAACCCTGTTTCATTGATTTTCTGTTGTTGACTTATGCGCCCAAACTCTGCAAATCCCTGAGTAAAAAGGCTGCAGTTTTGTAGCTGATGTACTTGGGATCATTTGATCACATGGTTTCGTTTATTGCCGACCTAAATGGACTCAATTTTTTGTGGCATGCATTGGCATTTTGCCCCTTCATGCCACTTTGCATTACGCAAAATAAAGTGTTCGTGTCGCGATTATCGATGTGGCAAAGTAGAGCCACCAGATTCTATTAAAAGTACGGTGTCATCAGTTGAACTCATGGTATCCACACACCACTTCTCTGGAAGGAAATGTAAGCAGTATAGCCACGAATCAGTAAAAGTTACGCATGATTTAAATCACTGTTCATAACTCAATTCATGCTCGGCATTATTTCTTTAAGTTGTAGGTGCGCAGGTAGATAAATCCAATAGATGATGATACCTTGACACGAAAGCTGTTTATGCCCACTGCAAAGAAAAATGACATGATACTGCATGCCAACATGGTTTACAAGCACTTGCCTACATTAACTAGCAGTAATGGTCTATAATTGACTCCGTTTTGACCACAAGTCTATCTGTAGTCAATAAATATATAAATAATGCATAGCAGTGTGTTTCAAGCCACTATTTTTACGTTCTGCATCATACCACGGGCCCGAGTCGATGCCTCAGTTTAGTTGCAAAGAGACTTACTAAACTAACCTGTCAAGGCAAACAAAAAATGAAAGCTGATGAAACAGACTTGTGGCTGACTTTTAAGGACTTTCATGCCTTTAATTTTGTGTTGAATGTTTAATCAATGCTCTTTGGTTGTACACTCATTGTTGAAGTCTCCTTCCAACTTATGCAGGAATGCAATTTATATGGATTTATTATCAAGTAAAAAACCTAATGAAATGACAAATCAAAATAGCCTCCTAAGATAACTACCATACACTGAGTTCCGCACCAAATGTACTTTTAGCAAAATGGAATTCGTTGTTGATTTCAGGCTTGCATTCAATTTAATTTTGGTTTCCATTAGTGTCATCATCCTGCTCATAGGAAAATGTCCAACTCCACGCCAGTTAAACTATGAAGTTTGATTATCGTGCTTATTGTGATGCTCGGGATGCCTGTCTTCATGCCATCAACAGCAGCATAGGATCTATTACCTTGATTTCAAGAGATGCATTGTGCCTGTACTATCTGCCACCAATGTGAATAAGAAATCGGGGGGTAGTTTTGCATTGTAGTAACAATTGCATGCTTTTTGATTCTGTGCAAAAACGGTTCTTGTTTGAGTACCTTTGGATTGCAGTTTGATTTCAAATTTTGATAACGTAACATTAATTTTAACAGATTTGGGTCTCAAAACGACAAAAAGTCCGTTTATATAAGCATTTTTGGCCTTGTAACGCTTCATCGTGGTTTTGAAGTGGGTCTTGCTAAAAACTTTGCTTCAAGCACAAACAATTCTTATCATTTCATAAAGCAGTAAAAATATTCCATGCCATGTCATCGCGTCAAACGCATTTACTTAAATTTGTTAGGGCAGCATGCTTATAAAACAGGGTCAGATTTTTCTTTATTAAAAAAGGTCAAGTCTGCTCACCTATTCCTCATTCCGGCAGCTCACCGAGATACCTGCAACTCAACAATCTACGTTTTTTCATGATACTTTGAATACTTTGAATTATATTTGGTAGCTGAATGCGTTGAAAATAGAGCCTACTTCTCATCAATCTTGCACTATCGTTCACGTCAATCCGATGATTGAACTAAGTGTACTAAAATCTATTCACAGATTAAAAGGGAAACTATTAATCTTTGGTGTAAATGGCGATTCGTTTCACTTTGTCGATATGCTATTTAAGTAGTTTCCATAGGCTCTTAGAAATTGTGGTTTTAGAAATGATTCAGAAGCCTTTGCAGATTATAGCATTGCGATAACTGTTTTCTTGCGTCGTGACCAACGCAACTCCTCAAAAGAGGTGGAAAATGATCTCGAATAAAATCGGCAGCTGATGACGGTAGGATGTAGGAGTGCTAGGAATTCAATATGTGTTTTGAGAAGGTAGCTGCGCTAATGGTACTGGTAGTGTCGCAAATATTAACCAGACTTGATTTGTATGTTAACCCTAAAGATTTGAACCCCTTGCAAATAGGTAGCAGAATAACGAAGAATTGGTGGCTTAAAGGCCTACACATAAACAAAAGATGTTATGGCATTGAAAACGATAACTACTTTGTCAAAGCTGTAATGCACGTAACGTTTGTAGCTTACGTAAGATATCCTATGTAATAATTGAATTACTCTCATAATCGGCAAGTCGGCTTGAGTTAAATACTTTAGCTGGCTTTAAAACACCGAATAAATAAAAACCTTGGTGCAGAAAACCCATCGATTGCGAAAGAAGCACTGCTAAATTCACACTCGCTGCTTAAACTGGGGGTTTTACTTGACTAATGCAATTAATGGGGATGTTTGGCAAGTGAAGCGAAATCAGAGGTGTCATAGACAAACTTAGAAAAATAACGGGCTGCATTCTGTCGACAGGGACCAATAGCTTGCATACCGCAACCTACTGTCCAGACCTAGACTTCAGATGTGTGAGCGTTTTGGAAGGTACTTCCAACCCCGGCTGTTCGCAATCATTATTTGCATCGCTTTACTACAACTAGGCTGGGCAAAGAATAGTTAGTGCGAAACGTATGCTGGTTACCGACGTGGCGGAAGGAATGAACATATGCCAAGTTGGCTTTTGTTTGCGAGTCTAAGCCATTGACAACTGGCCATGCGCACGAAAGGTTGCATTCTAGAGCACTATTAGGGACGTCGTCAGCGCCATTTCGTCGTTTGAACTGTCAGCTTCCTAGAATCGTGCATTGAAAGCTAAGTCATTCAAAGTATCAAAGGAGGCAATACGTCTGTTTGTCATTGATATGGAGTTGAGTGTGGTGATTAATAGGAGAAGGTGAAGATAAAGCCCGATTTGACATTTGTCAGTAGGCACTAGTGATCAGCAAAATGTTAAGAAACTTTTAAAACCGATTAGAAAAAAACACAAGTCAAAGATTTCTTTAGCTGATGTTTTGGGCAATGTTGACATTAAATGATCAAGTTTTGAGTGTTAAAAGGGCTTTTCAGTTGCATTTGGCTGTGTTTGTCACACGGTTTTCCTGCGTTGGAAGCATATTATTTGTGATTTAATGGCTTTGTGCTTGTTATATTAATGCGGATTAGCTTTTGGATTTGACGCGGTCACGCAAAGCGAATCTTGTATAATCAGTTAATACTATCATGTGCAAAGGCGCACGGCACCCCTGAATTGTTTATTGTCCCATGCAAAGATATTTGTTTTTCATCCTCTTGTACTAAAAGATGCCATTATGTAAACAGCTGTGCTATTTGCTTGATTTCGTCCATGCTTTGCGGTTAAAAGCTACCGCAAACAAGGTACCAACAACTGGACTCTCTTCAAACCCCATGCGAACACGATCACAAGGAGGAGTAGAGAACATAACTATGGAGGCACCAAAACGTGCAGCCTACTTCGTTGTAGTGAATGGAGCCGGTAAGCTGAATGTCTGTGATAAAATGCACTTATCAAAGGCAATCCAACTTCAAGCATAATAAGTCGAAACAAAGACCGTTTCGCCACTGTAAAACGAGGGTCGCATTTTTAAAATCCATAGACAGAAAGGCTGTGAGGGTAGAATCATGGGAATCAGCCATAGCTGAATTGTGATCGTCTTCCTCCGAATCGCTCTGATGTCACCATCTGACGCTTGCACTGTACAGTCTAGGGATTGTATAGGAAGTAGGAGGGAAAGAAGTTCGAGGAATGCCATAAGGCAAAAGCGAAGCAATGGCAGTCGGCTCAAATGACAAAACGTTTTTAAGCGCTTATGTAGTCTTTAAATCTGCACAAGACTAAGCAATTATGCACCAAAATTCGCAATGGGTAAGATTTAGGTAAAGTGAACAGAATATTGTCAGAATATTGGCAGCTTAAAGCAATACAACGCATCACTTTACGGGTCGCTATCAGTCACCCGATTGTCATAAAGGCGTCAAATTAGGAGGTAATAATAATAATAAAACCCACTTGACAACTCATGCTAACTGCAGGTTGCATTCTCCTTACAGCCTCAGCCTTTAGATTTTTAACATCGTTCATATTTATGTGCTCAAAATCACTGAGGCAGAACTGAGGAAAAGGGTGTGAACGCTCCAAGTTGTGGCACATTTGTAGGGCTCTCCTAAAAGGTACAAGTTACAAAAATCAGGCGCTATTTGTCCGTGTGGTTAGTATACAAATGGCAGGGCTGCATTTTGAGGGTAGTTGGTTATCAATTCAATAAAACTGATCTCATTTTCGTCACGGTGGAAATAATAATGTCAGATACAATTGCTAGCTGAAGGGTGACATACGCTATCGTTCACGTCCATGCATTGGCTGCAGGAAGCTGAGAGCGGTGTTGAAGAAATTTGATTTCCATTGCTCCACAAATACGCCCAGAGAGCCAAATTTACTTACAGTCCTAAATTTACTATCAATATGTTAACAAGTAAAAACGGACAGTCGGATGATGCATATTACATTTAAAACTGGCCAAATGAATTCTCTCACAGTCATTTGGACTCTGAGATGCAGTGACCAGCTTTCAACATTTGATGCAAACAGCATTTATTGTTACACCCTCTGAAATTCGCATAACTTTTACCTGGTAGTATTGCGAGCTTAACTACGTTGGCAGGTAGGGTCTTGAAGAATACTGTGCCGTAAACAGAAACGGCAGTTGCCTAAGGTCGCATGGAACACAAGCACCTAGTTAATACAAACTTTTCAAATAAAATCGCACATTAATCTAAAGTCTGATGGGTTGGCTTCTAAAAAGTGCTTTTGAGATTGCATCTTGTCAGACAAACTGACAGAAGAGCAGGTTAAGATAGGGAGTTACACGAGTAAGGTTGAGCATACTGAAACGTTCAAAGAACTCACTTCACACCATTTCAAACATTAAATGAATTTGAATTCAAGTACCTTACCGCCTATGTTAATTTCTCATGCCAGTGCTGTGGCCGTAGACCATTCCCATTAAGAAGGGCGCAAGGGAGGGCATAAGCATGTCATCGTCCATGCAAGCATTGCACTCAGGAAAACTAAGGCATGTAATTAAAACACAACGTAGGGTAGTTGCCATTGTTACAGCAGTTGGACACACTAGACACCACCTGATAACGAGAAAGTACACTGATAGAGCAGATCCTCAGGCACTCATTCAGTTGAAAATTATTGAGGGAGGTGGAGTTTATGGCGGAATACTAGTACAGGGATCTACAGAAATTTGATCTCTCAGTACAGTGCAGACGAATCGCAGCTGAGGCACGTGACGTTTTAGTGGATAACATACACTTGGACGAACCCACTTAGCATAGATTGAGGAGCGCGCAGAGTGCTAAATTAGAAATGGCTACGGTACACTAGCCTAACAGCGCTTTCAAATCCAAAGTCATTGCAAAGCCTATTTTAAAAAATTGTATGGTGAATGATTAAGCTTTGACAATCTTGCGACCGCTTTCTTATGCATCATTCTCTTCGTTTTAGCCTGCTACATTGCTTTCTTCTCACTCTGAAAGGAATAGTAATGGATAATAAGCAAACTGTGGGCGATGTCATGGGGAGAATGCGGGAGTAATCCAAGAGTAAACAATTAACAATAAATACCAATGACTTGCTCAGCCAACTACTTGAATAAAGAGCCACACAGCCAACAAACAAGTCCTTACCAGGCACGAAGTTACGCTGGATACCTGGTGTATTAGAATGATGTAGAGTGCAGGAGCATATGAATAGACATGCACATTTTCTCACTTATGCAGATGCACAACAACACGCAGCCCAGTTTGACTAGCGACTAACGACTGGTGAGGAAGGTATGCTACTCTACCCATATCTGCAACGAGGCAGTTGATGCAACTGTCCAAAAGACAACTGATGAAGGTGGACAACGAGACAGGCATGGAGGAAAAAAGAGTGCCATGTGAGCTCACACACATTCAAGCACACGCAGGCACGCACACGAGGGTGGACCTTAGCACGACGAAAAGTGTAAGTTGCGATCTATCACAACTCACAAACAAGAAAGAAATGGGTGTGCTTACGTTTACCCTCGTGAGTAGAATAAAAGGAGGGGCAGAGTAAGTAGGGTCTGAGATGAAATGATTTGGTAAAAAAGGAGCCATTACCTTGCATAAAAGGAGGCGAAAAGTCAGAAAGGGAATACATTCGGCTATAAGTGATTGTGGTGCATTGTGATTTGCGTGTAGTGTGATCTATACCATGAATCGTGAAACGTCAAAGCCATGCGGCACGAGTGTGAGTGACTGGTGGGCACTAGATGTGGACAATAAAAGATGGCGACAACTCACTGCACTGATTTTGGCGAAGAATGACGTAGCAAAAAAGGGATTGAGGAAGAAATACATTTTACACTAGAAGATGTGAGAGTGAGAGAACCAAACGTGAAGTGGAGTTAGAGGAACGATTTATGGTCTCAAAAAATGCAGTGGGGGGTGATAATTACATGAAACTGCATCTGCCCATCTATCATCTGTAAGATAAGGTGGAAAAATGAGACAGCCGAGCGTGAATGTAGCAAAAGGAAAAAACACTTCCAGGAATGACTTTGAAGAAGGACTTAGAATGGGAGAAGAATTCGAGAAAGAGAACCAGTCTTTACAGATTCAAGGATGTCATTTGTTTCTATTAATGTACGATGCTGCCTAATGCATGATAGGCAAAACCTAATATTCGCGTTTGATTTTTGTGCCATTTTAGTCGATTTTAAGCGCCAAGTGAAACAGTAGTAAAATAATGCTGGACAGAAGCAGCCATTGAATTGGGATGATGAAGCAAAAGGTGATGCTGGTATACCATAGTCTGCTTCATCATTGCTTACAACAGTGCCAAGCCACTAACAGTGGTCGACTCCGTCTGCTGCTGAATTCGTGCTTGCATCACGACCAGTGAAGAGGGGTAAAGATGATGGAGGTGTGGCAACATGAACAGTAAGTGCGAATTGCTTGTTAACGCTGCTGACTTCATGCCTGCGCCAACGCTTGCTCACATTTGGGAGAGGAATGGGAGTGGGTTCACGCCTCCAGGGTGGGTGAGGAACGATGCTTTTTCTGCTGAGAGAAAATTAAAAGGTTAGAAGGGTGAAGAGAAAGCAGCAGATCTAGGAAGAGGAGAAAGAAGGAAGGGGGAGTGTCTGAGCGTAAGATGACATCGAGCCCCGATTACGGTGCAGATTGTTTGGGCTTAACTTTACAATTTTATTTCCTCCATCCAGCCATCTACCCAGTCGTTTTTATAAATGCTTCTCTGCTTAAGCATGAGATGCAGGCATGATTAAGGCAGCTTATCGAAACAAATATGTTTGAAAAGAAAAGAAAGCTCGTACACCTCCCTTGGACATACGGAGTTCTCTAGACAGGTCAAATTCAAAAAGATGCCATTACCTGAATTAGTAGTTGGAGTGGCGCCCACAAACATAGGAGTGGGACTAAATTAAGTCAAAGGAGGAAATACAATAATTTACACTGAACTCCTAACAATTTCAACTGATTCCCATGCTTTGATTGATTGAAATTCTTCGGAGAGGATTGGAAGAAGTAGTGGAGATCCAAAGGGGTGCAGAATGCTAGCATAAACGGAAGCGGAGAAGGGTGTCAAGGATGATAGAGTACAGTACTGAGACTAGCTGCATGTCTTGCCCTATTATGATAAATTTTTCATCTGCCCTGTCACATGTAGAATCGACCGGTGTCACGTGCTGCATGGTCTGGTGTAGTGCCACGCCTATTGGCTAACAGAACAGAGTTTACTTTAACTGGGATTTGATGACTGGTTTTAATTTGCCTGTGTACCTTTCCATCTTGACTAAACTACACACGCTACAGTAGCAATTTGGAGAGCAGCGAGCCCTTTTTAGAGTTGCCCAACTTCATGTACCACAAAAAATCAGAAGTGACTTTTGAAGCCACAGTTTCATCAGCCAAAAAGTGTGTTCAAGAGAGTTCCAATGTTTATGCTTTTGCTGCCGCCCATATCCAAAAAGCGGGACCAAATTAAATGCTCGTAACTAAATTAGAAATGATAACATCCTGAGTTTTTTTAATTCACTGGGATGGTGAACTTACTTGCGACCAAATAGTTACTTGCTTTGTTTATTTACTTTCTTCATTTTTGGCTGATTTGCTTGTTCCGAACCCACGAGTGTTGAAATGTCTCTCGCTGCTGTTAAGAAATGGCGCAGTATTTCATGACTCTACGAACATCACTATAATGTCGTGGGTCAAAATTACTATACTGAGTTGTGAAGATCGTAGAAAGTTTGTATTGGCAACATTAGCTTTCAAAGGGATCATGCCAGGACGTTGTGCCTATAACAGAAATGAGCCTCAAGACCGCAACTGTCCCACACATTCATAACAAAGAGGCTGTTAAAGAACTTTACCCTAAACAGCAGTGCAGTAAAGTGAAATGAGGCTAAATTAGTTAGTTGGAAGATGAGCGAAAATGTTAAGGCAGTGCCGTCGATCACAACTCACCTATCGGCAAGATTAATGACTATCCACTGGAATTTCCCATTTATGGTCTTTTTTCTTCCAAATGATTGCATATTTACCAAGTATTTCAAATTAGGACCAAATATGCTTTATCTATACCCGCCATACAAACGGCTTCATGCCTTTCTATTCCTTTAGGCCGTCAGGAGGGGTCCTCATTCTTGTCCTCGAATTAGGCCAATCCCCTACATCCTTGCACTGCTTTACTAGTGGGTACAGTCTACCCAAATAGTGTAAGTAGGCTGCTAGGTGCACACATCGTCAAGCTTTTTAGAATGCTTTATGTGTGGGTCAGCTGCAGATATTTGATTTCTCAGTAGAATACAGACAGACAGACCATTGCAGCTGAATTATGTGATGTTTTGGTGAATAATGTACTACAGAGCGAGACCACTTGTCATAGTTGAAGAAGTAGGCAGACCACTAGTGCTGAACTGGTCGCTCCTTGCTGCCTCTTTCAAATCCATCATCAATGCAATGATATTGTGTGTTAAAATGGGCAATAGCTGTCAGAATTATCACCAATATCAGTATCAATGGGCGGGCAGGTGTTTTAGCGTTACACGACGAACTGGCCATATGGATGAGTTGAAGTTGCCAAGAGCTCCAAAGGAGAGATATCGGTGGCCTTCACTCATCCTGGACGTGCATGGCTTCTGTCAAACCCACGTCATTTGCACAACTTTGACCCTTAACCACAGGGATCTCATAAGAATGCGTGGGTGTTGGCATGACGAGACCTACTCCATCCGCTAGGGCAGGCAACGAAAACATTTGACATGTCGTGGAGTACTTGGCGAACGCAGCAGCGACCGAACTCACGATGACGCAAGACAACAAGACAATCGCTACAGTTGTCATCGATTACTAACTTTGTCAACATGGATTGCCAGAAATAGCACACAAGTGCCAAGTCATAAATTATGTTAACCGGCCCCTCACCCAACCTTGAAAGACATTTTGAGATTGTAAATACACGCACAAAGCCAATCTGAATGCAAGGTGTTAGGCATAAGGAGTGAAAATTTTAGCTCTGTTCAGACAGTTGAATGCTGGAAAGGCTGAACAGGAGTACAAGGGCGAGGGCCTTCATTTAAGCTCCAAATGTAGCATGCGAGTAAATGGAAAATACATGAAAACTTCTAGTCACAGACAGCGATAATTGGTCAAAGTCATGGCTAAGAAATCGCTATTCAAAAGCCCTTTAAACTTTATTAGCAGTTTTGTCTTTTTCAATTGGCATATTCGACATTCGCGCTAAACGGCTCCATCCTTGTTCATTTCTTGAAAAACGCGGCTCCGAATAGAGCCGTTAATCTCCTTAGTCCTCTCTCGCGGCGTCTGCATACATACTTCTCTGATGTCACGACTCCTGCTCCCTTTAGAACTGCCTCTGCAACCTACCTGAATGCATTCATCTCATTTCACTAGACGATAGGAATGAAAGCTACGCGCGTTTTATTGACAACTTAAAGCATAAAGCACAAACCATGTACACGATAACAATTGCTTTTCACCGTAAATAGCCCTGAATTGGTTCCTGGTCAGACGCTACCGTAGAAAAGCTCTGCCGAATAGGGGCAATGCCATCACTCAAAATGTCATAAGCTCACCGGATACGCCTGTTAAACTTTAAATGTAGTAGCTAATGAGGCCATACATAAGGATGTATTCCATCTAAAACGCCAAAGTATCGAAAAACGATACATTAGTGACCTCTCGATAGCGACAAACACGCCAGGAATCGTTTAGTCTTGCGGAAAGTTAAGCCCTTAAACTGATCAAAACCGTCGTCAGATGACAAAGGTGGCGCCAACCTCACGAGCTTACATGCGCTCAGAACAGCATGCGTAGCTATGCTAACATTCGAAAGTATGCTTCAACATGAGACTAAGATAGCTGCATGCCTGTCTACTGACCACATAAAACGTTACTGCTGGAAATAGCTTCTTGCAACTAATGACCAACACTGCATCATGACGGACGTAGATTGGCTGAAGGATTTTAAGTCCGAGGTAAGTGGACAACTTGAATCTTGCTGAACAGCCCTAAACCGCTGTAATCGTAGCCAAAAGACAGTTCGTAAGATGTCCACTGTTGAGGTGTTCTTATCGAGGATAGCGCAGTCGTACAGCTGAATGGTCTCTCCCAAATATGATGGATTTTCATATACAGATTTCTGCCAGAACACACCATCTTCTGCTTCCGCACTGCTCACACTCGTCTCATTCTCTACCCTCATCGCCCACTGGATGCACCTTGCAACCTTGTTGCTTGCAGTAAATGTGTCTGTTCTTCCAGATCAGGTGCTTAAGCATTGAAAGCGATGTGTTTGCTGAGCATGGTGCATCCTACCACATTAGTGAACAAGCTAGAGCTACCAAGCCTTCTTATTAATGATACATGAAAAGCATGGAAACATGATGGTAAATGAGCAGGTACTTGCAATGAACGAGGACAGAGGCAGCGGATTGTCTATTCAAAGTCCTCGGCACAAAACAGATAACACCCATGTAATCGCAACGTAGTCATGTTGGTGTAATCGCAAAAATTAAAATTAACACAAATTACAAAAAGGAATCACTTAGCGTTATGAAAAGAATAAGTGAGGTATCAGCTTAGATAACTTGCGTCTTAAAATATTTGGTGGCAAGCTAATAGACTCTGCCTCCATCGCATCCTCATCCACATTACACGCTTTCCTAAAGGGAAAGAATTTAAATACTATAAGAGCATCGGTAGAGTACTGACACAAAGATTGGAAACGCCATAGTGACCGAATAGTTCCCGCTACCCTTAACGAAGCTCAGTGCAATGATATGGAACATCACAACATCAAACGTCAAGTACAATACATGCAAATGGTGACTAGTATGAGCCATCTGTTAGTCAATCAAGTAGAATGTCAATCCTTGGTCAGGTGGCAAGACAACCGGTTAATAAGTCGATTGACCCGTCGGCAGGTTAGTCAGTCACTAAGTCGGACCTGCAGTCCACCGATAAAGTCTTATTTAATGCACTGTGCTCTCCGCCACCAACGTTTCTTTGTCCGAAATAGCCATATCGTTCAAATGGCAAGTAAAACTGGTGTACATTGATCATGTTCAACCGCAAGTCCACTGCCAAAGCCTCCTTTAAAAATTTGTTGAGTAGTATTAGTGATTGAGGCAATTGGAGATAGAAGCATTGTGGGGCAATCATCCGAGCTAACATAGTTGAAGAATATTGTAGAGTATACTGGATGCAGTGGTCTTGCCATAAAGATGCCCTCTTATAATGAAAAGTATGTAACGATAGATACACCGCATCATGGAACTCACATGCGCAGGTCTTGCGTTGCGATCTTTGCATTTCACATCCCTATAATTATAATCACTATTGTGCTAATGGCCAAAACAATGGCCAGTATTCCTATTGTCAGCCTGACTTAAGGCCAGTCAGTGGAGAAAATAACGAAAAGACAAAAGTGCGTGAGAGTATCGTTTCTTCATAAAGGTAACTTTGGAAGGATTTCTTCATAAAAATGAGTTAGGAAACAGTTATTAAGCATCCATCTGATCTAGTCGACCTTACTCCCGGTACCGCTTATTGCCATCAGAAGTATGTTCAAAACTCAAAGACAGTCTGCCATCGCTGTCAAAGAGGAGCGTCCTTGAGTGTTTTATGAAGGTAGCAACAGTTGCAGTTAGTAGGAATATAAAACGCTGGGATCAATTGCATCCTCTCTCTTTTGCTTTACCTTCAGCGGTAGTCTGCCAAAATTGTTCCATTTGACCTGAGCCCATTTTCACCGCGTATACACTCACCA
This sequence comes from Taenia hydatigena, assembly GCA_036345935.2. Taxonomy (NCBI): domain Eukaryota; kingdom Metazoa; phylum Platyhelminthes; class Cestoda; order Cyclophyllidea; family Taeniidae; genus Taenia; species Taenia hydatigena. The sequence continues at coordinate 3,785,718 of JADWOT020000004.1, read as the reverse complement.
CCTCCGTGAATGTGTCATTCTCCTGAACGATACCCTAGAATTCCAGCAGAAGGCAAATCGTCATCTTGTAGAGTTTTGAGTCGAGACGTTCAGCATGCCGCAGCAATTGCGTGGAGTCATTCGTGAATTATGTTTTTATTCGACTTAGACCTTGTTCAACCGCGGGCAAGGTATTCCTCTGAAGCGAAGAGAGCTTCAATGGCAGCGAAGAGTGTATCAAGATGATGCTCAACTATTTAAAGTGCTTGTTAAAAAATAGAGATGCTAGACATTTATGGATAACAATATATGACCCTGGCACCGCTCATACTAAGGGCAAAGGGTAAGAGGATAAAGCAACCTCATGACCGAAACACTTACTATGCATCCAGGGGCGTTGACAAACCTATCCTAAACAACGATGCTTCCATTCGTTCCCTGTGGATGGCTGAGTCTGCGATGACTCACTGGCAATGTCAGACGAAGTTGGGTAAACTCTTAGCATTTGCAGTGATTTTGCATGCACTACTAACCAAATGATTAACTGGGAATGGTATTTATTTACAAGGAGTGTATGGAAGGTGGCACAAATCTTACCAAACCATGGTATGGGAAACAGTTAGTAACAAAGATTCCAAACAAGGTGGCAACTCCTTGCAGCAAATTTTGTTATCTCAACAGTGTATCGTAGAACGCTATCAACACTGATGGCATCCACGGTCTAGTCGACAATGTTACAAATTGCAACGTTGTGTTCACTGTGCATAATGCTATTTTCAACCACCCAGAACTATTACTTTTCACTGAACTCTGCATGAGGTAGCAGACAACCAAAGCTGGTCTCCTCCTCTTCGAGAATGCAGGCTGCCATTCTCATTTTTTAAATCCTCACGTCACTTTTTGCTGCAAATGGAAATCCACGGAATACAGCACAATGTATGCTTCATAGCGGACAGTTAACTAAGCTGTTGTCATTGCTTTTATCTGCATGAGGTCGCTAAAGGTGGCAAGGGCTGAAGGAAGTATTGAAGGCACTTAGTACCCTCTGCGCTACTCACATTTGGGAGCATGAGGCAAATATCCTAGCAGTGACTTATAGAGGGCTGTGGAATTAGTTAGTGGGATGAGCCAGGCTAGAGCAAATGGCACACCCCTGCAAATTGAAGTTGAATCGAAAGGATGGACTCATGCTTTGACGTTGCAAACGAATCCTTCCTTGGGGCTTGGTAAGTTAATGCCTGCAAGGAGTGGCACTTAAACCACTAACACAAATTACTGTCTACAAAGTGGGACAGGATGGTAGGAAAAAGAATAATGCTTGAGAACTTAAAAACATGCTATGTCACCTTCACGATTGATGTACACACGTAAAATTGAGATCAGGTCAGGCGCAGCACTGATTAAGGATGCGGACATCGCCTCACAGTAGCTGGATCGGAGCCACTCATCCCATTGAACAGCATACTCGCAGGCACAGTGCCACTGTTCAGACACGAAGGATTATTTAAAATACGGCCCGCGGTCAGCGAGACAAGTGATTGGCGCCCTACCGCCTATGTCTCAGGACACAAATAACCACAAACGCTTTGTTGTTGTACATAACGCCACTTTTATTGCACCTCACTAAGAAGCTGTTAACTTAGAAAATCCATTCGACTTCGTCTTATCTCCTCATGCTTAATAATAGAGGCTACTTTTATAACAATGTCTTACGTGAGACCTGCCTTTCTTTGAATCTTCTGTAAATGATTCTGACAGTGTCTGCTACTTATTTGAACCTAGCAGAATTCACAGTTTTGAATCGATCTCGACAGAATTATGGTCTGATAAGAACATCCAGATCGCCTAAATTGTTCCTCGTACCTGGAGTGTATTTTGGCACTAATATACCTGAGTATTCAATTGCAGAGAAGAGGGCGTGTGGATAGGAGAGCATGCCTCCTAAACCCTCAAATTGCAGGCGAAACGAGTATGTCCTGCAGAAATCAGTTATGCGCCAAATAGGCTTCGTCGAATGGGTGACCCAGCTTGACATCGCGTCGTGATTTGTTGAATTCTACCACGAGGTCTGCAGGTGCACTGCACGTCCTTTCTAATTTCAGCCTCCATGTTAGTCACACATCGCCTCCGTTTCGTCTTAGAATGACATTCTCCACGCGACATGGAGCTAAATGGAAGTGGAGATGGAAAACTTTGCCTAGAGATTTTATATGCATTTAATGTGCAATGTATGTTAAATAGCATCAAGTCTTGCCAACATAAAAGGTGAAGATTGGGCGGAATCCAGCATGTGTGAGATCTTTACTATCGTTCATACGAAGGGACGTCTTTGAAGCGTTAATGCAGAAGCTGTGCGTGGTTCTAGATTGTCACTTACTTGCCCATTTTAGTTCTCATTGTTTTTGCAAGAACTGCTACGATGCGTCCATCCGACGCGAACGGAATAGTCGTGAGACTGTAATCCGCGTTCTGTGTCAAGTTCATGACTTTCACTCACCTCACATCCTCGGTGATTGGATTGATTTTGCTGGCACTGAATGCTCTGCACTGCGGCTCGAAGAAACGGTGGCAACGCAGTTAGACTGGTTCCCTTAAGCGACACCAAGTAATATTAAAATCATTTTGCCTACCTCAAGGAAGACCTGACGCATCTCTGCATTGTAGCGAGAGGTGACTAAAATAAGTAATTTGGGAATGAAGAAGCGATTCACTCCACGCTAATGCAGAATATTCCCTGCGTAAAATCTGTGACAGCTGAATAGCCAGCTAGGACTAAATTGTGGGAACAAAGATTCCTCGATGAAATAAATGAGTCATAAATAGGCAGCTGTGCTTAGTAGACATTTAAAGCTATTCCACATCCATTTCCTTCAAAAGCACCGAGAAGTCAAAATTGTATGAGGATAGCAAGTCTCAATGAATTTAAGCTTCTAAACGTCGTGTTTGGGATGTCTCACTCGACGTTATAAAGAGCCTTATGCTAGGTGAATAGGAGCATACCAGCATCACTGCAGAGAGGAATTTTTCATAGTTTCATCCGCTTTCACCATCGAGAGCCTCAGACAGGTTCACAATAACTCTCACAGGATTCACCGTCAGCAGTCCTTCTTGCAAACTCTCTATCATACACACCGATAGCACTTCCGTGTGTGTTGCTCCGGTCACCAGGCAACCATATGCACCAGCGTTGGCAGGCTGGAGGAACTATAGTAATGACAAACATTGGAAAGCCTGTTTTATGCTAGCCACCCTAGTGCAGTAAAGGCGTAGGTGGAGAAGAAGCTTTGCAAAGCAAGAATTTTCTTTACAAATAGCAAGGCTTGAATTTTTTGTCTTTTGGTAAGTATTTATAATGTTGTTTAATTTGTCAGCCTACAGAATCTCCTTCCCAGTGGATAGATCGCCAGGGTAAGCATACAAGGAGGCTCGCAGATTTGCATTGGATGTTGGCTAAATACGTGCACCAGGTTGAGCGCTGTTGTCTAAGTTATTTGGCCGCCAGGCAGAACGATGCTGGTAGAGACTTTAGGCACTGGCGACGGCTTAATGGAGTGGAAGCATTTTGTATTCTCTGAAGTTGTCAGTTTAACAAACTTGGACAATAAATTCCAAGGGATCAGACACCATTTAATGAGGTGCTTTACGATGCTTCTGACTAAGTTTGAGGCCCGCAAAGCAGCCCAGATTTGAGGTTGGGATTTCGCTATAAGTTTGGAAAGCGATGGAATTTGTAAGCTAGTGAGGGGAGACGAGCAGTGCTTGCCAAATTTAATTGCTGAAGAGTAAACAATGCCCCAGTGCTTACTTTAATAACACTATTTTACCCTCATTCGACGGAAGCTGGCAGGTCGCAAAGTGATTGACTAGATTTGGGACGGATGACAAAACACACCACCCAAGACATCATTTACCACCCTTACGACGCAGAACCTCACTAAAATATTTTTGGAGACCCTTTTTTAAGTATAGCTTAGCATTTTAATGCTACGCTGAAGACGCAAATTTCAGAACACGTTTTGGAGTGGGCGGAAGAGGAGGAGGCACGACTTGCACCTCAACAGAATATGCTGTAATGGTGTGCGAGTGTAGTAGCCCTTACATCTGTACCAGGTTGGCAGCTCAAATTTTTATCCCATAACATCAGTCAAGCATTAAAGGTGGACAAATGTTTACGGTTTGCCACCTACTCATCCGACTCAGCTCGTTAATTTATCTGAACTATTCTACTGGCATCCGTATAGCACACGCATTCACATGCATACTTCAAAAACAAAATCACCACCTACAAATTGAGGATGTTCTGGCCTCTATGCTTGTACTCCCAGCAAAGCCGTTCATATTTGAGTAGAAGATCGGTGTGATGTCAAAGAAGTGGAGTGTGCTGCATTGGAGGTCTACTATGGTGACAGCAAATATGGCCAGAGGATCCTGCTGGACCACATCAGCACTATTCCACCCCTCAACCCAAGTTTGGAGTCGTGCGCTTAGGAAGTCGGGACAATAAACATCAAGTTGTCCCCCACCGCTCTCATCCATCGGCCACTGCAACAATGCGCCGAAGTCAGACGCTCAGCCATCTGCCGTATGAAGTTGCTTTCCTTTTCTATGGTCTTATACAGAAGTGATAGCATGCAGAGTTCATTGGACTTGTCTGTGTGGAGATGATCGGTAAGGTAGTTATACCACTGGCTTCTCAACGAGATCTATCCCATAGCACAGACAGAAGCACTTTTCTTACCCAAAAGGTTTCATTTTAGCGAACGGAGACGATATAGCCAATCGGTGGCGTGGCAGGTCATCTAATTTTCGGGGTGGCCAATTTAGTTGGATCCGTTTAAAATCGACCGTCTCAACATACATTCCCATTAAATAGAAAGGCGCTTCGTGAAAAGCCTCCCGAAAGGTTTTAAAGGTTCTGCAGTTCCAGTATTTATGGTTCACATATGTTGCCGCATGGAGGTGATAAGTTGAGCCTGGACTGAGGCGACCCAGGCAGATACTTGCTTGCTTCCCACCCACTTGCGCCTGCATATGCGCTGTCCTAGATCGGAATTAAGAAGCATTACTAATAACTACAACAAATGATTTGAATCGGTGTGATCCTCTACATCAGGTCGGTGGATCACTTGCACCAGATGGTAGTCTGGCTCGTTTGTTAAACGAAAAACTACCGTAGACATTGAAAGGAGAAAGGCACACATTTTTGGTTTTTGTCCTTTCGTGTCTACACGCTTATTGCTTAACGTTATTCGATGAAACAAAATTATTTGGTTAAGTTAAACTCCTCCAGAGATACCGGTTTTAGGTCCACATCTACAATAAACAACCAACTTGATTAAGTGATTTGATTCTCTAGTAAAATCATTCATTTTGTGCACATTACAGTACACTGCACTGCACTACACGAAATGGTTTATATCCATGCCGCGACAAGTCTTTTTTAGTCCCCTTGCGAGGGTCAAATGTTAAAGTCCATCTCGATGCCTTACGTCCACTACTGATAGCACTGAACTCACTCTGCCATCCTGAGCTGTGCTCTATTTTGGTTTCTGATTTCACTTTTCATAACAAAAAAGAATTCTGCTTCGTAAAATTTCACAATAGCCTCCTTTCTTGCCAGTCGGACGTCAGAATCAAGGGAAGGCGTTTCAGGTGCTGAATGAATAATAATTCATGTGGTTAGCTGCTGTGCTGCTGGCGGTAGTGCTGTTGATTGAATACGAACTACTAGAGGTAACATTATCACCGCTCTATGCTGCTGTCAAAGTTTGTCTTATGCTTCATGCTCTTTCTTTTAACAAAAACCTTTGCTTATCACCTCTGCGCTTGTACTCATACTGTGCATATCCACTAACTGCTATGGCTCATCACCATTCTAGACATCGAGAGTGCATATTCTGTCTCATTGTTTAGCCCGGTTTTAAGCTTTGGAAATGTTAAACAACTAAGCCTTGTTTTATACCGACTAAAGTAACATTCTAGAGAGGTGGGGCAACTTTCCAACACACTATACTTGTGTGCGGGCAAAAACAGTCAAAATAACTTAATTGAGAGTTGCGCATACCTATTAAAAACAGAGACCTAGTAAACGACTACTGGCCTTGGTTCGGAGGATTTGGCACAATGTCGACGACTCGAATCAGGCCTGCAAATCAACAAATGGACTCTGGTTCACTCTCAGCTTCGAGTTGCCTATGCGATTGCTCAGTTTTATAGATGTAATAAAGAAATCATCAACAGGTGCATGGTCGTATTTGTCCTGTCTAGCCCAATAACTTTTTAAAGGCGATATCTAAAACAGATAAAAGGCATAATTGTTTATTCGGTATTCAGAACTGACTTTGGCCTGAGCATTCTTATCCTACTGGCCTCAGTACTACATCATTCAATGAAGACAACTCTACTCGTTTGACAAAGGAATTAACCCAATTTATTTACAAAGGCAGGATAGATTAAAAAGAGCAATTATGAATTAAGAAACTGCAACGCAGCAGCTTTACAAAAAATATCAAAGTTCCATTGTGAGCCCTCTCTCCCCAAAGCAATGGTGCTCTTTCGTTTCTTAAAAGACCGTTTGACACTGGCAGCCACAGGAGAACCCAGAAAGCTCTGTGAGCGGAAGCACGTTTATGCTTTTGCCATATAGGTGGGATTTTAACCCAGTTAGAAGGCATAGAAAGAACCTACAATTAATCGGAAGCACAATGTACGATATTCACCGAAGAATTGAGTAGGACGTCAACAGTGCCAGTCAATTCTGTTGCTGGTTTGACACATCGTATTGCATCTCATCACCCTTTTACTTTGTGGCAGACACTAAGAACATGAGTCAATTATTGAGCATCTATTTCACTAGCGAGTCCAAAATATTGCAAAATAATTTTCATGAAATCGAGTCCATACAATGTCGGACATTATATACTACAGACAAATAGTACAATTGTCTCCCTCTAAGTAAAGCTCAACGCAAATGGGCATAATAATGGAAACAAGGCTTCCCTCACAGGAGAATCTCGATGAAAATTACTTGCAGACAGAGCCGCACATCCCATGCAAGTGGTTAAGCTGCTCTGATAGAAAACAATATCACCTTCGCTGACGGAACAAAGCATGAGTGCATACCGAGTTGAACCAAGCATTGGTGAACCAGAATAGTTGTGTGAGCCTCTGTTTCGACAGTGTATGTGCATGTATGTAAGCGCTTATGGGTGCAAGCGCACGTCATTTTTCTACGAATAGTGATTATGCGACTCTCCAAGGCTTTGTTAAAAACGAAATAAGACACAATACTATGCCAGAGTCGTTGTCGACTACTGAGAGGCTTACATAGCAGAAGCACAAAGACAAGGCCTTGTGTGCTTTCGTAACACCAACTTATCATTTCAGTTAGTAAACCATAGTCCTGCCCTAAAATGCTAGTGGTGGTTTTTGTTTTTAGGCTATATCAAAGGTCTCTTATAGGCAAAGGGATTAACTCCACATCAAGGGGTATAAATCATCACCTATTCTAAGGTCAACAGGATAGAATTTGACTACCCTTTTAGCTTTGGCCGATCGCAGCATTCTGCACTGCTCCCCTATACGACGCCTTTCTCCTCCTCTCTAACTCAAGGTAAGTGCTATAGATGTAAGCTAGTATTTTAACTACCAGTGCGGATCCAATCCTTTCCTCTTTAACACATGGGAAGTTTAATGCTGATAGTGGCCATCATTGGGTACGTTAGTATGAGCAAAGCAGTTTAGTCTGTCGTGATGCCACGTCTGCTTCGACTGACTATATCGCTGCTCATGCCACCAAGCAGAGAAACTCAGACTGTCGCCTTATTTCTCTATACATAACTTAGGTGGTGTTCGCAGCACAATGATTGTTTGTTTATTCCTACGTTTTGATTATGTTGACACCAGAGGCATATGCAGTTGCTCCATCGTTTGCCGGCATGGGTTGCGAGTCACGCTGGCGATGTCAGCTCTTTTGTGTAACATCGATGCAAATTCTGCTACGCTGCCATGACAAACCAGGATAGAAAATAAATTGGCTGCACAGCGAACAGTTGAGAGGTTGCTGTCATTGCTTAGGCACTATACCGCCTAGCGAAAGCATGGAGCAGAGCTTCATATGCCTACGAAACTAAAATGAACAAATATTAAAGGCATTACTTATGCGCTTATTAGCGGTGCAAGTGTTGGCAAAGTCGGATGGATTATGATCATGTTTGCCTTTAAGTGGCAACCTCAGTGATGACGATTTGCGGTTGTTGTGGCACTAACCTTGCTAAGTCGCAATGCTGTTTGGGTTTAGCAATTCTAGCGTAAATTTTTGCACCCACCCTACTGTTGTAAGTAGTTGCGCCGGAAAAAATGAGCAATATAGAACACTAGGGCGTGGAAGTCAAAAAATTGCCGTTTCGGATCGATTAACTTAGTCACTAAGTACTCTATGTCTCCACATTTTAATCCTAGCCACAATGTCACGGTAACTAGCAGTGTTAAGCAATTCTATTTGCAATTTTTAGTGGCTAAGTATCGCTTAACCCTATTTGATGGCAGAGCAACAATCATTTCAATTACACGGCAGTATATTCCTCGTCTAGCATCCTCTGTGAGCAATGTGTACTTACGCATCAAGTCAGCGCAGATTACATACAATTGCAAGGTAGGAGAATCAAAGTCGAAATCAAATGAGAATTAAGTGGAGTGGGAGAAGTAGGATTAGGAGTGGAACACCAGCAGCACTGACGGATGGGGAATACGGTTTTGCCCGAATGAAGATTAGCGAATTTGCACAGATCCACGAAATCGAAAAAAGTTTGGGTGTAGCACACAGGGATGAGGGTGGAGGAGGAACGGTGAGAGAGAAGAGTGGGTGCAGGTAAGTTCAATTCTTTGCATATCTCTGACTCCCTTCTATGCAACAAAAATGTCTAGTCTTCATAGATGTGTGTGTGTGTGTGGATGTGTAAGACTGCGGCTGTGTCAAATTCAGTGCCTACATAAGCATAAGACGAGTGGGATAGATAGATTGCTGTTAGATTTTGCAACTTGACTAGTAGCATTGGGTGGAGTTGTTGGTCTGCCATTCAGTCGTCCGTGGACACCTATCGTGTCAACATTTAGTCACAGTTGGAGTCCATCTTCTCGACTGCCTCTTCTGTTCGTGCCTTAGGAGTTAGATCAACTGTTTCCTCATGTGTCCTAAGCATACTCTAAATGGCCTACGGCAGTCTGGAAAACCTCATTCATCCTTAATAATGTACAAGTTAGGCAGCCCATTCCCAAAGTAAAGGACCGCGTTTCTAAGGAAACGCTCATGCCCCACTAATTTCGATCATTTTCTTCTTCTTAACAGTGACATTGGCAGCGATGTCGTGCAGCCTGAAGGCTCATTCCTACTTCTCTTTTGGTTGCCACTAGAAGTGCTGTTGATAGCCAGGTAAAAATCATTGAAGTCTATTTTAGCCGAATTATCTTTACCGAAGTTGCAAAGAACAGGAGTGCAAAATAGGTTGACATCACCAAAGGGAAAAAACTGGCGTGGACTCTGACGAACTTCTTATTCAGCTGACCCGAGGGGCAGTCTTGCAACACGGACCTCTTCTTAGCGGTAGTAGATCAGCTCAACCTCATGCCTCCATTGATGCACGTAAATGTCTAATGAGATGAGATGAGATGTTTTCCAGTTATCTTTTTGACATGACTTTTCATAAGCACTGGTAGTTATGAGTAGCGTTGGATGTATAAGCCTTGTGGACGCCTGGTTTTTATGAATTTTTGTTAGCACAGATAAAAGACCTTTCGGCGCTTTTTCGCATAGCATTTGATTAAAACCTTTCAATGAAAACAAGGTATAGAAGCAAAAGTTTTGCTTCACGTTGGTAAAGAACAGCATTAGTGTTAGTCAAATCAATTTCGTTAATCCAAATTTTATTGGTACGATACAGACGGTGCTGTGATACATTATTTCTTACTTAATGCAATGCAAAGTTGAGATGCATTTTAGACAGTTAGTAAGTTTGACCACTTTGATGGGCGGAAGGGCGCTGGTGCATTTTTGTACCTAGCCAAGATGGCAAACTAGACTCCTGGTCAATCACAGATGGTAAGTAATAAACTATGTACTTTGGGGCAACTACGCCTGAGGCTTTTGCATCATGTTCGCGCTGAAGACATTTAAAACACACCTTGACAGTAGAGCTGCTGTCTGCACAGCAGTTCGAGAAAGCGTTGTCACCAGCCTAAAAACGCTGGCACCACTTCTCTTTTTTCTCTGTGCAGCAGTCACGTGGACTTCAGTTGTCCCAAACTTTCCTCCATCCAGTTGCGCATTGACGATTGTTTTGCAATTTCATGCCTTATTTTCGTTGAGTCCAATGCTTGCATAGACGATGAAGTGCTTATTCTCTTCCTTGCACTCTTCTAAGCGTGATTTGTCGATCGTCGCATTGATAGCGTGAGCATTCATAGTGTAAGCTGTAGGACAATTAGTTTCATTGCACGCTTCTCCATGATCAATCTCACTCGTGCAATTCCCCATCTTCACCAGCTCTTCTGTCAGTCTGCTTGGCAAGATGCGATTGTAGCAGCATGTTCTGTTAAACGCTAACATGCCAAACCTTGAATTAATATGATTATTTACTCGTAAGACTTATACCAGCTATGTTTTCACAAGTTCCATATGACCTTTGGTAATCGTCACTTTAACTCAAGGCACAGTATGAACCAAAGTGTTGACGGGACAATACGGGTAGCTTAAGACAGGTGAGGGGTTGCAGTTGTGCTCGCGGTAGCATCAAGTGAAATTATGCTGAGTATGGAGGATGTGGCAACAAATGCGATTCGCATCAGATGTTGGAAGCTGGTCATTGCAGTAGCCAATGGCTTTGTATGGAAATTCATGTAGCCTGTTTTTCAATGTCCTTGCCACAACTTAGGATAGTAGACCAAAAACATTCATCTAGGTATCGCAACGATGCGCATTTAATGCCGTCCTCAACTCCCTACGGTCGATGCATGGCCATAAATGACAGCGCTTTTCGCCCTGTAGCTCGCATTTGTTTAGGTCATTATCATTTCCGTCATAAAGAAAACGAATTAGTTTTTTTTTGGATTGATATTCAAAGATCCTCATAATGCAGCTCTGCTATTTGTGTATTAATCATATAAAGAGATAAAATTCGATTTCCACAAATTGTGTCTTCCAGGAGAGATCTGCCAATGCACCTCAATAAAGAAGTTTGGCTTTCCTTTCTGCAGTCCTGTTTAAGTGATTCTCTACATGTGCATATAAAAATTGTCGAAAATTTGGAGGTTGAGGGTTTGGGACAAATACGATTTGCAACCAGAATGAGCTAGGTTAGATGGATGGACCTGCAGTCATTTCAACCCATCAGCAGTTCCCACTGCCTACCGCCTGTCCTCAAGCGCGTTGGATGAATAAAAGCAGACACAGAAACAAGCATGTCCTGCCTTGGAAGAGGGTGGGGATACATGAGCAGCGCCACATCTTCCTTGACCTGTGGAGAGGTAACAAGAAATGGACTTGTTTAAGGCCCTCTAAAGTAAGTGCGTCTTATCGAAAAACCGCCATTAGTAAGGTGAATCTTCGAATCCCCAGGCGAAGTGCGAAATAATGAAGCATGCGTTGCGGCGACTATTTAACGTTTCGCTTGTTGTCGTCAGGTTTGTGGTACCAAATGGCGAGAGCGACAAGCGAGAATGTCTGCGAAGTTGCAATGCAAGGAGTGCAATTCTAGCCAAAGATTTGGTTTTGCTACCTACAACAGTTGCGGTGCATGGTGGTCCAAATTTGCAATTCAAGCGAGATGACGTCTGCAAGTACGAAGTTCATGTTTACTAGACGGGAAAATTCATTCCCACATTATCTGGGTCACTAGCTAGTTAGTCTTTTTATTTCAGGGCTGTAAAGACAGATAAGAACGAGGAGCACTGAACCTGGCATTGCGGTTTTCTCAAGATAACACCTTCATATTTAGAAAGTGTATTGTGCTTAACACCTTTTCCATCGATTAGAGGTTAAAGATGCAAATGGTCAATGTATAACGCCTTTCGGCATGTTTGTACACTTAGAAATAACCAAAACAATCAAGATCCTGCTCCGAGGAAACCAAGTATGAAAAGAAATTGTGAGAACCTTGCCATTAAATAACCAGTTGGACTAGAATAGACAGCACATATACCCGTGGGTGGGTCAATTACTGCCTTCAATGGAACAGATAAGCATTCAAGTAGCGCACAACACAATGCTAATGAGCTACTTAATGCATTTTATCAACTAACAAGGATCCCTTTTAGTGACTTATAAATGCTGTAAATGTTTCCTTATGCTCTACGAGGATATGCGGCGAAATGCCTTATAACCTCAATAAACGGTTGTGAAGGGGCGCGGCGTGAAACCGCGACTGAATAAATGCTACAGTGTCAGTTTTGCATTGCATTGTAGTAAGGTCATCCGACATAATGTATTCCTTAGTGATTCTGTGGTGGCACCTGAGATTCGCTTAGGTAATTATATTTGAACGCTGAAGATGGCATGCATTTCTTTGCATCCGTGGCAGACTTTGCAATTCTGCTCCATGCAAATCCAGCTCTGGGTAGTCTCGTTGATGAAAAGCTGAGCTTCACCTCTTTAGCGCACCCTGATAACATACAGGTCTACGCAGTGTCCCTAGGTAGCATTTATGCTTAGAAGCGCAACTAATTTTTTGGCGTTAAATTGGTCCCAGCTTTTTCACTACATTGCTTACCAAGAGGATGATCGACGCTTTTCCAAAGAAAGAATTAAACATACTCCTAGTATATGTTTCAGCCATCTGTCCATGTTCCAAGCTCAAGACGCAGACGCCTGTCCAGCCACCAGCAAACAACGTTGATGATAAATCTTCATGCTTCAAGAATTGCACCACTGATAGTAGGGTTTAGGGAGAAGATTGAGTGCAACCTTTAAATTGGCAATCGCGTCATGGATTGTAATGAAAATATCAAATGCGAGATGGATTGCAGCTGATTCATGATAGCAGTCGAATCCTTAGGTGTTCGGCTTTATTTTTAAATGCAGAAATGTTCTTAACAGAATTTCTTATTGGCCGTTTGTGTTTCGAAATCCATTTGGTAGGGATTGAGGTCGAGAGCAAAGCACTTTTTGCTGCGAAAGATGCCATGTTAAAGGAATCCTTCTGCACACTATGCCAGTTTCAGTGCATCTTGCTCTTAACTCTGCCTTCATAGCCTCGGAAGGAGCGGACTGCGAGGCTGTGATCAAGACTGCATTGGGTTTTGATTTTGTGCCAACTCATCCACGAAGTTTATGTGAAATGCTGCACAAATTACATGCGCATCAATGCTGCCATAAAGCAAAAGTGGCAAGCATTGGGTGATTGAACGTTAGAGAATGACACTTACTCCTGCTGCCAGCGATGGTGCGTGAGCCTTTGCAGCATCCTCAGTCGCCAAGAAGTTCCGCTCGTCTCATCCCTGTCGCATGCATTTTGGTAATTCAGCCAGTGTGACAGCCTACATCACGTAACAAGTAAATGTCACATGTTATTGTCAAGTACGGATTGTTGACATCGCTTTACCAAGTGTTCTTTTGGCGGTGTCTGTTCCAGACATCAAGACAAAAATTTTGCATTGGAGCGATTCGTGTAACGTTGTCTACTGCACAGAGATGACTGATGCCTCCGTTATGCTTGCCTGATTCTCAGCGGGAAAACTGCCTTGAGCGATTCTGCCTGTGACCCGATACGCGCACTTCAAGTGCAAAATAACCGAACATACCTTTGTTTCGCCACACTCGAATAAGGCATTCACTTCTGTCAAAAGTCCGTCTACAATCTACGGTGAGAGGTGACACGTCGATGGCTCTTAAAGCCCACCTTCATCTACCAATGGGAGTGATCGGGACCTAATTCCCAAAGAATTATGCCAAAAATCCACTGCGCAATTAATCGCCTTCTTTTGTGTCCACTAGTGTTGATTATCCAATTATTGCAATCATTGGCGACATCCTGTGTTTATTATGGCCAGATAAACATATCGATTGACCCGCCTACAGGCAAACTACTAGCAGGCTGCCTGGCTGACCAACGCATTGCTGATGTGCTTGATGGTGCCCACAAGTCAACAGTTAGATGCATTCTTCAATTCCTCTAATGTTAAGCTACCACAAGTTATAGCAACAAATTTAACCAAGAATCGCGTGAACGTCCGACAAACTTTTCAAGAGTGCTGAAATCATGACACACTTTTGCCAGTTTATTTGTGCGTTACAAGATTTCCTCATGAGATGGCGTATAGACGGTCTGCGATATGTGCAGGAATAAAAGTGATCCCCGATTTTGTCTCGCATAGTTGGATTCTTATCACGAAGGGCAAACAATCCAATGTGCCCATTTTCATGGTTTGTTTGATCAAAATCATCACTGTGCACTTGGGATTGAAAGAGATCTAATGGTAGGTAGAATCAAGGTTTTTATAATTCGCCTTATATTAGACACCAAAGACCACCTATAAGTTTGCCTCTACCTTTTATAAGCGGAACTTAAGTAGTCGCAGCGCAGGACGAGCAATGAGAAAGTTGGAGACGAGACGAATCGGTAACACTTCTACAAATGTTTATCAGTCTGTGCATCATCCTCTGCTGTAAGACCTTTCCTTGCAGTGTCATGACACATGCATCACCACCCAGTGTTCCCTCCTGATTTCAGCTGCCTTATACCGTGAATGCTGTACAGGATGAAGTTGTAATAACCCAAATTCATTGGCAATCGGACTGTGAGCAGCTGTTGAAAATGCAAGTTTTGCTTTTTGTTGACACGTAATGCCTCGTCTTCGCACTCTCATTGGGTAGGCCAAGCAAGCATTACTTTATACCTTCTTTACGTGGGCAATCATCACCCTAGCCTGGTTTTGTGCCTTGATTTTTTTCGAATGGTTTCAGGTATCTCATACCCAGAGTTCACTAAATTAATCTCTTTCCGGTCACTGAGAAAATTGTCGACTTTGCTTGCAAAATTCAATTTTCCCATGGTTTCCGTTATCAGGTATAATAATTTTTAGCAAATTATCAATCTTTCTCCGTAAAGGCAGCAGATAGACATGAAAGCAAAGGCACCGAGCTTTAGTTCAGAGGCCATTAGTTGTGGCAGGCACATAAAAGGGACACTGGATGGCGAAGAGCACACACACTGTCAGGTGCCACCTTGACTCCCACTCCATGCTCAATATACAAGCTGCTAGTGGCAGTGGTAGCAGCTACAGTAGTAGTTGTTGGGTCATAAAGATCATTCACTTGCTGGGCCGACAGGACTACTTGGACCATATTAGAATGTTATGATCAGTCACCAAGGCTACAGTCACCCATTCCTACACTTTGAGGTGCCAGTTCATTCTTGCAACGCTTGGAGGCACAGAATCTGTGAGCGAGATTCTCGGCTAACAGCTATCACACAGTGTGTTAATAAGTAAGTGACGCAATTCTTTTGCTGTGGTTCCCATTTGCTCACTTTTGCACGAATGGTGACAAATGTGCCTGACCAATCGAGCAAAGAACAAGGGATGAGAGGCTATTAAAGCCATTGACAACCCACCACTTCAGTTGCGTCATGTCTTGAGCATCGACTGCGCCATAGCTGCACTATCCACCACAGCGACAGTGGCAGTAGCGACAACTGAGTACCATTTAGCAATCATTGCTTATCTTCATAGTGCAAATGTTGCTCCGTATTTCCGTAAAGGAGTCAATTTATCTCATATTGGCTGTTGTTTCCTGTAGTTGACCGAGACGTCAGACCAAGTTTTCTCCTCTTACCGGTGGTTAGACTTACATGACACCCTGCACTGACATTGGAGTTCTAATTTCCAATCATCGGCGCTGTTAGATAGGGTCATTAAATAAGGCTACGACAAAATGGCAAGCAGGCAAATGCGCTAGGTATATTTGCAGTAGGAAACAGTGGTCTAGTTCTATTATTCAGTGCGCACAGAAGAAGCAGTGGAAGCAGACCAACCATGCGATTGCGTGGCTGCACAAAGTGGCAGAGTATTGCGCAGTTTTACTAATCACACTCTAAGAGTTGAAACATAAATCCATAATGAGAAACTGCTACCCAAGGGAGGGAACCAAATGTCTCGCTTAAATTTGAATTATGTGGAATGCCATGACTTGCTTCTACACTCTATCTACCAAATATAGATACATAACTTGAGTAACCGGGTGCTTAGTTAAAATCAAGTACGCGAGGATTAACAAATCAAGAATGGCAAGCTAACTAGAGTTAATACTGCTTAGAATCATGACACTTCATCATGGAAGAACAAGCATGCCATACTTTAGCTAACTCTCTTTTAACGTCTTCAAAGTATACGTTGTCTTCGTAAGGTCTGCATCTCGCAACATAGCGGGCTACCAAGTAGATAACCAGCATTATGTTTGGTCAGGTAGCAGCAAAACAAGTCAGCTCAGAATCCGGTGCCAAGCTAGTGCCATCTAGACGCTGTAGATGGACATAGCCACTACTACTGAGCAAAGTAATGATGTTGAAGCGTCGTTTGGAAGAATTGGCATGTATAGAAGTCAAAAGGGCTTGGTGTGCATCATATTCGTCATTGAGAATATATATTATATCGATCTGGAAATGCTAAAGTTGACAAGCTGTACAGAAGCGCAAAGGTGCTTGATTTTTAATATGCTCTCTAGCGCACACCTAAAAAAGTCCCAAAAAAGGCATACTGGGGAGTGATGGGCTTGTATAATGCCAGTTTCAAATACAGTTAGGGGCAAGTTGAGCATATTTTATGAGCAGTGAGCGTACGTCTTAAATAGGAGAGCACGCAACGACGAATTTAAGATACCCTAATCCAATAAGGTCGATCGGTGCATTTAGATGGAAAAGAAGCACGTGAAACTAGCGATGTTGAATACCTTCGAATGCAGCAGTGTTAAATATTGCATGATCATTAGACAACAGGGTGTTTTTGGTTTACAGGTATTCATGCCGTGGTTGCTGTGGACTTTAGCAATGACTATACGCGCCCTAGACCCTGCAGCGGGTACGCTCTATGTTGGGTCAGCATTCTGATGTCAGGCAGATACTAGGAATTTGCTGCAACAGCGATTTGCTAAGATTTGTAAATGGTCCGAGCCTGACAAAGAACGTAAGCCACTTTTCTTATAACTCCTTCTTTTAATTTACAGTTGGTGAAAGTGGCATGAGGCCGGTTTCGTTGATCGCCCTTAGAAGCCAAACATAAATATGTATCTCCTCATTCAGTGAGTACTTTTATCGAAAAAACCCTTCCTACAACAGCAAAAATGTGGTGGCGTCGGAAAAGACATTGATTTCCGAATAAATGAAGTACAGAAAGGGTGTTGTTTACTTGGGATTCCAAAATATTCTCGTTAAGGATAGCGGAAAGGTGAGGGCAAAGTGATTAAGGAGAAAGACACCCATTGCAAAACATGCATTTCTCTCAATTTCTCGGCTATGTGCCCGCAAATGCCTAAACTTTAAGGTACTTTGAAGAAGCTTAGTAGAGAATGCTTCGAAGAACTTATTGTAATTAAGGCCATCAGTTTGGTTCAGTCAGTCTAGAGACATCATGTTTTCTGATTGAACTTATTAAGCGCGGTGGTTAATGACCAACTGGCTAGGATAGGAGGTTAAAATGATTAAGTAGAAAGCTGAAATCACCTCCACTGCCCACAACGCATGTTAGGTTAATGGAAGCTGCATTGAGGATTTATGAGGACCCAGCATTTTCACCGTCCAGACCTCGTACACAGGGTAATCTCGGCGAAAATCTATTCAACTTGGCTGATATAAAGCCTTCCCAGTGGCAACACAGATTGTCCTAATTTGTTCTTCATCGCCATATAGAAGTGAACGCATATACTCAAGCCAAGCGCAATTCATGCAGGAGAGTTTGCATATAACCAATTAAAAATTTGCCCTTAGCGATGACAAAATTCGTTGCAAGCCGAGGCTAATTTAGTCAAAAAAGTTTCAAACAATCAATGCTTACTGTTTGCGATCGGTATTATTCAAAACCATAATTGAAGCAACCTTTGACTTATCTCAAACCATGGAATCTGTGTGATGAAGTATGGGCCCACTCCTCCATTCCGACACAGCACCGCAATCAACACAAATCATCTGCAGCTGTTCATATGATGGCGCAGTAATTTTGTTCCTTAACATAAAATCTTAACTAAAGGCTACAATCATTTTATCCCTACCAGCAGCCCTACGACTGGCTACACTGGCCTCTGGTAGACAAAAAACAAGAATGTCGTTTGTCCTTGTACACTTGGGACCGCCTAGTTTCCACCCCTAATCGCCGTGTGATTGTGATAAGGTGACATATTGACCACGAATCGCAGTCAGAGTGGATATACACGCATGTGTGCGTGATTCTTCGTGCATGGAGTCAAACTGGTGGTGAGCTTCGCCTGTGCTCATTCCTTTCATCGCATCGACAATTGACAGATGTGTGACTAGTCGGCTTCTCAACCTCTCAACCCACGCAACTATTTAATGGCCGAGATAAAACAGCAAGTTCCGTAGGCGAAATATGTTTGATCGCATTTCTCTTCTCAGATTTAATGAGCAAATTACTCTGGAGTTCTCCATGGACGAGGACTTTCCAACCCTCCCTACCCCTCAGATACCACCCCACCGTCAGCAACAGTGGCTCTGCTTTCAATGAAATCTTCTCCTCCATATCCGAAAATTGCAACTTACGAAGTCAAGTGGTCAGGCCGCAGGGTATGGTGGTACAAGCAGCATGTTCCACCTCTTCCTACACGAAGTAAATTTACGCACTCAATCTAATCCAGTGGACGCTGAACTCTTGTTGCGGGAGAGTGAACTACAATTTTATCGTACATCTTGATACGCAGAAAATCAAGCGTCAAACGTCCCCTTTTAGAATACGTTTTCATAAATGATTAAGTGGTTTTTTAACTGTTGCTACTTGTCACAGCACTTCATGGTAGTGGTTGGCACAGCAAATGCAATAGCAACCCTTTGGAGGCAAAAGTTCATTCATACTTATGTCAGAGTCTGGTCTTTCTAAAAAAAATTTTTAAGGAGAATTTTGCTTCCAATTCTTCCTTAAAAGTGGTGATGTGAGCGAGTTTAGCCCATAATTCACCATTCACAGCTCGCATAGACTGAGCCAAACAAAGTTTGCTGAATAAAAGATTTTAAAATGATGTTCAAGCTCTTGCAGATGTGTTTATTCTTTAGCACCAGTCGAATACTTGAGACTCTGGGCAGGCGGATACAAAACAAACTCTTCAAGAGACAACTGGTGTGTGTCAGTCATCGCTGCTCTCTCATCGCTGTCATTGTATAGCTGCGTTTCGGCTTTGCTGGATCGCAACCCGCAACAAATAATTTAAACAATGGGGAGAGGCATTTTACATTTGTAGATACTATAGCGAGGAGAATGGATAAGGCATCATGCATAAACTTGCCCATTGCTTTAGTCATGCGAGAACGGAATTTGTGTAGCCAAGTCCTTTTAAACACGCCCTAATAAAAATGTGGGTAACAGGTGGAGTAATTCAGGTAGACAGGCATAGAATAGTATGAGAAGAGCAGAGAGGGATAGAGAGTGATCGTAATAAAAAATTCAAGTGGATGCGTGGCAAGGATAGATGTCTTCTTTGCTATTGCCGCTGTCATTGCCGGATGGAAAAGGAAGAAGAGAAGGCCATGTCGGTGGACCCGATCACAGCATGGCTATTGGGGTTAGAGTCATCGTAGTCATTTTCCTAACCAATTGTACTAGTGCCCATTCAGCTCCTTACATTCCTTTTCAACTCTCTTTCAGCCTGCGCATCACCAATGCTATTACATTTATTCGAAGTTCAGCGTTACATCTTCCCCTTAGGTATGTCCTTCTTTGGGATCATATTGAAGGTCGGATGGGTGGGTCTGCCTTTAGGGCGTTAAAAGCATTAAAATGTTTTAACATGTGAAACAGTTTCAATTATCTGCGAAGTTATTAACTTGGACAATGCGTTGGGGTTACCAGGTAAAGTGCTAGTTTAATTTCGATGTGCGCAAAGCTTGCATAGCTTTAGTGAATATAATTTTCTTCGGGAGCTTGCGATGCAGCCGTTTTAAGACCTTTGAAAAATCTGTGATAGATAAAAAAATGCATATTACGTAAAGTTTACAATAATGGGTGCGTAGATAAATGTATGCAGGTGTAAGAGATGCACTGGTGCGACTTCACATCTCCTCCACCTACACCTGCAGAGAATCTCCAGCAGGTCTTCATGTCATGGGCTCCGGGGGGCTAGTCGCGAATAAAAGCACTTGGCATGGAACTCATATCCTCCTTGGTGAACGCTGCAATAAGACTCTTTACTACGTGCTCTCTTCTCAACACTCCACTCTTTGTATTTGGCAGATGCATGCCACATAGAGCCTTGCAGCTCGACCTATTACCTTCATGCACTTTGGCGCCAGTGAAGAGTTTTCCTGACAGACTTAATTATAGCGCTAAAGAGTCTCGTACGGCGGTTCTAAAAGACCTGATGAAAAACAACAATGTCCAAAACTCGAATTGCTCCAGCCTGACCGTATATTACTAGGATCATGATTTAGCTTGTTTAAAAAACCCCTTTCTTTTGTGGCAATGAAGACTTGCCTGTTGACATTTGCGCTGGGTGTTGAAATGAGTCCCAACTGTGATGGGCAAGTACAACAAAACTGGTAAGGACAGAATGAAACACTAGTTTTGAGTGATTTGTCTACTTGGAAAACATCAATTGGCCTTCGTTTGGTAATTTGTTGCGATTTTATGCTTTATTACAGTAATCATGCATCGCATTCCTGCTGTTTGCATGCCGACACTTCACAAAGCACTCTGTGGAAAGAAAAAGCGCTTGCCCATGGCATGCTTTTCAGGTTCAAACATCTGAGCCTGACGAGTCAACTGATGATAGCATCTTAACTGTTGATTCCACCAGTTATACGATATTTTGCAGCGGCGCGATTGGTAGTTGAGTAACTCGTTCTCGTGTCCTGATATCTGTACTGCATCTTGTTCCCACCTTGAGGAATCAGTGTATGCTAAAACTGCGAGACATAGATCTCAAAGCAAGGAAGTTTCTCAATGCAATTCAAATAGTTGTTTTAATGTGCTTAACACCAGTGGATGGTACTGATACAAGGAATTGCTCCTTCGGTGCATGCATTTAATTGCTTTGTTCTGTGACAATGAGTGGCTGCTTTGATGATTGCGGGCTGAGGAAGTTGAAGTAGGAGGTATGGCTTGTAGCTGGTCTATGCGAAATAAAAGCAGAAGAGAACAGACAGGAGACAGTAGCACCAGTATTTGAAATGGAACTATCCTTAGTCACATTAGCAGTGACAGGAGCTGTAGACTTTGAAGCCGGCAGTTCTAGTCATTGGGGTATGTTTAAATTGCCCGCATGGTAGACCTCAAAGAAAAGGTTTGCCTAGGAGCATTAACAATGCCTCTTCATGTCAACTACTTGTTTGCACAATGCGAGATAGTCGTTGGTGCGAAGCTTAATCTACGTGCTTGGTGTATCCTTGCATTAGGGTTTTTAAAGCGACATCGCGAGTGGAAGGAGTGACTAAGGTCGGGGCTGAAAACTATTGCATGCATACTTGTCCTTGCCAGCCAAGGAACGTGCACTCCTAGTAGCTAGCCTATCAAAAATTTAGACTCTAGTATTTTAACAAAGTCTGTGCATTTCCAATTTAATGCACTCCAACATCCAGCTAGATTCTGTTAGCTCTCTCACTTGCTACTGCAAATAAACGCAACCTGTAATTCTGCCGGTCGAGCGTGTGGCCGGAAAGCATAGTTTATTAGTGACTGCTAAGGCTAAGCGGTACACCCGTTCTTCTGCCTAGCAGAATCAGTATATTGGGCTCTATTCTTCCATACAACTAAAGAAACATCGACTTGTTCTCCTACCTGGAATGTTTGGGCAAAAGAAGAAGTTAGTGTTGGTGTCAATCAGTGGGTCCATAAGCGTTGCGAATCCACTTATCTAATAAAATGACGGTAAATCATGTCTAGCCGCAGTGTTTCTCGATAAAGATTGATCAAATGCACTTGTTCTACTAGAGCTATAAGCCAAAGCAATGCAAAATACTGTCCCATTTCTTAACCATGAATATGCAGAAGTGCCCGGGCGCCGAACTGTGAGTATATGAATTAAAACACCACTGCTACAACCACTATTGTCATTTGAACGGTATGCCATGCCGTTGTCACAGTCTTTTGCAAAGCCGAGTTACAATTCCAGCCTTGTGAGCTGACAGCAACTGACTTGCGAATTATCGTGATGAAGGAACAAACGAATGAATTATGTGCAAGACAAAGTAAGGGACAGTCTTGTTTTGGTACATGGGCGACAACAGTAAATATCGATATGAAAAAAATTGCAGACGAATGATTTTTCACGTCGTTTTATGAAGTCCTGCTTCGGTAAACACACTAAGTATTTCTAAGAGGTCGTTACGTAGGTAACCAAAGAGGCGTTCTCTTAGGATAAAAGCACTACTACTACTACTACACTACTAAGCATGCAGACTGCACCTCTACGCCTCTACCGAGCATCAAAGAAGGGTTCAGTAGAATTGAGATAGATTAAAATCACTCTAGAAATGCCATTGCAAAGGATTGTGCAACAATGGTTGGTGTTGATGCTGCTTTGAGAAAACAAAGTGCACCCTGGCGTTGATGGTGAGAGAGGACAACTCGTAGGTGGTTGGCGTGCCGTCCAAGTCATCATAGCAGATTGTGAGTCATCAAAACACATTCGCCAGGTACAGCGGATCCCAACAGTAGTAGGTGCTATACGCACTACTGCCTTCTCTTATCACGTCGATGCCAGGCACAAGAGTGAGCCACCGCATCTTCTTCTTGTGGTAGCGCCAATTCATATAGTACCTACAGACAGGAAGCAAGTAGGATGGCTGGTACCATTAGACTACCCCAACACAGAGACGATAGGTTGGTAATGTGTATGAAATGGATAAAGTTGACAGTTGAAGACGCACAGCTCCTCCTCCTCCTCCTTTTGAGGAGCTCATGTGTCACGAGCCTTCACATGGCACAAGTTGTGGAACATTCGAAAAGAATTTCATCAGTCAGTTTGTTCAATGGTGTATCAGTGGAAAGACGATCCGCAATTCGACAGTGGAATTGGTGCCCCTTAGGCACGTCATATTCCGCTTTATTTGGTGGCAACGTGTGCTGATCTGCTCGAAGAGACGCAAAACTGCTGCGAATGTTACCAAAGGGAGAAAAGGCGCTGTAATTTACAAATACGACACAGTGTTGGCAAAAAAAGATAGCAGGCAGGAAAAAGGAATTAGATGTGGGTGTTTGGAGACAATGACTTGCACGACACAACCCTGACTCACGTGAGGAAAATGCTCCATCTGCCCGACAAATTGAAGCATGCAGTAGATAACAGTGGGAAGAGAGAAATGAGAAATGTTAACTAACCCAGGTGGAAGTAATTGTCGATGTTTCGCTTAGTGAGATCAAATTCTAATGCAAAGACTAAATTTTGACTTGATTTTTTAAGCTTAAGCAAACCAATAAATTTCAAAATGGTTGCTAATCATGTCATTGGAAATAGTGCTTTGAAGTATGCACTGCCATGCTTTGCAGTTGAATAATTAAATAAATTCGACACGGACTCATTACAAGAGAGGGAAGAGGAGGCACTGACAATGGAAGAGTATGTGGAAGAAGTTGAAGCAGCAGTATCAGCAGGAGCCGAATAATCACCACCAGGAGGGTTTCTGAGCAATAGGGTGGGTGTAAAAATTCTGATCTATGGAAAATTTTGGTGTTGTTAGCTTACTAAATCCGGAGAAGAAAGTGTGAACAAATGCATTTAGCCCACAAAAGGCATCAGGTAAAAGAATGAGACTCACTGTCCTCTTTTAGCCAGCGGATGGATGCATTTCGTAAAAGAATGAGGAGTAGACAAGTGGCGTGTCCGCTAGTTGTCGATGAAATGAAAGGAATGAGCACAAGCCAAGCTCACCACCTATGCATGTGCGTGAGTCACCAGTCCGATCCTATACACAGAGGATCACGCACACGTGCGTGTATCGATGTTATCTGTGCCAATCGCAGCTCCGACTGCGACTCGTTGAATTATGTGTCGCCTTTGCACAATCACATGGGGTGAGAGTTGGGGATAGAAACTGGGTGGGTGGAAAGACATAAGTCCAAACATTACCTTTGTTTTGCTAACATAATTATGCCATTGTCCAAACGTCTGCGGACGGTTTTGTAAACATGACTTGGTTGTGTTAGAGTGAGGATGTAGGCTCGTATTTCGTTGCGAATATCTTAGGATAAAGGAGAAGTTGGAGGTTAAATCAGCTAAGGTTTTGGACAATGTTGGTATCAAACCAACAAACCCTAAGTGCTTTAAACTTTTTGATTTGAATGGACTCTGAGATCTAGTTTTAGATGTTTAGCAGCAAATTGTGCTACCCATTTACTTCCGCCCGGAAAAAAAGTCATTGTCCTTATTAAGGCAGCTTTTATGGACCAAAATGAAAAGTTGATTCCCTAAAATTACTGCGCTTATAAAGTAGCCTTATCCACTGCTTTGTTTAGGCTCGTCAGGTAGTTCAAGATTCGAAAGTGGTTTTGTCACTTACATAATTATCATTCTTCCATTTCCGCAACATTTATGAGGAAGCTTTTGTTCGGCCGTTTTTTATAAGTGTGACAAATAGATCCCCAAGAAGCAGTCCAGGCCCATTTACCCATGCAGTTATTCTCGAGAACAAACCTTCTGTCAGGTGCAACGCATCTAGTCATGTCGAATGAGGCAAATTTAAATTCTATCTTATGCTAGCCCATATTAACAACAATTCCTCTATCCAGACTTCTAGTTGTGTATCTTAGCCAATGTGCCGATTGTATGCTCATGTATTGCAGCCCCTCCAAACTGGTTGCGAAAGCTATCTTGCAGCAGTACTTTTTGTTCCGCCGCTATATACAGCAGCTACTTCATCACAATACGCTTGCTACTGCTACAGCTGCCGATGTTTTGCGGTTCAGAACTGATAAAATCCACGCAAATGCATGTGTGTGTGATCTTCGCGCATTGGGTCAAATTGACGAACCACTCAAATGCGTAGGTGAGCTTGGCTCGTGCCTATTCTTTTTGTTAATTGACAGTTGATATACGTGCTGCTCGTCCGCTTTCATTCTCTCAACATATGTACGCATTCGATGGCCGAGAGAGAACGGTAAGATGTGCTATTTCACATGAGTCGTCTGTAGGTAACAGTTAGTTGTTTAGAATTTATTGTTTAGCTTCCGTAAACAAACAATTTGTACTTCTGCAAGAATGAGGATTTCAACGCCTCCTCAATCGCTTAAAAGTCTAAAAATCCTGCCACCATCAATAAGAATGGTAGCTTTGATGTTGTTGCTAATACCCTTGCACCGACTTCCTCCTCTACCGCCATTACAACCACAAACCACCGTCATTTTATCCTACACTGCACTCTAAGTGTAGTACAGTTGCTTTGTCGTTCAATCCTCATATGGGACTATTCTTCTACTTTGTTAGTTTAATGCTTCCGTGGTGAAGCTTATGGTACAGCAACCACTTAAATGAATTTAAAGTTGAACGCATAACAAAAGTGATCAGTAATCTGACCCTCTGCATTGCTTTAACCTATGAAAATTCTGGTGTTTTGTGTGATCGAGTTGCAAAGGGTTTAATTCGTGTTACCGACTGTAACACCTTGAAATGTGTTGTGTAACCACATATTTCGTTCGAATTCTGTGCCTGGGAACTGCGCCGAACAGAGTCTCGTTGGTTACAATAATTCACGGTATAACGGGAGAATTTGATTTCGCATCAATACAATGCAAACGTTTTCAGTTAAAAGCAAATGGCCATCTCGAATCATCTTTGTTCTGATTTCAGTTAGCCGTCAATGATGTCTTACATCTCTCTCGTGACTCCACAAAAGTAGCAGCTAAAAAATGAGTGTGGAATGGATAAAAGGGAGGTGAGGTTGACCTCTGCTCTTCCTCTTTATGCTGTCTCTTTCTCTCACTTCAAACACAAGTTTTGTGATCACATTAAATCTGACACCGAAACGCCGAGCTCATTTGTAATGCCCTGTCAGAAAAGTGCATGCCCGCATCATTTGCATCTCGGACCCACAAATCATCAGTTCTGAATGTTTTTCGAGAAGAGGTAACTTTTAGCTACCCCTCAGTTACATCATGCAAAATTAAGTCATGCTAAGTGGATGGGTAATCGAAGGGATGGAAAGAGCCCTAGGCAGTGGTTGATGAAGTGGTCGACCTCAAACGCGGGTGCTTGACTTTTAACAGGTAATATTTGTATCTGCAATGAAGTGATATCATCCACTTTGCTGAGGTCTTTCCAGATGATAACTGGTAAGCGGACAGAATTACCCACCGCTAAATGTACTGAAGCTTAGCAGGAGGACAGACATGCCACTGTAACATGGTTCCTGGGATATAATTTCAATATTTCACTGAAGTTATACAGATTTTCTGTCAATCACAATGCCTTTTTTCTGCTTACAGACTGAGTTGCTTAAAATGCAGACAGCATTTGTTTATAATGGTAAGTGAGAGAGACAGCAGGGTTCGATGGGCTGTCTGCGTTGGTTAAACCAAAAAAGTCCCATAGGGATCTCCATGGATCCGGATCTTAATTCCGCTAGAACCGTAACCAAAATGGGGTTATGATTTGAACAAAAACAATAGTATTTTCGAAGGACTTGCTATTAAGAGAGCAGATTATTTGACAGAAAAGAAGGACAACGTGGCACGTGAGGCTGAGAACACTGATACTGCCATTGCAGCAGATTATTTTGCATCGACTATTATTGATGCTGATTTGGGGATATATACTGCATCTTGGCCTTAAGGGTGAGAGAGGACAAATTGTAGGTGGTGGGCGTGTCGTCCAGGTCAGCATAGCAGATGGTGAATCATTGAATCAAACATCCCAAGTGCAGTTGATGCCAACAGTAGTAGTTGCTATGCTCACTACTGTCTTCTCGAATCACGTCGATGCCAGACGCACGAGTGAGTCACCGCATCTTTTTCTTGAGGTAGCGCCAATTCGTATTGTACCTGCAAACAGGAAGCAGGCAGGAATGCCATTTCCGCTCTACCACCCACAACACACTCCATCGCTTATAGGGGTCAACAAGAAAATTAGGGCTCACAGCTCTTTGGCGACTACCGGTTGAGTCTCCCCACGACGCATGTTGTAAAATAACCAAAACAGAATTTCACCAGTCAGTTTGTTCAATGGTGGATCAGTGGGAAGACAACCCGCAATTCGATGGTGGATTCGGTATCCCACAAACACTTCATATATCGTCTCATCTGGTGGCAATGTATGCTGAACAACCTAAGGAGGCGTAAAACTCTTGTGCATTCTAATGAGAAGAGAAAAGGCGCTGGGAGTTCCTCATTTCGCAAATATGCTATCAAAAGGAAATGACAAGCAGGGAAGAGACCATGATCTATATGACACAACCCTGACTCAGGTGTCCTGTTCGCTCATCATATGGAAGTACCTCCTTGAAGAAGTTAACACATGCAATAGGTGATGGTGTAAAGAAGTGAGAGGTGCTGACGAACTCAGGTGAGGGCAATTTGTTGAAGTTTTGCTTGGTGAGATCGATTCCTGGTGCGAAGACACCAAACGACGACTCGGTTTCTGTGGGCTTCAGTAGACCCAGCATTCTGAATTGGCTGTCGATCATGGCGTTGGGAATGCCGTTTTCATGAGATTCCACAACTTTAAGATTAAGGTGCATCCATGGATTGCAAGAGTGGAGGGGAATTGGGTTGTCGAAGTGTGAGGAGAATGGCAGGAGCGCCTTGTTTAACAGACTTGAAGGAAACTTGTCATGCTGCAAGGAACCTAGATTCAAATTGGTACTATTGCGTACATCGATAGCAAAAACCACTTAGCTAAGATCATTGCACCACAGCAAGGTGTGTATTGAATCGCTAAATTTTTACCTTAACACGAATCGTCTTCGCAAAATACAGTAAGAACGACTCTACCAGCTCACTCGGGCATGCCAACGGAGCTATTTTTATGAGCCTTAACACAATAACAGGATAAGTTAGGATGTTGATGCGAACACTATGCTCCAGAATGGATCATTAGGACTTAACTATGTGGTTTTGCTCAACTGCCTGCACCTGGTCTTCTTCTCATGTACGCAACAGTACATTCATTTGATTTTGCATCCATCTTTACCTGTGCTCTTTCTCAAACCTCAAAATACTCTCACATCCCGTATCATGCCTAATTTGCGAAACATCATGTTCACATGTCCATCTGTCTGTCTGGATACCTCCAAAGTCTGCCTCTGCAAGCATCTTGCGATTGCATGCGTTAGCACTCGCACCGACTCTGCTGCTATAGTCGCATTGGGCGGAGACGCAAAGAAGACGTCAGCTGCAAAGCTTGATGATGGTAGAAAATGGGAATCGGCATATTAAGCGATGGTTAGCTACTGTAATGTCATTGACTCCGATGTGCTTTGACGCGAGCATACCGCATTGACGTGCATGACTTCACAATAGCAGTCAGGCAGGCTGGTGCACTGGCTCACAAATGCAGAGAGCGTTAATTCGCAGGTAGGAAGAAATTCGGAAAAGGCACTTCTTCCTAAAGCCTTTAAAGGTTATTTTTCGCATTTACACTATGCGCCCATTCAAGCAAAAACGAATGGATAGGAGCAAGGTGGTGAATGAGGGAGGCAAAGATGGCAAAGTAAAGCATTTTGGAGCACTTTTTTGTCTAATTTGCGCTTGTGTGTCTGAGCTTTGTAGTGCAATGCATATTGAGAAGATCTTAATTGAGGCAGAGCCAATGGCATGATGTGATGCCTTCCGCTTATCGTTCGCCAGTTCATCTCCAGTTTCGAGATATTCTGCAGCTCTAAACACAAACCGGTTTCACAAAGTGCAACAATGAAGTAAAATTGAGTATTTAATTGTGCAGGCATTATAGCAACCCATTTTCTTTATCTTCACCCAGTTGCAAAAGAACAGATACTCACTTTTCAGTAATTGTCTGCCCCTTGCTGGCAGTAAAGTTAGTGAATTGACTCCAGAGAAAACCAGTGCAACATGCACAGCAAAACTTGCAAGCTAACCATTGACACAGGCGCTTTATAAGCCTAGAGGGTAGTATTAGCGAAGTTAATCGAGACAGAAATATCTGAACAGAAGTTACTGCGATGCCACTAGCGTGGCGATCGTGAAAGACATAATTCAAACGCATTGTCTTTTAAGATGATTGTGGCAGTTTATTTCACAGTCTCATAGTCCCAACCTACTCGAAACCACAGAGTGGATGTGGATACGGTTATGGTAGAATTAATTGCTAAGGAAAGGGAGAGGTGTGCACGTTAACGCTACTTGTTTGGGCAAACCTTTTGCCAGAAGTCGGGTCAATTGTCGAGAAAAAAGAGATAAACGACAGTGCTCAACCCACAGCATTGCAAGAGCACTGAACAACTGCGGGAGAAGAGACATCCATCGTGTCTCCCAATTCAGAAGTAATACTGCGCTTTCGCGTGTTGGTTCTCAGCCTACTTATATGGGATGCGAAATCCCCCTTTGGTCTTCACTCTCGTTGAATTTCATTACGTTGCGTAAGAAGGCCACAGCGAAAGCGCTATTCTCGGCCACTTCAGCTACCATATGTTGCGGCTGTGAACATTTTTGAGGTCAGGAGTACGATTTCAGGCAAATATTGATATGACCTTTTTGACTGCCACCGTGTCAGCAGTTAACAGTAGTCAGTTTTTTAATCGTAAAAACTGTGACATTTGTAATAACAGCTAAACTTCTGAGTTTTTACGTCCCAATTATTTTAGAGTGAATGAGTGACCAGAAAGAGCTTCAAACCGCTAACAATACGCACATGCATTTGAAGCCCAGTGCAGCAGTATTACAGTTACCTCGTTCGGCGTCAGAGGAACATTCCTTTGTTTTGTCGCCACTGATCACAAGATGACCAGAGTAGTCAGTTTCGCCCTCGCTTGCACTGGCCTACCCAAACCTGCTCTGCCTATTCCTCAATGAATGCATCAGTTGATGGTCTTGCGCAGCCACGTTTGTTGGAAATTATATGAGCTGATTACATGCGCACTTTTTTCTCTCAACTTCATTGAGAGAATCCAAGTCCTACCAGATATCCCACTGCAAAGCATTTGAAAGTGCATTTAGTTTGTTCTGTTGATCTGATGCGTCGCAATCCCATTAATAGGTGGATTTCTTCCTAATTCTTTTCTTGATCGCACATTAGCTTGCAGCCAAATGTGAATGCAAATGAGTGAATTTTCATGCTGATGATGTTTACGATAAAAGAGATGGTGAGTTTGCTTTAGCGTGCAGAGAGAAGACGTATTAAATAATCAAGATATCTGAAAACAGCCTGAACAATCAATTTGAGCCAGCTGATAGTGCGCAGATGCTTTGAAGCCATAAAGTCCCTTAATTTAGCGCGGAATACAAAGCCTCGCCATCTTCTTTCTTCTGCTTCCTTCTTTGTTTCTTCCGCTTCTACTACCATCCTTCCATTGTGCTCCCAATTTTACAATCATATCTTTCCCCGTTGTTGCTTTAACATTTTCTTTCGCCTTCGTCAACCCATCTATTTCCTCCTATTTCTCGATTTTTTGATCATTCTTTACCTCCTTTCTGCATGCCTGCCTTTCTTTTACAGTTCCAATTTCGACCCCATCCATTCCTCTGCCTTCAGTCCTACCAACCCTCAACTCCCTTCCATCGTCTACCCGCACTCTTCCCCACATTTGATCCGCCTTCGTCTGCAAACACGTTCACTCAAAAGAGGTGCATGCTTTCGGGCACTTTCGCTGAGCGATCACCTGCGTCTCCAAATTCTCCAACACACCAACTGTCCACATGCCATTAGGTGCTCGAGGCCACGTCACTGTCCACTAACTACAAGGCACCCACCTCCTAACCCACCATGCCTATCTGATGATACAACGCTATCAATTTTAGAAAACTTCACATCCTGGACTGAAAGTGTTCTGGGCAGTGCAATACAAAAACGAGCAAAAGTACACCTAGGCATTTGCCACCGAATTCTCTCAGCAAATGAATGAAAACATCTGCTTGCTCAGCACCTCTATCCTCTGTGTGTTTCTCTTCGCTTTCGTGGATACTATGGAAAATATTTGAGTGCACGCATCCTACGTTGAGGCGACGCACCTCGTGACGTTTTTGCCTACACAGAAGAGCGATATAAAGAATCCATTTGGTAATTTTCCTTGAGGACATTCCAGTGTTAAGTAAGGCTAGTGCAAGCTAAATCCTTATTGCATCTGCCTTGCTGCGAGGATGCGAGGGACGCCTACACGCCTTTTTGTCTATTTGACAAAATCACTCGCGCACACATTTTCACCAGCAGTCACCGAAATGCTTGAGATGGCATGACAGAGAATGCTTTCACACCAGACTATTTTGTAAGAAGGTATTCAGGACTTAGCTCGGCTTTAGAAATAAATCAACCAACTCTTCCACTAGGTTGCTTATCGTGCATTTGTTTTCAACTCACCTTTCTAGGGATCATCTTCTCTAGAAGCTGACAGTCATTTTTTTATGCTGAGATAAGTAAGGAGCAGAAAAAGATGATGCAGAGCATGGTAGAAGACTTTGACACAATAAATAGATGGCAATGGGAGCGGTCCAAATTATGCAAGGCGAAAATTCTGAATGAAAGCAAGGCGGTAAACAGGGACTGTAATGCACTCGACAAACTGTACTGCATCAATCATGACGATGGTCAAAATTTTTAGGAATGCGAATGCAGGCAGAGTCCAGAGGGCTGCTAATTCGTCACGCGGCAAATTCGATCAGCGTCCCGTCGCCTTGCGACGGTGGATGGAGGGTCTCTCTTCTGACCACATTACGTTTCACATTTTAGCCATTATGGATTCCAACATGTTGTGGACGGCCAGATGTGTGCTAGTATCAGGCGGACGCCTTATCACCCTTTTTTGAGGTATTTGCCTGTCTGCAACCCTACCCTAGCTAACGTCAAATCAAATGTCTGATTTGTCAAGCACTTACTACTGAGCACTAATTCAGTAGCGAGGACATTCCACTTCAAAATCTAGTTACAATGGCTGTCAGCAGCAGAGGCGGTGATGTCAAAAGAGGGCTGGGAAACTCATGTAATCGTGCAGTTGCGTTAGTAAAATTCTGCTAACTCCCTCTTGCGATAAAATGCTGTCAGATTACCTATGCTTACCACTGTTGGAGCTGTGTTTGGATGATGCTTCGCTCCTTGACCTAGAAGTAACACACGTGTATTAATATTGGTGATGGTGGTTTGAGTAGACATGTGTGCATTTTAGTCTGATTTTTCGTGTAAATAATTGATTATAACGGAAGTCAGTGCGTTCTCAATGAGAATACTCACGTGCCGGCACAGTGTGGAGAAGGTAACACTACTATATTTTTAGATGAAGAGAAGGCTTATCACAAGCACACTTCGATGAACTAATATAATTTATCTTATTAGAGATTATACAGGTTTTTAAGCGCTAATGAATTGGTGGTCAGCAATCTTACATTGACTGTCTGGTTCATCATAGGACCGCGCACCAATCTCATCGACTTCCAAAAGCAGGCTATGTATAGTGCGTGATTACTCAAATAACAGTGCAGGCAACAATGCTTACTGAAGACACACCTAGTCCAAGGTATTATAAAGACATAAAATAACTTGCTATAACTTTTGTGGCTTTGACAATTTCAAGCATTGCAAGCAAGTGTGAACGCATTAAAAAGCGCCAGTTTGTAAATCTGACCCATATTTAATCTTCAAAATATATTTAAGCACCACCAAATCCCACAAAGTACATGCTTGCATGTTTTTTATGGAGATGTAAACCTTACCCACTTTTGATTTTACATGCTCTACGTATTTTATGCCAAAAGGCACTGAAATCTTAGTAACAGGGGCAAGTAAGCGCAACCAAAAGTGTATTTTGAGTGTTTTGAGGAGTCTTTGATGCCATCAAACTGCAGTAGCGTCCTGAGGCTCCCACAAAGGCAAAAGAAGGCAGAATGCTAGGGTAGAATATGTATCTTCACCGGACAGAGGGAAAAAGACTGCTGACATGGCCCGGAGGCCAGCCCACGCAGCTAGGGCAATACGGCCACCTCTGCGACCTTGACAGAAACCGGCAGTTTTAGCAAACAAAGTACTACATTGCCCCTCTCCTCTTTCGAACGTCGTCCCCAACGCGCCCCTCGGTACATCTTCCGCGTTAGCCATCAAAACATACTCAGTGCTGCAAAAAGCACTCACCAGCTAACCATGCCAGTCGTCGACATTCGACGCGATTGAGGCGATGCTTGACACCAACGTCAGTGATCCCTCTTGACAGTGCATTGCACTTCGAGTTTCGTCTGGCTTGGAAACAAAGTTCGGAATAAGTGGTTCTGCCGACCGTCAGTATGTCCGTA
Source organism: Taenia hydatigena (assembly GCA_036345935.2). Classification (NCBI taxonomy): domain Eukaryota; kingdom Metazoa; phylum Platyhelminthes; class Cestoda; order Cyclophyllidea; family Taeniidae; genus Taenia; species Taenia hydatigena. The sequence continues at coordinate 3,752,160 of JADWOT020000004.1, read as the reverse complement.
GGGAGGCGTTAGCACCTTGATCTCCCTAAGCAAGTAGATATTAGAGGTAATCTTTGGAACGAAACTTTCCTGGTGGTCAATGGCTAGTGTCACTTCAGTTGTTGATAGCTTTCTTGTAGAACACGGAGAAGGGGTAGATGCCGGAGGTGGACGTCATTCGTGGCCCATCCGTAGCACATGCATTTCTTTCGCACCGCTGCAACATGCCGCAGGTGGTAGAGATAGGGATAAAAAAACCCTATAGAGTCGGATCCGCTTTTCGCTGCCACCAATGTAGCGTCTCGAGGATCCCTCGAAGGCAAAAGGAGGCAGAATGCTAGGGTAGAATATATATCTTCACCGGACAGAAGGAAAAAGACTGCTGACATGGCCCGGAGGCCAGCCCACGCAGCTAAGGCAATATGGCCACCTCTGCGACCTTGACAAAAACCGGCAGTTCTAACAAACAAAGTACTACACTGCATCTTCAGCTTTAGCCTTGGGCAACACTTAAGGTGAATTTGAAAGCAAAGGAGTGATTGCATGGACACATCAACTGTTTGCCTAGAAAATTTTGCATCATTAGGCAGATAGCAGCTTCCAGCGTTCTTAGATGCTTGCGTTTTAGAGCACCCATATCTAATTTGTGTTTGTGTGTCAGAATATTAAGTGCACCGCACATTTCGCTTATAAGCTTCCTTTATATACTACGAGCTAGCAATGGTGGTAAACCAATAGTTGATGAAGATGTGGACAGGTAGACAATACGGGAATTGTCAGTCGCTTGGGAAGGCGTCTCCTTCGTCCTACGATGTGTATATCTTCATGGCAGCGGGTAGTCTCGCAAATGTATACTGAAGCGGTGAGACGAGTGTGAGATTAGAGCTGAATTGATGCGAAGGCCTGTTGCTGGCGAAATGCAGTAGATGTTATGCCAAAGCTAAAGAGATGGAAATGAAGCAAAGTGTTACAGAAATTTGCCATAAAATAGTGGTACGGACCACACGCGCTATTGATTCTTATTGTCCGACCATCCTAATACCAACAAGAGCATCTAAGATTATCTCTTTTCCTACTTAACTATGCACACACCAGTGTTCATGCGTGTGCGCATGCCTGCGACTTCTATTATGCTACTTTTAAGAACAGGATACATCCGCTCACATACAATTTTAGGCTTTCATTTACTCTCTACCCATCAATTGCGCTAGAGTTCAGTGTAATATCGACAGCACCGAAGAATGCATGGACCAAGCTCTCAATGCTAGGCAAGCCAATAATCAGCTATTAGCCAACGTCTACCAACGCACCCACAGATCGAACATACACTTGCAGACAACTGTTCGTCCACCCACGCCTACCGTCGCACTTTGGTACGATTAATAAATGACTTATTGATAGCAGGGCTAAGTCAACAAGCACAATTAAATTCACCCTTTCCTATTTTCTGCTTTTACCTGCTGCAGTATTTTGCATGCACAGACAAATGCTGAATGTGCTATTGCCATGGAAGAAGTTGTGTAGTTCCTAAACAGTCGTGATTCAAGGAACTGACAGAAAAACACTTGCAAATTGTCTAAATCCACGACTTAATTTGACGCTACTCTTTGCTCATTCATATGCGAGGAAGGAAGAGAAAGCGCATGAAAACACAATTAACCTACTCCACTGCCATCAGGAGATACTGCATACATAAGACAAAAGAGTGGTAAATCTACGTGGCTAACAGGCTGGATAAACAGCTGGAGGGCCGATAGAATACAAATGTGCATTGATGGTAGTGGATTGACCTCGTGATCAGAGTAACTGTCAGACTGCTCAATGCACGCCTGAGCGTCTCGCCGAATAACCCGATGGGGTAAGCTAGCGCACCCTCCTCTGGGTGACTAGGACACCATCGGCCTCTGCAAACATGACTGCCAAAATACAGTAGCTGCCCTTGATTAATTAGTGGATTCGATTTTTGTTGACTTGACATCTACAGCGCTCTATCCACATTTACCTTTACTGCAGGTCTGCAAGAAGGCGTACGACTTTGCTTTGATGGTACTTACTAATCAACATCATTGGGATCACTGAGAGTCTTGGACTATTTCGGTAACAGGAAATAAATCTAGTAGGCCGAACACGTTTCGCTTAAAATGTATATTCTTTTCTCACTGTTCGATAGCATGCAATCGAATTTTAAAAGCAAAGCATACTCTTTTGCAAGTCAAAGGTGCAGACGTGGTAAAATAATTACTTCTTTACTAATCGCGCATTTTGTTCAACGCTCTACATTTCATCCAAGATTGAATGATGCCACACACAAAGCTCAGCACTGCTTTATAACTCTATCATGCAGAAAGATGTCCAATACATGCCTTAAAATTTGTGCGCAATCGAAGCTGGTATTGTATGGCACTACACTTTGTGACTCCGCCTATCCATCAGTCTACTCAGCCGCATGGTGCGAATGATAAGCAGAATTGACATTTAGCAGCAATATCATGCTCGCCTCAATCAGTGTCATAGTCAATGCTCAGAGATGCAGCCAATCCCATTTTACCGACTTGGTTCATGGTCTGCACGCCTCACAAGTGAGCATCATATGACACCATCTCATGCTCCGTCTTGTGCTGAGGGATTGACTTCAATCATCGGAGCAAATTAACCCAATATCGTCTTGTATTAAAACGCCACCAATAAGCAAAGTAATATATGGGTGGGAAGCAGCACATTTAGAACAGATTTATGCAAGTAGTGTAACGAAGCGGGAAGGAGACTACTTAAACGGACCTTGTGTGTGGCATAGGGTCTACGAGTGAAAGACCAGAATCGCGTAGCATTACGAAAGCTCATATGTGTACTCTGGACCTAAGAGATCTATAATGACTATGGATAGCCATTGATTTTAGAGTGTGCCCACTTTCTGCGGATTTTCAGTGCATTGAGGCCAAAATAGGGCTGCTATCAGTCCTTTTGCTCCGTATGTATCAGCAGATACAATAGCTGTTGCACTTGCCATCAAACTTTGTAGCGCTCCTATCTGTTTCGATCCATTGTGCGACTGATGCTTGATATGCAATTTTACAAGGTTTAACGTCGACGACCTATTTGTTCGACTCAATGAGGCATCTCACATGAAACCAAAACCATTTCACGGGAGCTACGATGGATTTCAGTGTTACTGTTTTCGTAATTGCTTCCCGCTACTTTTTAAAAATACAGATGCTGCTCATCTGTACGGCAATGTACTCAACAGATTAAAGTTAGTAGAACAGTGAAAGAAGCTGCAAGAATATAAGCATCCATTGAATGTTATTGGCCAGTTAGAAGGGAACACACCTATTAAATGAATGAGTGCACCTATTTTGACCAAAATTGAAAAAGGCGGTGAGCAAACAAGACTCTCCAAATTTGGGAAAAGGCGATTATGATGTTAAGGAGCAGCTCAGTATAATTTATTAAAAATTGACTTTGAAATCCAAGCAGTCATCCAGAATTACTCTACTCCAATAATGGTCAGCCTGTCTATAATACACGAGGTGTTAAAAATTAGAATAGTGGTATTTTGACCTACCGTGGTTACTGTGAAATGTTTTATTATTTCGACGATGCTTCATTGAGTCTAGTAAACGGAACTTAAATATCAATTTTTGAGAAGTTGCCCAACCAACATCAGTCACGAAACAGATCAAATGCAAGGGATCGTAAAGAAATTGAACTGCAACTGCAACATTCATTACACCTGCATGTCTAAATGGATCAGAGAAGAGTAAATACTTTAGCTTACTTAAGTCGACAAAAAATACGCATTGCGTGGAATCAATAGCCTTTGGGAATGGTGATTGGCATTTAAATCCAACGCCCGCATTTTAGTCTTCCTAATATTCTGTGGTTTTAGTCCCCACTAGCAGAGCCGATGCTACATACTTCCGTAGCCACACACGCAATCAGTTTAAGCAGAGTCCTTCCAGCTTCTTTCCAACGACTCAAACAAAGCTTTTTACCCACCAATTACTTCGCTTATTGTTGGCATTTTAATGCAAGACCATATTGGATTTATTTGCTGCGATGATTGAAATCAACCCCTTCAACAAAAGGTGGAGCATGAGATGGTGTCAAATGATGCTCACTCATGGTGTGTGCAGGCTATGAAGCAAATCGGTGAAGTGAGATTGGCTGCATCTCTGGGCATTGACCATGACATTGGTTGTGGTGAGCACAGTATTGCTGCTAGATGTCAATTTTGCTTACCAGTCGCGGTCGCTCGCTCCACGCGATTAAGTAAGCTGTTGGCGAGGTAAAGTCACATCATGTAGCCTTATGCGATATTGGCTTCAATTATGCGCAAATTTGGGAATTGCATCTGACTCCTTTTTGCATAATACATTTGTAAAATTTTGCTAAGAGATGTCTGTATGATCATGTGATCTCAGAAGAGGGTCGATTGAAGTGCATAAACTGTAGAGAATGACAAAAGCATTTTGAAAGGTGGAAGCAATTGACTTATCACTACTGCAACTTAGGTTTACAGAGGACCATTTGTAGGTTGTAAGTTAGGCTCAATTAATTTTTACGTGTTTATTGAGTGCTAGCATTAAATTAGCTTTATTCTAACAGATAGTAGCTGCCTTATTAGATCAAGAATAACAGTGAATAATGCTCTAAAAATATCCCGAATTTTAATACCCAGAAGCGAATTGTGCTAATCTGTAAAACATGCTCGGAATAGAAGGAAGCTCATAAATTTTTGCAGTGAAGTGCTAATGCTGCGCTGATTGGCGATGACCACAAATGCTACAGCACAAAAATTAGGCACCAAGAAATAATTTAGTGCCAACACTCAAGGTACTAAGGTGCAAAGCAGCGGCTGTATGGGTACAGAAGTACTCGAGTGGGTGTGCGCTTATGTGATCATGCATTGGAGACGGAACCGAAGACTAGAACTCGACTAACGCTCCTAAGAGCGTGACAATGAAAGACTCTTTGAGCATAATTAACTGCTGTTCTTGTCTTAACGATGCAGCTACCCTCTATTTTGATAAAGCTGATTCAATGCTGGCACCTAACCAGCACGCAAAATTTAATTGTATTTAGCCAGCAAACCACCATAATCCTTTGCAAATCTAAGATACAGTTGTGATAAATTATTTATTACAGCCTTTTAAGCTTATCAATTAACCTCCACAATTTTTTTCACCTTTTGAGTAACGGATCTGCACAGACATTGAATAAAGATGACGCCGATAGAAAATCAAGTTAACGAGCGACGCGAAATACTAGGCGGTCAGAGAAGGCGGTAACTAGAGGAAGAGGCCCTCGGACGTTTTAATTTATTTCTGTCTGCAGACATAATAGAAAGTGAGACTAGGTCTTCCCTAACAAAATCCATCCTTTTGCTGTTCTGTAAAATGGAATGTCGAAAATATTTTTTGGTAAGCATGTTTCGCAGAATGAGATGGGGCCGAATAGACGAGGCTATAAAATTTAACCCGCATTACACGAGAGGAGAGAGCAGATCATATATTTTTGCCCAACACCCCGCATTCCACGGAAGATTGCATGATGATACACACTAAACCCAGCACTGTTTTATAACTCCATCATGCAGAAAGATGTCCGATACATGTGTTAATACTTACGCATCATTGAAGCTGATATTGCATGGTGCCGCACTATGTAACTTCACCTTTCTATCACCCTACACAATCGTGCGGCGTGAGAAACCACAGGTAACAGGCAAGATTGCCATTTGGTAGCAATATTGTGCTCATCTCAATCAATGTCATGGTCAATGGTCAATGCCAATTTGTTTCACGGTCTGTATGCACCACGAGTATGCATCATATGATGCCATCACATACTTCATATTTTGTTGAAGGGGTTGATATCAATCACCGGAGAAGGAGGAGGAGGAGGTTGGAGGAGTGAGAAGCAGCGCAGTGCAAATGGCTTTGATCGTTTCATTAAAGGAAGCTGGAAGGAGTACATTTAAACTGACCGCGTATGTGGTGGCAATAGTGTGCAGCATAGGGTCTACCGGTGGAAGGTCAAAATCGCAGATCACAATGAAGGCCCTTTTGATTACATCCAGCTCACCTGTTATTCACACACTCAATTTCCGTACACGAATCTAGTTTTATGAATTTGTGCCACCAACATGTCCCCCAAATGCTATGTCGTTCAAAAGTGGCCGCGTCGTTTTACAGCAATGGGAAGCTTGAATGAGCTTAAATGGACTATTACCACTTGATACTCAGTATTTTTGCCCTAAAACACCCCAATAAGATTTGTCCGCACAAACTAATTTTGAGTTTGCGTTCAGACTATTTGGAAAACCATGGTGTGCAAGAGATCGTGCGTCATGCAATCGTGCACAAAATAATCCATTCAGTCTTGTCATTAGACTAGCAGTCATAGTCGTTCAGATGGATGTCAGACATCATTCCATTCGCAATACTGCTTTATTTGCATCGATTGGGACTTCCAGTTGAGCTCATTCCTTGCAGCTCAACAGCATGCTATCTTAGGTACACTCAATGAATAAAGCTCTTGAGACAACACTAGCTTCACGTCTACAAAAATCATTACGGTTACATGAAGACTTTCTTTAAGGGTTAAGCATTTAAAGGCTAAAATGCCATCGTGTTTTAGCAAGTGAGAACAGAGACGTCACATGATGCTGTGCAACTCAAACAAATAGAGATGATATCTGCTTGAAACAAAGCAGTATTATAGTTAAGATGATTATGAATTGCGGTCGGTTTAATTAAGCATTGCTTATTAAACAGAAGACTTCAAAATGTACAAGACGTAGAGTGTTGGGCATAGGAAGAGATCAAGCCAGACGAATTGTATGCGGACCATCACAAACTTCTTTTTGGACAAGATACAACATCTAATATATAATCAATTGAATATGTTTCAGAGGCTCATTTTGGACGCATAGTTCTTCAAATTTCTCCACATTTACATTAAAGTAAACGCACCTCTTGGCTGATGGCAGCAAGATCGTGTTCCACTCTGCCTTTCTCATGAGCTCAAAGATGCTTTCGATGAATGAGGATAAAACATAAAACACCTAGCACCACAGTTATCGACCGCTTTCTCGGTCTCCAGATTTACGCTAATGGTTTGGAAAAAGACTTCATAGAGTGCGGTAGCCCTTCATTGATAGCCCGTAGCCCACCCTCTCCTCGAGGACCTGCTACTCCGCCTCAGTCTCTGAGTTAGGGGCACCCACCAATTGGCAGCCCAATAGTAGATGTAGACAAAAATATCGCACTAAGTCAGTCATCAGGCCCTCCAATAAACTATACACTCAAATGTCTCCTTAAATGCACCAAGTTGAGAATAAAAGGACCTTGAATGCCTTTACAAAACTAGATCTGTAACTTGCTAGAAGTGAAGGAAATGCATTCTAGAACCGGTGATGGCAGCATCGGCAGTGTGCGAATACCTGGAATAAATAGATCAGAACCATTATTCGCTGAGACTAGGTGCTGCAATCCACGATTCTGACAGATCGCACACGAAGGCAAAACATTCCTAATGGCTTGTAATATTGAGATCATTCCCATTTACGCGTTCAGGTGGTGTACCTACTTGTATGCAGTAGAAGGCTTTCACAAAATCTCAACACTCCCACTCAACTCAAATGCACGCATCTATAATGCTGACATCTGTCAAAAGTCAATGTCAAAGGCCAGCCTACTCTCTGCATGCGCACCAATCGTCGCTCTGTGACCTGATTGTCTGTCCTATAAATAAACACAAAACTTTTAGCTAGACATCAACGGGTAAGATGATGAGAATTATCGCACTCCTTACTTGCGTAGCCTACTGCTCAGGTACGTCTTCATTTTGCATTTTGACTGCTCATTCTAAGTTTCACTTTGTTCAATGGTTCTGTGCATGCAATAAATATGCCTTATGGAGTGCGCTCCTTTTCTAAGCATAGAAATCCGTGTTGCACCGGCTAGTGTGTTTTAAGGTTCAGCGTATGGGTGGATCTAAAATTATGGATAAGCTTAGACATCAAAGTCTACTGTCACCAAAATTAGAAGAGATGAGGCCGACGAAGCATGTGATGTCCGTTTGATGTCTCAACTAATGGAGGAAAGTAAAACAGGTTCTATGTTATAAAGGCGCAACCACTCCAACGTTGTGGGGATCACGGGTCGTTGCAAAGGACTCAGGATGGTCGGACACCATGAATTTTGAATGCGATGGTTATTTTGTAAGTTTGTCGATATGACCAAATGAATATGCACCAATTTGGAAAGACGTCATTAAAGGGACGTGGTTATTTGTTAGTTTTAACTTTGCAAAGTACGTCAAACGAATTACGTTAACAGACAAAGAGCACTAAGTATACATCAGACTCGCATACGCATAGGCCATTAAGCATGCCTTCTTACTTGGGCCTCCTTTCTTCTTAGAATGCGACTATCGAACGTGATTCAGTAGCCAGTCCATTGACAGTTAGAAAAGGCATATGCTTCGTCAACGGCACAATGAAATGGGGCAGACCTTGCGAATTCATAAAAAGTATGTTAATGTACCTTAATCGAAAACGCGTTTTAATTCTTGTAAGCCCCAAACAACTGACATCCGACCAGTTAGCAGTGTTGGTTCTCTCCAACTACAACAGAAGCTTGTCGTGCACTTGGCCGCTATGTCTTATGCAGAGCTTTCGGTCTGTTCACATGGAAAAATAAAGCAATTTAGCTAAAGTGCTACAAGTCTAGGCTAGTGTATTCGGCATGCGTACTCCAAGTAGTTATTGCAGAAGTGCGCAATTAATGCAATATTCATTTGCCTTAGACAAAGCTAACATCACCTTGAGGAACGTGCGAAGGCAAAGGGCCTTGTTGTTGACTAACGTTAGACCCAATACAGGAGTTGCTTCAACAACATTCTTTGCACCGCGATGCAAATTCCCGAAGCCTGCGCCAGGTAATTTTGTTTATTAATGCATTGACATTGGCTTTACATATTTGGAAAAGACAATGATAGAAGTAAATGCGATGTAGCGCGGAAATAATTGGTATATCTTCGAGGCAATTAGGCCTACAGTATGCAGCAAAACAGCTCAATTCTTTTGCTGCATCTTGAATTTGAGATACTTTTATGTATTGTAGAAATAATGAGGCTAAAACAGAGGATATTCTGTTTGTTGCATAACAGGTGAAGTTGACGTGAACACGTCGTTTCCTCTCTCGCGCTTTGTCAAAGACTTGAAGTCCTTTGAAGTTGGCTTTGCCGTAGGAGGCGCAGAGACAATATCACCGGTAATCCTAGATTATCATTTCGCCCGTACACCCAACATCGATAATCTTCGTCTCGTTTGATGCAACTGCTCACACAATATTTGCCAGGCACTTAAAATGCTCCGTTGGAGAAAGTAACAGATCGCTCTCCCATCCATGCATCATCCACTAATTTTGAGCACTACTGTAATAGGCTTTATGCCTGATACGTTTACATCCAAAATAGGTCGTATTTTACATCAACGCGGTACCTCAATGCTCTTGGTATGGAGCCCAACTTGTTCTCAATCAAAACCCTGTCTGTGGTGAGTTGAATGAAATTCCAAAAGAGGCTGCACTAATTTGTATCTTCCGCACCATTTTCAATGCCACCCAGCCAACCGAAACCTCTGCTGTGTGATTGGCTTCCGTTGATGTTTCGATTTTCATTTTGTATGTATTTTAGCCGGCTTGGAGAAAGATTTGAATAAAGACTTGCGAGTGTTTCGTGCGAGTTTCCCTGGCGAAACCAACAGAACCCGTGATCGTTTTACTTTTACTGGCAATAGCACAGTTTTGGTTGTATCTGTCGACTATCTGCAGGGTGGTGAGTAGGATCGAGTAATCCTCCTTAAACGATTTCTTGGTGCTGTTGCTCACACTAGCTTAATTTCCTTGCTAAGATTTTGTACAAGAAAATGTAATTTGCAAGTCCTTGCGTAGATAGAAGAGTCATGTAAGAAGATGCCGCATTGCGATGCACTGATTTCAAGATTGTTCCTAGGGCTATCACCGGAAGTGGAGGAGTGCAACCGTGAGTAACTCATTGTCTCACCTTTTCTGTCATTTTGTTACCTTATTGCATTTCAACTAAGACATGTGCCTCCAACACGGCTAACTAACGCGCTGTTTTGCTAATGCCTCTGCTCACACTGCTATGTCAGTTCTGATGATGCGAGTTGAATAATGCACTTTTAGGGTACTGTAAGTAGTTGCTTCCGGATGTGCCATGAATTTTGTTGTGAGGAGCAGACTTTGGCTTGTTGTTTGATAAAATGGTCGGCGTGAAACATTTGTGCTACAAAGATTCATTGTTGTAGATAGCAGATGACTGAGTCACTTGTTTTGCCTGTTTGTATTTTGCAGAATACGCGAAGAAAAGAAAACCAAAAGTAAGATTGTTTGATTTAAACTCTCAGTGCTGATAACTAAATTGACGCCAAAGTGAAGCAGATAACAAATGTTCTTACGAGTGTGAGGCAATAAAAGCCGCTTTAATTTGTGTCGCAAGTGAACTTCATTCAAATTGTAGGTGTGAAATTGCTCCGACTCCATGCCGGGTATAGCACAAGTGGTTTGCCTTACAACATGTTTGACCACGACATTCAATAAGCGCTTGTCTTCGTGTGATCAACTTCTCTTACATTTGAAATCAATAAATCTTACAGGTTTACGGACTGCTTCAATTTCTCTTCGCCTTTAAATGAGGCGATCACCTGCATTCGATGGCGAGAAGTTCTGGTATAGCATTAGAGGGTATATTTTGGTGGCGTAATTATATGAAACCGAATTTAGGCGCAAATTATCCAGGCAGCTGACACTTGATGGGTCACTCTGGGCGAAATGAGTAGATGCAAGCGATAATTGTGCAAAATATCTGATACAAGTGCACGTACGAAAGGCGAGGAAATTCTTTGCAGTGGGGTGACATATTTTGTATCCTTTGATGTGGGCGTGATATAGACGATCACGCACGTACCCAGGGAATAATGACGCGGGTAGAAGGGTGATAGAGGGAACAGGTGATGGGAATGAACGAAAATTGGGTGACTGGTGCTCAAAACCATTCGGAATGGATCCGCAACTAGTCCTCTTCAGTCTTATTCTTTTAAAATTAGCTCAATAAAGTTGACATTGTTAAGTAGCAAAATACATGAATGGCTTGAGGTATTAGCAAGTCGTTTATATCAAACTCGAATAAACATCACTGCATATCACTGTGTGCGTGTACACTCGAGGGGAAGCCTCCTTCTATCATAGCATTTTGGGTTCCGCTGTCAGATTTGTGCTTCGCAGAGCATCTTTATTCATGAAGCAGCTGCTTTAGCCACCGAATGGGGTGCACTTTCTTATTTCGACCAGAGTGTCTGCATTGCTATGCAAGCATGACTCATGGCTCATGGAGAGGCGAAATCGCAGGCTTTGGATGCCTAATTCTAACATAATAACTTTTCTGACATATGCATGAGTTTGAGCAAAGGATCCGATTGTAATTGACATTTCTGACTCTCAAGCGAAGCGCTTCAGCCAGCGTCGAATAACAAATATTAGTTTGCCTTTCTGATGTTCATAGCTTATTCACTTCCAGAAGGCATTGTCAATTGATTTCCACGTGGTCGAAATCACAATGGAATGATTGGATCGCCTCAGTACTCGAAATCCAACACTTCGCCTCTTCGTATTTTCACCAAATGTGCACAGTCTAGAAATCGTCTATGCACTTTCCTTTAATGCGTGTGTCCTGGAAAATAATTTCCAGTTGCAGCCATGTGCAATAAAACCTGCTATCAGCACTGGGAGGCGACTGCGATTGGTAGTGGAAAGTACCATTACCTCATATGTGTTTGACGCATTCAAGTCTTCTGTCCCATCCCCAATGCATGATCACATAAGCGCATATCCACTCGAGTTCTTCTGTACCTACTCTGCCGCTGCTTTGCACCTTATTACCGTGAACACTAGTACTATGTTCTTCTTGGTGCCAAATTTTTACGCTGTAGCATTTGTGGTCTTCGCCAATCAGCACAGTATTGAAGCTTTGCTGTAAATTTGCAGGCTGCCTTCCACCCTGGGCTTGACCTTAAATTAGTACAATTTACTTCTGTGCATAAAAACGCGCGATGTCTTTCGAGCATTGTTCACTGCTATCATTGGCTTGATGGGGCAGATACTCTTTGTTTTGCCGAAGCTAATTCAATGCTGCCACTGAACGAACTCGCAAAATTTAATCGAGTTTAACCAACAACCTGCCATAGATTTTGCTAACTTAAGGCATGGATGTGATAAGTCATTCTACCTATCCTTTTTCTTTGAAATTGCCGTCATCCTTTTTTACAATTTATGCGTTTCGCTACATCCTCTACATTTTACCTTAGATTACATAACTCTACAATGCAGAAAGCTGTGCGATACTGGTCTTAAAATTTCCATAAAATTGAAGCTGATATTGCATGGTGCTGCATGGTGCTTCGCCTTTTTATCACCTCACCCAACCGTATGGTGTAATAACCTCGAGTAACAAGCAGAATTGACATTTAGCAGCAATATCGTGCTCACCTGGTGTTGAGGGGTTGACTTCAATCATCGGGGCAAATAAATCCAATATGGTCTTGTGTTGAAACGCCACCAGGAGGCAAAGTAATAGGTGTGTAGAAAGATAAGTTTGTGAATAAGTCTGTTCGAGTTGTTAAAGAAGGCTAAAAAGGAGTTATCTTAAACTGACAATGCATGTGGCAGCAGAACTTTGGCATGGAGTCTACTTGTGAAAGGCTGAAATCGTAGAGCAATACGAAGACTCACATGCATACACTGGACTCAAAGGCAGAGAACCATTTTGAATAGCAACTAATCCCATACGATGTGCCTACTTTCTGCATTTATTTGGCGGATTAAAGCTAAATTAAGAGCTGTTTTCACTGTTTTCCAATCTGACCCATGTGCATTAAAAGCGCAGCCCTTCTTTGATTCCAGTATGGAATTCATGTTTGAAGGATTGGCTACGATGTATTTACTAAAGCTGAAGCGGTCAGTAACAAATCAGACATTTAAATTTTGCAATGTACTTTGATGATCTATATACCATTTTGGCGCTGTTTCTACGACTCTTTAGAAGAAAGCATGCTGGCGATAAAACTCGTTAAAGTTAGTATTTGGCAGAGAACGCATGCGCCAATGAGTTTGCATGGCACACAAAAGTTAAGAGCGATACGGCTAAAGATTTTTAGGAAATAATGAACTTTAGTAATATTGACATCCCAAACTCTAAGGAAGACAGTGACTTTGGTTCGTGTTATGGCCTAAATCCGCGGAAATCTGCAGGAAGTATGCACACTCTCTGGGATCAATGGCAATCTGAAATTGTGATTTGCCCTCAAACTCCAAGTCACACATATGAGTCTTCGTAATGCCACGCGATTCAGATCTTCCAATGGTAGACTCTATGCCACCCAGTTGTTTTGCTGCACACATGGTCAGTTAAAAAACTCGACCCCGCTTTTCTTAATGACTTGAACAGAGCCATTAACAGTGGGCAGATTCTTGCCCAACCAACCAATTACTTTGCTCATTGTTGGCGCTCCAAAGTAAGACCATATTGAACTTATTTGCCCAAATCATTGATATCAAACGCTTTACACAAGATGGATCATGAGATGGTGTCTTATGATGCTTACTTGTGATGCATGCAGACAACGATACTAATTGGTGGAATGGGGTTGGCTGCAATTGTGTACATTGACTGTAACACTCATGGAGATTAGCACGATATTGCTGCCGAACGCCAATTCTGCTAATCACACGCGGCCACTCACAACATGCGATACAGCAAGCTGTTGGAAATGCGGAGTCGCATCGTGTAGCTCCACGCAATATCAGCTTCAATGGGACGCAAATTTTAGGACCTCAATCAGACATCTTTCTGCACACTGGAGTTAGCAGGCAGTGCTGAGTTTCAAGTGTAGCGTCATGCAATCTTGAGTGAAACTTAGAGGGTTAAATAGACTAGAAATCTGTGAAGTAATAGGACTGCATTATGAAAGTTTGGTGCAATTGTTTCATCACGTCTACACCTTGAATCTGCAAAATGTCTTGTTAGCCTTTTAGTGAAACTCGATTAAGTGCTACCGGATAGTGAGAAGGAAATGCACGTATTAAGTGATTCGTGATTGGCATATTAGTGTATTTGTTGTGATCCAAATCGCCTAAGAGTGTCAGAGTATCTGATGCTGTTGAACCATGAGTACCACCAAAGCAAAGACGAACACCTTCTTGCAAGCTCACAGTAAATTTGCATGCAGATAAAATGTTGTAGATGTCAAGTCAATATATCATTTTGCTAAAAGTTGCCCTACTAATTACTCGGAGGCAGCTGCTGTATTTCAGCAATCATGCTCACATAAATCGATGGTGTTCCGGTCATTCAGAGGAGCGAGAGCTAATTCACCCTATCGTATTATGTGCCACTACACTCAGGTGTGCATTGAGTAGGCTGACGGTCACTGATCACAAAGTCAACATCCTACTACCAATGCACAGTAAGCATTCTCTCAGACCTCTAGCTGTATAAGCAGCCTCTTAGTCTTGTAGATTTGCCACTCTGCAGTATCTCTGATTGGCAATGGAGTCGGTAGTTGTGATTTCTTGCACTCCCCTCTTCCTTCCTTGCATTTTAATGAGCTTTGATTGGCACCAAATGCAGTCGTGGATGTGAGCCATTCACAAGCATTAATGTCAACTTCTTTAATTTGTCCTCTTTTACTTGGTCTCTGCTATCAATTGGTCATTCGTTAATCGTATCCAAGTGTAATAGTAGGCGAAATTGGGCGAGCAGTTGTCGACAAGTGTGGGTTCGGCATGATGGGCACATGAGTAGACGTTGACTAATGGTTGAATATTTGATTTGCTAGCCTTATGAATTCAGCCCATGCACTCTTTGATGTTGTTAAGGGTACGCTGGACCGCAAGAGGTTGCATAAAAGTAAAAAATGGTGTTTGAACGGATGTCCGGTTCTATAGCAACATAATGCAAGGTGGAGATACACACATACCGAAGCATGCATGTTTGCACAGCTGAGTAGAGGAAGAGATAATCTTAGATGCAGTCATAAGTACTAGTTTGGTCAGACCATGGAACTGAATAGCACGCGTGATCAGCACTAATATTTCCTTTGTGAAAATTGATTGCACTTCTCCATATTTTCATCTTCTCAGCTTTAGCATAATCACCTGCATTTCGCCATTCTATTCAACGCCACAATGGGCCTGCCCACCATCTCAGCATGCATTCTTGCGCCTACCTACTGCCTGTACCAAAAAGGTGATGCTCATTACATCCATCGCCATATCACCAAACTCACCATTGTTGCGTAGTCTGTGAAATCTCTCTACCTATGCATAACAAATGCATAGTGCTACCTCCTTCACACTGCGCTAGCACGTGAACATTCTCTTTGAAGGCGCACTGGGTTTCTATCATGTCCAATTATTTTTACGAAGCAGCAGATTATAAATGTACACTTGCCTACCCAAAACATCATCACCGCCACCAATACACGCTGATTAATTTTTGGTCAATGAGCAAAGTATCTTCCAAACACAGCTCATTGCCGCTACACTGGTTCTACCTCCGATTGTAGTGCTCCCAAGCAAAGAACGCATCACAAATTAAGCCTATGAAATAATCGCTGCGATTAAAAATAGTTGAGCTCAGCTTGACCAAATGCACATGCCCAATTTGCTCGCGTCCATTCTTACTCCTCCAAATTATCAACTGACTAGCAGAAGGCGTTCTGCCACTTCAGTGTTCATCTTATTCACATTGGTACGAACGAAGATTGAACAATAAAGTGCATAACCATTTCAGCGAAATGCAGTTATCTCCGAAAGACGCCTTTCGCATTTTTGTGATCTAGCACAATTAACAGCTAGGAATAAGGGAAAATGTAAATGACCCTTGCCCTGCTTTCCCCAACCTTCCCTTTTTTTCCACTCTATACGTAAGCTATGTGGTCGCATTAAACCTGAGCTTAAAATGCCGTGCTAAGTTATGCTCACCTGTCGGAGGGAGTACAAGCACGTGGAATTCGTATTTCAACCTCACCAATTTTAGGTTATTTGTCGATAGCTGCATGTTCCAAATATTTTTCGAGGAACACTACTTTTGGACATCCTTCAGTTGCATTTGGTTGAGTTAGATTATGCTAAATATATGAGTAAAGAGGGAGGGATGCAGAGGCAAGGGGAAGAGCCGACTTCAAATGCAGTTGTTTGGCTTTTAACAAGTAGAAGTTGCCTCTGCATTGCATCTGCGCAGAACGAATGCGCTATGCGGTGGCAATAAAGTAATGGCGTTTGTCCCATCCCTACGCTTTGTTGAGGTCATTGTGAATGTCATGGACCTCTGTGGTGATTATTACCAAAATCAAGGAAGGAGAGTAAAGCAAATTTTACTGATATCCGAAATACGGGCGTACGATGGGGATTGATGCTGATGTATTCCACAGAATATGCTGAGGGCTGACACAAAACAGGCGTTATGCTGAGCTCCAAGCAAAGTTTTCGCAGCAGCATGCTCTCTGAGGAATTAAATCCATGATTTCACTTACCTTAAGCAATGGACACCTTACAAATGCCAGGCCTTACAACATTTTTGATGCAGCCTGCTTATTGGCAAGCTATGTGTTGTCACCCTGGATACTGTAACACGCTTTTCGCTATTGGTATCGCATTGAGGAGTTGGGAGTTGTCTGCTTATTAAAGGTGGAGGAGGAGGTGAGACTAAACGCATTTCGCCTGTTGGAGACATCAAATAAAATAATACAACTTATAGTCCTCTCTCAGTCATTGGATGGGCATTACGTCTTTCAGTTATCGATGCAAGGAAAGAAGTGTCTATAGTCGAGGCTCATCATTAAATTATGCGTGTCACCAGCTTGATATTATGTATGAAGTGTCACTAGCACGTACGTGTGCACCGATGCTATCAGGTTTAGTCTTCGCTCCGGTTGTGATTCGATCTTTGATGCGTCGCCTTACATAGTCACATGGGTGGAGCTGGAGCTAGTAACCTGGTGGCTAGAAATAAACAAAGACAAACGACATCTTTGCTTTTTACCTACATGAGGTCAGTAGGGGTAGATGTGACGCTGATAGTAGAGATAAAATAGGTTTGTCGAATGGTGGATCCGAGATAGGTGGATTCGCAATTCGATGTTGGATTCGGTACCCTACAGACATCCCATTCCACCTCAGGTGATGGCAACGTGTACTGATCGGCCAGGGGAGACGCTACGCTGTTGTGCATTTTGCTGCGTAACAAAAAAGGGAAGTAGTAATTGCGCATGCCACATGGCACTACAAATAGTGAACAGTGTATAGTTGTCTCCCTCCTCCGGCTCTGTTTGCCTTGCCTAACTGTGCACTCAATCGAGTCATTTGCTTTGCCTCACTTGAGCAGGTCGACATTCCTCTCTCTCACTCTTTCCCATTCTTGTCTTATTTTTACGGCTTCTCACCCATTTTCCTGTCATCAACTACCCTTGAAATACGATTCTGCATGTGAGCAAATGCGAATTTGATTGGAGATGAAAAATCTTCTATGACTGGATACCAATGGTATACAGTCGATGTTTCGGCTGGACATCTAGTAGGTAAATGGCTGATGTGCATTTGCGAGCGTGATTTTTTTCCGAGATGACACTTTTGAGGCAATAATAAGACATCGTGTGGTCTTGGAGGGGCAGCTGAAGTGTGAGTTATTGGTGACTCCTGCTTGAGTTGATTGCATAGAGTTGGCGTTCTGTTTGCTATTTTAAGCCATGGGTAATGTTCCTTTACTTGAGTAAGAGTTCCATTTTTAAAAGGAAATGCTTGAAACACTGATTATGAGATGCCATATATAAGAAGATGAAAAGTTTAGATTGAATGTGCTAGTCAAGGGTGAAGCTAAAGCAGTCCATATTATTCTTGAAAAGACGATGCTCAAAACGATTGTGTCGGTCTAGTACTACAAAATGCGTATAGCGAAAAATCAGCAATTTGGGAAGAAAGGGAATGCCTAAGCAAGTATGCATGACGCACACATAGCAGTCGTTGTCAAAGGAGCAAGTAAATATCCTATCCACTTGTCTAATTTTGCTGCAGAGATAAGAATACTTATTGATTAAATGCCTATTTTGGCGGCAAATTTAAGCTACTACTTTGCAAGAAAGCAAGAATTTGCTATTGCTGATGTAATTTCATTAGTAGCGACAGTTTTGGATGCTACTGTGATGTCTACGTCGAAGTTCAAAACACGAGGGTGGCCTTGCAGTAGCTTGTTAGCGTTTTTAAACAACTCCTATCCCTTGCTCATTCCTTGTAATGCTAATCCAGGTTTGGTAGACAAAGCCTAAAGCGATCAGAACCATGTCAATTATCCCTTCGAACAATGAGTGTTAACACAGATTTTTGTGCTCTTGCATTGAAAACTGGGACGCCAAATAAAGTGAAAAAAAGCATTAAATCATATCTCATATCAATTGGGTTAAGTAAGTTCGATCATTGCTGATCTTTGCTATGATACTCGAGAGATCGATAGTGACAGGAAAACTGATGCCTTGTAGCGCTATAATCTGCCAACATTCTGTGTCGTGAGGATGCTCAACTGATCACCGCTAAGGAGCTATGAGTCCTCATCCCTCATCTTTGTTCACTTCACACAATACTGGCCTCCCGCCATGCCCTCCTCTTTGCTGCACACCCTATGAGCGATAGAGTTTGGTGAAGGGTGAAAGGGTGGAGCTAGCAATCCCAATTGCACCCTGTCCGCAGGTACAATCGGCATTGGCGTTACTACAAGAAGAGGGTTCGGAAGCTCACTCGTGTGCTTGGCAGCGATGTGGACCGCGGTGATAGGGAGCAGAGTATCCACTACTGCTGGACTTCGCTGAGCTTGGAAAAGGTGAATCTATGACTCACTAGCCGCTTCACTGGTCTCGACGACACACCTACCACCTACCAGTTGTCCTCACTCACCCTCAACGTCAATGAGCAGTTCATACTCTCAAATCAGCACTGACACAGTCGACGCTACACAATCTTCTGCGATGATGGCACCATCGCCCTCAACTCGCGCTACATTGCCCACCTTTCTTTTCTATCACTCTCACCTTTAGCAGCATCTCACTTATACATGCGCACTACGAATGGCCTCTAAGTGGTCACCACCGCCATTTGTTATTCACGCTACGCATTTACTTAATCAGTAAAAAGAAGCTGGAAATGTGTGAAATGGAAACAAGGTTGATAGGAAATTGTTCTTTTCCATATCGAGTGAGGGAAACGTTGCATGAGATGGCATACTTAGTCGGATAGGGGTAAACAAAATCGTTCGAGGACTTTTACAGTCATTGGACTTCTATGAAATTATTTTCTTACATTACAAGCTTTGAGGGTAAAATGCCTCGGCGTATACAATGTGGGTTTCGCATTTTGGGTACGCAAGCCACCAATTAGAAGGTCATTAGCTTGGATCACCACAAAAACTTCATTTACCAAGTCGCCTTTGTTTTTCCCTTTTGTGTACACTTAACAGGAGCAGTAGCAGCTGAGTCATAGAAATGTTAATGCTAAGGAGCAAAAAAGTGTGCAGGGATGAACTGATTGGGCTTCAACTATGCATTTTCCTTTAAATGAGCCTTAATCGCCTTTATTAATACTTGTGTCTAATAGATGTTAGTTGGCATAATCCAGGTGGGCTCTGGCGGCTGCGTCCTAAGCTATTCTCACTCACAATCTCTAGCCTGTATAGCCTCATCCGCTTTAAGCTAAATGTTAAGGGCCTAGAACCTCTTTCACGAAGATAATATGACGCGAATCTCTTTCCAGCCTCTAATCACAGCACTCGAAAGCTTTGGGGTTGAGACAGACTTACAGTCTGTAAGAATGGTGCTGGTAATGATTTATTTCATGCGTCCCTATGCATTGTTACAAACAGAGAACATTAAACAAGAGAAGCATATAATTCACGATTGCATTGCTCGATTCCAAACAACAACATTGTAGCACAAATGGGGTAACCTTACAACCGTGCCTTTCTCAGGGACCTTCGTATGATTTGCAGCACCTTTTCTCTGCTTTGAAACAGCAACAGCATTAGTACTAACCGTCTGTATACACCAGAACAACAGCATATTCACTCCGGTTCCGTGAAAACACATGCAGAAATATGTTCGTCCCTACTTCTTTAATAATCTCATTTAGCCATTAAAATGTACAAGGACTGAAAGAAACAGATTTTACTAATCTATCGCTCACAGGTGTGTGATCAAAAAATACAGAGGACTGACTGATTCCCGTCCGAAATTCATTAGTTTGTACTGAGACCTTGTGCCATTCCATGTGCTTGGTTTCCAACTCCTGAATGTGTGATTGTGGTAGGGTATCGCATCGAACGACGAACGCGGTTGGAGCGGATTTGAGCACTGATGACATCCACATACGCGTAAGCGTAAGTGACCCCTCGTACATGAAGTCAAACTAGCGACTCACGTGCAGGCATGCATGGTGTGCTTCACCTGTGCTCGTTCCCTGTGTTACATCGACAACTGACAAACATGATGCTTGTCAAACTCATTCTCTCAACACATGTAACTATGCAATGGCAGAGGGAGGGCAGTAAGTTGCACTGCCACTAGGTAGGTTTAATCAGTGTTCCCTAATGCGCCAAATGATATTCAAAGAATTCCTCCTCAATCGAGTAGTCTCGACGCGCATTTATTGTGGGAACTTCTATAACGCAAGGTGGCAATTGGCGCCCTACACAAATGCATTCCCGTGTGTTCGGTGATATGCAAATAAGCAGGTACCCGCTAAAATGAAACGCGGATTCCAGGAAGGAAAGAAGTAAACAATGACATGCTTGAGTGAAGCAGAGTGAGTGATGTGGTGCAGTGTTCGTAGGATAGAGCTTTCGGTCGCCGTGTCGCCCAGTTTGTGAAGCAAAGAGAGCGGGAATAAGAGAAAGAGGAAGAGGAGAACAGATCTACCTTTTAACATAGACTAAGACAAATGAGACAGTGTAATGGTAAGAAAAGCCATCAAGAAGCCTTAATAGAAAAGTAAAACGAAGTCGGCGTTTATGGATTAAATAATATAGATGTGTATTTGTTCCGAGATTTTTCAATAAAATGCTAAAGAGATCATATGGATGAATGGGTTAGTTCGATTCCAATTGTGCTTCTATGCCAAAGCTTTAACACCTATGGATCCCTTGTGTACTACGTCATTGAAATGGAACGCAGGAAGGTGGGTGATGCTCTGCACATGGGAGGAGACTTTGGAACATGGTACCGTGCAAATAAGTGAATTGAACAGAGAGTAGGTGGTGAGCCTAATCAACGGACCGATTGCAATTTAATGACATGGGAGGGTGAGTGATTTAATGACTGAGTAAATGCAAAGAGCAGTAAGGTTGCGTAGATCAAAGTGTGGATCTATTTTATGATGATATAAGCTAAGGCAGAATTTGTAGACGGCAGAACGGGTGGCAACAGTAGCCACCAACTCATTATCCTCCATCCCATTTCCATTGGGCTAATCAGGCGATACCAATGCCTACGTAGCTGCAGCTAGTGCTGTATGGTTCTGTTGATTTTGATGACGCTACCAAGGGTCGAAGCCTTCGTTAAGTGCAGGAGGCACTACACGACGCTGCAAGGTGACGTTAGAATGTTTCAGATGAATCATATGATTTTAATTGTAAAACAGCACATATAGGGGTTGACCTAGCAGTGCAAACAATGTTTTGAATGGTCATGGGACACTGATGCACATATTACTGTAAATTGGTCGCAAGGACAGGGGTAACCAGTGCGGATCTCTACGTCAGCGAAGGTGGTAGCGATGATGGAGTCGACCACGCATTGGGTTGTTGAAGTGCACCAAACAAAGGGGAGAATGTGAGGGGGTGGGTGCATGCTAAAGGATCTCGAGATGGTAGTGGCGTAGCAAATGGATGGCGCCGTTAAAGACTTAACAAAGTGGCGATAGCTGTAGCAGTTACGAATGACTTATAGTGAAAAAGCACACTTAAATAGCGGAAGTTGCAATGCGATTGCAGCTGAACATATGTCATCTTGGCTGGAGAAGTGAAACATTAGCCCAGCTGGGATCGGTTTCATTCTTACTAGGTTGGAAGCCAAGCGATGCGTAGTTCGGTAAGCAAACATTATTGCTAAATGACGGAAGGACTCTGCGCCTAAAATGAAGTCAATTGTAACGTATTCTTTGTGCGTAAATATAAAAATATGCAATTCTTACACTCACTGCGGCACAAATAAAAATTTAGATGAAGGGAATCCTCTTAATGAGGGCTGATATGGCATAGGCAGAAGTTTATTCCTCTAGACATGCCAGAGTGCACCGTTGCTGGTGGTCAATTCGCCCAAGAGGTAGAATTGATCCGATTTCCTCCCCAAAGGTTTACTAATTCACTCCGCACGAGCAACCCAAATGCAGCAATTTCGAAGCTGATTTTGCCGCAATGGAAGGGTGGCCATTGACAGCATCTGTATGAGCACATTCATTTATGTGATGAGCGCTATAAAATACAACCGGAACCTAAGTATTCGTTCTACTTCGGTCGCCTGACATCGGCAGATAGTTTGGGAGATCAACGTGCAAATGTTTACCTCTCCTGTGGAACGTGACAGCGTCTAAAGGTCCCGGGAACAGACGTATTCAGCTCATAACTGCTAAGCAGGACGTATCGCATCAGTAGCAGGTGCTATGCATTGAGTCATTTCCCAAACAGGCACTCAATTAGATTATTGCGATGCCATCATGTTGATCTACCAAAAATTGATTTCTACCGCAGTTGGCTATCATAAAATGTAAGTTTTCAGCTCTTTTTTTTCGTGATAACGTTTTCATGAATGCAAATTCTAGATTCACAATCCGAGTAAAGCCAAACAAGTCTAATTCCTCTAGCTGTTTTAAGGAGCAGCATCCGAAATGGAATAAATTACCCCTTAAGCGAAATTAGGAGCACTCATTTTGCTGCTGAGAAAGGCAACGTTTGCTAAATGGTACAAGTTATTGCTTTATTTGAAGTACCAAACTCTGTGGTAGGACTCCTCACTACATGTCTTTCTTTGTATTTAGCAGGTGTGCACCACACAGTTTTTTATGGTTCGATCTATCACCCTCACGTACGTTAGTCCTCCTGTACAGTTTCTCTTAAAATGCTCAGTTACAGGGCTAAGGAGTCTAGCGAGGCAGTTTGAAAAGATACTGTGGGAGATGATAATGTCCCAAGTCATACGAATTACCTAAATCATGAACCAACGCGATTAGGAGGACTCACTGCTTGATCGCATTTTCGTGGTAGGTTGATAAGGTGCCAAATTATGATAGGCAAGGACAATAATATTGGTAAGGGCAGGAATGGCGGCCAGTTGGAAGTGACCGGTCTGGTTAAGCATCCTCATCAGGCCGACATTTGGGTAATTGGTGGCGGTTTCGTGCTCTGCAGTAAGAATCATGCGATACATTTCCACTATTTGCATGCGGTGGTTACACCATAAATAATCAATAATTTTTTAATGCCTCTACCAAGCAGCACTGTTTGCTACACCGTCAGAGCTTAAATGTCAACGACAAGAGTCATGTAGGGCTGGTCGCTCAAGAGTAGCTCAATTCGGATCGAAAGTCGCAGCCAATTTAAGGTAAAGCAGCGGAAACGGGGTAACTGCACCCCCTTACTGAGACAATGAGCTCCGTTGTGCTGTAGAGGCTTCATTACCTAAGGCTTATAAGGAAAGCATAATATCCACTACTTTATTCCTAAAGGACGTTGCATACAAAAAGGTATTCCTTCCTTCAGAATAGACACAGGCCAGATAGAAGCAAACGCATTTGCTTAAACCAAAACGCGATTCAGCAAAACAATGTTTCTAGCCATAAAATATTTCTCCCAACTCCGACAAACCTCGCTACGGGAGGAACTAATCCGGTCAAGAAGTCTTTATATAACTCAAAAAGTGTTAATTTAAGAATAACATTATCCAAAACCTCAACTGAAGCAACCATCAACTTCAAATTTTTCTCAACCGCTCTGACAGAGTTAGCATCAGTGCAAACAATATGCAGAAAATCCGATGATGTAAGGTTATTTGTTTTTTTGTGAAATGAAATTTGATTTGCAACAAAAACCATTTTATCCTCATTTGAGCCGTCACAGCCGCCTATGCTAATCCAATGCAGATAAAAGGTGTTTGCGCTTCTGCTTTTCTGCCACCAACCATCCGTTGGACTGTGGTTAGGCAACGCATCAAACAACGGATCACAGGCGAAATAGAGGTTAGAGTTGATAACATCCAAACACACGCGCACGTGTGGGCGACCCTTCGTACGTGAGTTCAAACTGGTGCCACACATATACAGAGGTTGGTGAGCTTCGTAGTGCTCATGCGTTTCATCGCAGCAACAACTGACGAACCTGATGCTCGTCAGCATCTCGTGTGCATACCACACGCACTTAAACGATAGCAGAGAAAGGACAGTAAGTTGCACTATTTCGCCTCATGTCTCACATAGGCCAAGTGCATTCCGTCAATCCTCATCGATAAAATGCCGTTTCTAGGTAGGTTTCTTCATCATTCCCTCATGAGTACACTAGATCTAGGACGACAAAGTATGTCCAAAGTTATGTGCCAAAATAAGGCCTCGTGTTTCAGCAAACTCCTAAAGGAGGACAAGTAAGTAATTCATGCGCAGTTTGTAAAATTGGCAAGAATAGATTAGTTCCAACATAGTTCCATGCTTTCTCTTCCCACTTCCTCCTAGTCATTCGTCATCAATGCGAGTGCATTCTCATTGCTAAGCATATCAAACAACGCTGTTGGACAGAGCCAAGCTCCTCTTCCTTCATCTTTTACTCAAATTAGGACTTCAAACTATGGTGGAGGCAACAGGGTTATTGCTAAAAATGTAGCCTGTAGTACGAAAATGATGCCGTCAATTATCTTCCACAAGTCACTGATCCATTTCTTGGTTTAACACCACCAAATCAGGGTAGTTTTGAGCCTCCTATACTCAATCCAATTCAGAATTTGGGCCACTCTTAAAACTTTGAGGGTCCTCGCTCTCTGCTCTCATTCAGTCCTGCAGACAGTGCCAATCCGTCGTTGCTGGGACCAAGCAAATCTGCTGCCAGTATGGAATGGTTGAAAAGGGGGCGTGTCAATCTTTCCGTAAAGCAATGCACAACCTCGGGCACCGGTCTCGTATTTGATTCCCCCGATTTCCCCTCAGTGCCGAGTGCGCAAATGCATCAGACGGTCGAGGTAGATCAGACAGCTCTCAACGTCGAAACCAGGTTGCAGCTACTACGAAGGTTGGTAGTAACAGAAAAGCAGCTAATTTACGCAGCAGTGGTGATGATAGCAGTGCTTCTGTTTACACTTCCCTCCCTATATTCATAAAAAAGACGAACTCGAAGTTTTGCATGGCTGAGGATTCTTCCGTTCACCCACACGCACTGATGCCACTAACTCTTCTCACCACCAATGAATGTGGCGTTCATTCCGATGCTGCTGCAAATGCTACCTCCCCAAAATTTTGTTTTTAACTCTCCACCACTACCACTGCTGCCACCAACTGCACTGCCTTCTCCTCATCCTCCAGCACTCCCATCTCGATCCCATCAACATATTCCACTGCACACACATCAAACCAGGCTGTGCATCGCAGTCAATTGCGTCATCTAGCAAACCGTGCACAGAGTGGCACTACAGTCTCCGAAGCTGGTGATTCTGCCTACTCTATTCAACTCCTCGACAATCACCGCATCATCGGCATCCCTACCCACATGATTAACAACCAGTTTAGAATGCTCGGTCTGCTCAAGCTCACGGAAATCGAGTCGTCACTCGGAGTATTCGCACAAGGAATTGATCTCAGCAGACAAAACTTCTGCAATTGGCCTCCACCTTGGTAAGTCAGCACCCCTTACTTCCCTTTCCTTTTCCATGTGTGCTCTTTTGCACAAAGTGCTTCCATTTGTTAGGCAGATGGAAGAACCTTCCTCATCTCAGTCAGGGTTGTGCCATGTTGGCCGTAAGCTCCAAACATCTATATCTCCTCTTGCTAGTATTTTGTTGTGCGTGTGATTTCTGGTGTCTTTTTCTGTTGTTTAGTGAAATGCGCAACAAGTTCATGTCTCCTCTGGCCGGCCAATACACGTTGCCATCACATGAGGCGGAATATGACGCGCCCGTGGAGTACCGCATCCACCACTGCATTGCCGACCATCTTTCCACTGACCCACCATCGCACAAACTGACCGATGAAATTCTCTTTTTGAATATTCTACCACTTGTGTCGTAGAAAGTCTTAACTGGTTGCCGCCAAGGAGCTGTGAGTCCTTGCTACTCAAATTTATCCACTTCAATCAAATTACTGACCTGTCACCGCACCACCCTTTCTCTTCAGTACCCTTTAAATAATGGAGTGTGGTGAGCGTAGGAGACTGGAGTCGGCAATTCCACTTGCTTCCTGTCTGAAGGTACAATCAGAACTGGTGTTACCACAAGAAGGGGATGCGGTGACTCACTCGTGTGCCTGGCAGCGACGTGATTCGAGAAGGTGGTAGGGAGCAGAGCACGTACTACTGCTGGCATCAGCCGCACTTGATGAAGGTGATTTAATGACTTACCATCAGCTGCTCCGACCTGGACGGCACACGTGCCACCTACCATTTGTCCTCGCCCACACTTATCGTCAAAGTGCACTTCACATCTCCAAATCAGCACCGACAATAACCTACATAACAATCTACTGAAATGATGTACCGACGTCCTTATCTTCGCGTGCTGCTTTGTCCTCCACCCTTTCCCATCATTCTCGTCTTTAGCGTCATTTTATTTGCACATGCTTTCTACGAATAGCCTTGTCTCCCATTCTTCCTTATCTCTAGTTCATGCTTGAGGTTATACAGAAAGGGAAGCATCAATAAGATAGCAAATTTTGTTTTTTAAAAGCTTTTTTAACCGCATTAAAATCACAGCTAAGTCAGAGAAGTACGGGGAAACATATGCCTTTGAAAAGTGAGACCATGAGGAAAAGCCTGTGTTTATTTCCCGACAATTCCAAAAGCTCCATGCAAGAGCTTCACAAAATGCAATGCGGTAAAATCAAGTGGGATACAATCCTCAGGCTCAAATAGTTTCTTTAAATTTTGAACTAACTCCCCCCTATAGGTGCACCATTCATAAGTAAGTGCTGAATGATGTCGAGCGAAAAATCTCCTTTCGGAATCCTTATTATGCAAGAACCTGATTAGCTTCGACTGCTATTCTAAACTGCTCGACGGAAAAGAGGGTAGAAGAAAGTTGCCTTTGTCCTCTTCGAAACGAGGACACAAAAGTTCAAGTTCTTGGCAGAAACGTTGGCGAATGTCCTTAATGCTAAGTAGTCTTAGCAAATGACCTAATTGACTTCAAGAAACATTCAAAATCTTGCTGCTAGAAATGTCATGCCACACGCCAATGGTAGATATAACTAACTCGTAGCAATTTTCTTCATCACCAATTCCCAGGATTACTACCAGAGGTGAAAAGGGGCTTCTTCTCCACCACTATCCATTTTACTGAATAAGGCAAACGCCTCTTCTAGAGCTCTAGAAAGAAGGGCAGCATTATGATGACAGTACTTGTGCCAAGATTTTGGTGCCAATCGCTACTTGCCATTCTTTAGGCCTCTCGGTTCTTTTAAGGTTATAGTAAGTCAACTTCACGGCCGGTAGAAATACTAAGAAACATTCTTTAGAAAAGTAGAGCGTTGAGACAATTGACAGATAAAAAATTTGTGGTCCATACCCAAGTTCCTTAAAGAGCGGTTTCCGTTTAGCAAGGCGATGGGTCAGCTAGACCAATGAACGCTAGCGGTA
Organism: Taenia hydatigena; assembly: GCA_036345935.2. Lineage (NCBI taxonomy): Eukaryota > Metazoa > Platyhelminthes > Cestoda > Cyclophyllidea > Taeniidae > Taenia > Taenia hydatigena. Next base: position 3,724,239 of record JADWOT020000004.1, on the reverse strand, counting down.
GTCAAGATAGCTGTTACTTGGCAGTCTTATCGATAGTAGCGCTGACGCTGTTCTCGAGGACATCCTTTCGTAAAGCATTCATATTTCACTTCCACCGGTGTGCCTTACCGAGGTGTCCCTGCAAACCTAGTAGAGCCCATCAACGAAAGGGCGAATTCCTCCTCGTATCGTACAGGGGCTTCAAGATTAAAGGGCTGATTATTGCCTTCAACTCCCCACTTTGTCAGCATTCAACCGCTCACCCACCCGTCTACCCGCTTTCGGTAGTCTACTTTTTCCTCCCTCAGATAGAGGCAGATACCTCGCAGTGGTAAAGAGAAGTTCCCTGATTCCCAAAAGGAAAATCATTTAGAAAAGAAATCAAAGATAGGACTTTTAAGTCCCTTCCCTCCTTTCACACGCCCTATGATGGACGAGTGTCCGCCAAGGTGAGGTAGTGCAAAGACGAACTACTATTACCTCTAAGAGGCCACCAGATAACACTTGCCGCCAATCGAATCACATGTACGCATTGCCTCACCGTCTACCATTCACCTTGCTTTCCAATCATCTTTGCTCCCAGTACCCAGTTCTTCATCAATGTCTCAATCCTACTTTTTTACCTACTCACATTTAGCCTACTCCTAAACCTTCATCACTGCAATCTCCCTATCAATATCCCTGCAATTCCCAGCCTCCTACTCCACCCTTTACACCACTAAAAAGTCAAACGAGATCAGAATCTTAAAAAACTGCGAGGCAAGTTATGCCACCACCTCCTCTATACCTCTTGCCTCATCTTTCTTATGTTAAACTAGTTTTCATTATATCGGCATTACCATAACCAATATCCCATTGCAGTACTACGTATCAATGTCAAACTATTGATAGAGTCTTGAAGTGTGCCATTTGATAGGAACTCACATTATGTCCACGAGTCGATTCCTGATAATTATGCTCACACATGGTTAGGAAGGTAAGCAAGCCAAGAAATCCAGAAGTGTGTGAAAGAATGAGGAGAATAACTAAGGAACGCAGTGCCACAGCACTATGCAGACACATTCGACCATGACCTTTACCCATCCTCCCTTCCATCTCCCTTCTGTGAGCGTCCGTCTTTGCCTCTCACTCATTTCATCATTCGTCACGTATAGGTCGCTAGACATGTTACTTCCTATCCAACAAAAGATAATAATGCGTTGCAAATGCTCTTATAAACCCAGGCATAGAGTTAGCCTGTTAATGGTTCTAAATATGTCAATGGATCCGACGTGACTGGCCTCGTAATACAGTGAATCAAGGACAAGTTACGCACTTCATACCCAAAAAACACAACCTCCTCTGCCCGTTTAGCTTTTCTCTGTTAAAACAGAGCCTTGTTCGAATGCAGTGAGGCTTATTAAGCTAAACACATGTGTTAAAGTAATATAGAGAGAATAGGGCATCGAATTTCTAATGACGAAAATCCTTGCAATCGTAGGTATAGGCTACACATTCCTTTGCTCTTTTTTAGCAGTTTAATTGCAGCCGCACTTAAACTGGCGATTCTTAAACAGAGGAATGGATAAAAGGGAACAATTAAAAGCAAACATCAGTACAAAATAAAAGAACCTCCGAATTTCCCCCAGAACCTCAATCGATCTAGAAAATCAGGTGTATTATGTACGGTGACGATTTGGCTGTACTTCTGGTTCATATTTAGAAAAGATTCTATGATGTTTTAAAGAAAAGCTATTAGAGGCAAAAGTAAGGGCATTCTGTGCTACTCCTTGAACACTACAACTGTTTGACCAAACACTTGTAGGCAGAGCATTTCTCAGTAGACAAATTAGCACTAAATTACCACCAACCGGAAGGAATTCCCTTTATTGTTGCAACTCATAGTGCTCTCAAGGACGATTTTGAATTTGTAGTTGCATTGCATGAACTGCATAAACATTCAGTTTTAAACAATTATAAAAGGAATATAATAAGTCTAGCTTAGCTTAAATAAAATCAACAATGAAATATTGGAGAGTCAAATGTAAAGCGGGTCCCGATGGTACAAGTGAAAACAGGGCCTGCATTTCTGCAGTTGTGGTGCTTGCGTATGCACAGAACACTCGGAGGTGCACATACTACACATACGGGCTGTTGTTTTGAACATTTGGGTGCTGGCAAACACGTTCAGAAGATGGAAGCAGAATTTTGCAAAAAAGCTACCAAATTGACCGTCTTCGTTACGCATTCAAGACAACCATTTTCACACATCAGATTATTGACTGAAGAAATAAGACTTGAACAAAAAATGCTTTACAAGCTTCCGATGGCTCAGACAGAACTGACATCGTCGCGTCCTGTCATCTTGTACGAAACGGAGGCGCATCACATTTATGGGGTTAAAAATAATGCAGAACTTTCTCTGGTGCTATGCCCTCATTCCGTCTAGGCCAGCTTCATCAGAGAAAGGTTAGAAATTTGCCACAAGGCTTGACAATTTTATGCGGCAAACTTGTGCCGTTAACCAACAGATTTTTGTGTAACTATTAATAAAAAGCAGTATAGAGAGGAGAAATAGCATGTTTTTTTATAATGTAAATAGCTTTGTTCGAGAAGGCGCGACAAGCTTTGACTAACTTTTTATGATCTGGTGGACATTGGTTATAGTTAAAACGGGACATTAGGCTTAAGGTGATCCTCGTAGGATAAATATCCAGGACAATATGGAAGTCTTTGGAGCTTCTCTTAGACCATTATGGCACACTAGATAAATAGTTCCAATATAGGGTCCTTTCACCGTCATTTTATAGCCACAATTTCAGATCCATGAGTCTTGGAGAGCCGTGACAGATTGAAATGCGTATATTTTAGTCATAGATGATTTAATCTGTTGTTAAAAGTAAAAAAAAACAAATAAAGACTCGACTTTTCTAGAGTAGATAACAACAAGCCCTCAAGGAAATGGCTGTACCACTTGAACTCTAAAGTTTGGCACTGCAAAACAATTTTTAAATCCACGGGACTTTTTTACTACATTATATTCGAAAAAGTAATATCCTTAAGTACTTTGTCGGCTATTCTGGAGAATACGTGAATGTAACGTTGGTGGAATCTGCCGCTATACCTTCCACGGATCACGCTCAACCCACATGAACAAATGCATTTGCGTAACTAAGGAATGGCATGCTTATTCAAATGCATAAGTCTTCTAAAGCCATTGAAAAACAAATACCTATATTTTGATGAAAGCAATCTTAGGGCGATTGAGCGGTAAAATGATGTGCGAACCCCAGTTACTCATTTTGCTCGAAACCAACTCGGAATATGAAAACCCCTAGGACACATTTTGCACGTCAACGTTTAAGCCATTCAAAGGCCGCGCATGAGGAAGATCTGATCATCATTTGCTGGAAGCATAAAAGACCTGTTGCGCAATAACTTCATAAGGCAAGACTTGCCGCCACATTAAACAGGTGTCTATTTAGAGTTTGACTGACAACAGTAGTGATAGTAATGCTGTTGCAAGTTACCAACATATGTAAAAATAACAGATTCTTGCGTTTGTACTCTGCATTCCTTTTCCGTGACCAACAAAGATTTAGGCAGGTGTTAGGGCTACTTGGCTTTTCGACGAGGCGAAGTTTAGTAGTTAATATGCTACCATCGAGGTGAGGTCAACCGAATCCATCCCCTGAAGTCGTGGATCATTTATACCTTGGCATCACTGCCATGCAATAGATCCACGGTAGCGTCTGTTGATGATGGTGAGTTTCTTTGGCGCATACTCATTAGGCCCTACTAATACTTATATCCCTGAACATTTATTTGCCCAATTTTTTAAGTTAACTTTTCCGTCTAATGTTACTTGTGATTGCAAACTCTCATCACAATTCAGGCGCAAGACAGCTCACCGTGTGATATCATCGATATTTCCCTTGAATCGGCATTAAGAATATGCCAGCCAATCAATGTCCGAGACTCAGTGATAATCACCAAAAAGAATCAAAATTGGTAGAGATGGCAACCCAACGCGTGCATGATTGCATCAAGGTTGCATTTAATACCAATGATGGATTTTCCTAAAATGTTATAAAATTCCGCTGAAAAGGAATTCAGTTAAGGGATTCCCTAAGAAAACTACTTAACCACCGGGTATGAAGCAGAAGCAATCAACAGATTGCATCGCTCATTCGTGAAGTTGGAGGACTGGGATTGTGCTATGTGACTCTTGCTTTTGGAACAGCCACGACAGATACTAGTGTGCGACTCCTTGTGCAAAGTGCTTTTAGGGTGGGCAACGAGATCCAGCTATTAATTACACCCAACCTCTCTTTCCTTAATGAGGTCAGTCCATCGTCCGCAATGCAAAGCTGGATGACTTGCGAGAGAATCTAACAGAATTCGGCATTCGTCAATTCCTTGCTTCTGCAGCCCGTAGGAAAGCAATGAAGTTTCCAAAGTTCTACAAAATTCTACAACACAATCTTTTTTACTCGACCCACCTCTCTCCTAATGCTGCGCGCCTTTGAAAAGTGGAACGAAAACAAACGCTTTATTATGTGTTCTAGGCGCTTCCGAAAGGCACCATCACCGACCCACATGTCGAATCTGGTAACAACTGCTCCCTCAAACATGCCACAAACGACTGCGCAATTTAGCATGAAGTTTAAAGTAATGTCAGGAAATTCTTATCTCTAACTGCTAAAGTGACTCCTAATTGCTTAGTTTTGTACGAAATGCCGAACCAGCACCGTTCTCGTCTCTCACCATTGTTTTAAGTTTAAACTAGTGAAACTCGGTAATCCGGAATAGAAAATGAGAACTAAGATTGACACTGTCGCCTAGGCACTACAATGGAACGCTGCTGACAATGGCGGCTGGTGCCACTTTGAAAACCATTTTAAAATCAGTACAAAGGCGTCTTGTCCTGTGAGTGCTATTTCACGTGCCAAGCGCTCTGGCCTCTTTCGACCAGTGGTTAGTGATGAATGTCCATATATCAGCATTATTTTAAGAGCATAACGTGGGTGATTTCCGAGGAGTCAGATCTAGGGAGTAAAAAAACGAGTTTGCTCGCCATGAGGCCATTTCCAATGATATCTGCACTTAGTGTCTGTTTAAGTTTGCGAATCCAAAAAGATGTGCCAAACCGGGTTATTGTCAGCTTTTGAAGAAGGAGGCTTCCATTTGTGGGTTTTTTACCTCAAATCCGCTTAAAGCTGACAAAGCAGCATGCACTAGCCGGTCTCCGTCTGCCCAATGATGTTGCTCTGTAGGGCTGTTCTGGCAGGTCGTTTAGGATTCCAATGTGTAAGTTAATGTTATGCTGACGAGGCAATTACTTGCCAATCGACTTCCACTTCGATTTGTTATCCCTACTTACAGTTCCGCATAGTTTCTTTTATGTGTTTACCTTCTAGACTGTACGAAGGAGAGAAGGACAAATGTTGGCTCCATTGGCCACGCGAGCAAGGCAGCGCGGAGAGTGATGGTGAAAGTGATGGTCTAAATAGCGAGTTGCGCTCCGCCACCTACGACAAACCAAGGTCGCACTGCAGAGCATCGAGACTGGCCTCTGCTATATCCGCCATGTCCTTGTTGTGCACAATAAGGTAGGCGTCAAGGGATAACTGTAAGACTGGCTCACTGCCACCACTTAGCGATTTTTGCCTCCACCGATCTTAACACTGACCAGTGCTTTCATCGGACCCACTGGAAAATGAACTCGCAAAAACACAATCATCACCTTTGACAGCGACATGTACGACTAACTTTGATGCATTGTGGATTGTGAGAAATTGCGCGCCCAGAAAATTTATTCAACTCTTGGTGGCAAGATAATTGATTCAAAGGACCCCATAGATGACGACTCGCACATTTACGGCGAAATACTGGAATGATCTTAAGGCTTCGAATAGGTGATCCACTGGCTCTGTCCTCTGCCATCATGATTCCAAGCTGTCCATGCACCATCAATGAGAAGGCTTAGTAGTTCTAGTTTGTTTATTGATGTGATAGACTGCATCGTGCTAATGAACCGCATTGTTTTCAATGTTTCGGCACCGGACCTGGAAGAACAGGCACATTCATTGCAATCGACATGCTCGTATGGTACATCCAGTGTGCAATGGGATGGAGGATGGGACGAGTGTGAGTAGTGCAAAAGCAGAAGATGGTGTGTCCTGACAGGAATCCGTCTATAAAACTGTTGGGTTCAAGAGAGGCTATTCAGCTGCACAACTGCACTACTCTCAATAAGACATCTGTGCAGTGGACTATCCTTTGGCTACGATCGCAGCGGTTGAAAGCTCCCCAACAGGATGTAAGTTGTCTGCCCATCTCGCTCTTGAATTCTTCCAGATGCGAGAAGCTGTTTCCAGCAGCAAACTTTTACGTCAGCAGCGAACGGGCATGCAGCCGCATCAGCTTTATGTTAAAGCGTACGTTCGCGCGTTTGCAAAGCTATGCATCCTGTTCTGTGAACATGCGCTCTCGTAAAGTTGGCGCCACATTTGTTGGCAATAGACGATTTTGAGCAGTTGTAGTGCTTAACAGTCCACAATGCCAAATGATTTCTGGTGTGTCTACTGCTATAAAGAGATTACTAAAACATCGTTTTCAGTGCTTTGGCTTTTTAATTAAAATGCATCTTTATTTATGATTTCCACAGCTACTGCGTCCAAAATCCAACGGGCGAAGCCGGTGAGATTGTGACGCTTTGAGTGATGACATTACTTCCCTATGACGGGATTTCCTTGCGACAGTGTTTGAGGAGGGAACAGCTCAAGAGCTAATCATGGTGAAAGGCAGTTTATATTATGGGCAAGACTTGTGCATTATGCTTTAAATTGGTAATAACAATTCACATAGCTTCCATTTTTATCGTCTGGCGAAGTGAGATGAATGCATACATGTAGGTTGCAGGGGGGATTCTCAAGGGAAAAGGAGTCGTGATACTAAAGAAGTATGTGCGCAGGCGATGCAGAATATGACTGAGACGAGTAATGGGTCTCTTTGGGTGGAGCCGTTTATTGTTCAGACTCTTCTAAAGCTCTCCATTTATATTTAAAACAATGCGTAAATGCCAAACACGCCACTTGAAAGCGAAAAACTGCAACCGAAAGGTTAAATGAAATGGTTTTTGGAATAGCAATTTAGTTGCTATGAAGCTGGTTCAATCTCGCCATCTTTAAATAGGATTTTCCATGTATTTTCCACTCCCTCGTATGGCATACTTGGAGCTCAAAAACAAGTCCCTAGCTCTGTACTTCTGTTTGTTCTCGCAAGCATTCAAATCTCTGATCAGATCGAAATATTTCATTGCTTCCACCCATCAACTTGCACGTAAATCGGTTTTGTTTGTGTATTCGCAATCCTTAAATGTCTTTGAAGGTTGAGTAAAGGGTCGGCCTTCGTGATTTGCGACTTTGTGCCTGTGCTTCGTTCCCAGCAATCCGTGCCGACAAAGCTAGCAATCAATGATAATTGCTGCGACCCTTTTGGCGTTTTGCGTTATCGTGAGTACTGCCCTTGCTACTTTTGTCAAGCACTCCACCATGGCCCAAATTTCTTTAGAAGATGGAGCAGAACTCATTGCATCAATATTGACGCATTCTCCCTGGACCCCTGTGGGCATGCGTTGGTGCCGTGCAGTCGTTACAGCAAATGGCGTAGGTTTGTCAGAAATCATGCAATTTAAGAACGTGTGGAGGCCATAGATATCGCTTTTCGAATTCCTAGATATTCACCAAAGCATAACGTATTTTAGCTGTAACTGGTCTGTATGACAGAGCTTCCGCATTTCTCTGCCTATTGCCTATTATCTACTGTGCTCTATCGAGAACGCGAATCGCCACAGATGGTCTAAACATGGAACTTCCCTAAAAGCTTTAGGATGTGTGCACTTAGCATCCTACTTGCGTTATTTGAGTAGACTGCTTCCACTAGTAAAGTAGTGCGAGGACGGAGGGTATTGGCCAAACTCGGGGCCGAGAATAAGGATCCCTTCCAAAGGCCCGCAAGAATGGAAAGTTACAAATCCATTTGCATTGATGAGAATGTACAAAGTTATAGCTAGCCTTATTTTCAATTACTCATTACATATGCAATCATTTGGAAAAGAAAATAACAACAAATTTGAAATGACAGTGGAAAGTCACCAATTGTGCTAATAGGAGGGCGATCTATGGGCAAACTGAATGCACACAAAGAGCCTACACTCGCGATTGAATGTGAAATACTTGAACAGCAGAAGGGGTCAAATGGGATGGGATCAACGGCTCTACTTTGACATTGCACATTCGCGATTTTCGTCTATCTTCCTACTAGCTAAATTTACCTTAATTCACCTTGTAATCACCTTTTGAAGTTGGATTATTTAGCGTTTCCTTTGTTGCGAATGTGCAGAACACTGCTGTATGGACACTTGAACTCATTTACTAACAGCTTACTTCAGCACTTGAAATGTCTGACACCAGAATGGCTTAATAGTGGTACACAAACTGGCTCATTCTTAATTACACCAGCCGCTATTGACAAAAGGTCATCGGTCAATACGAGACGGTCATGTAACAATGGCCCAGCGAAGGGAATAGAAGTCTGGTGCGATGAAAGACAGTGGGGTCGACACAATTGCAGGTGCACCTTGGGGAAGAGTATGCTTGTCCACTTGTAATGGTGAGGTGCGGTTGCGACAGTGACGATGGCGTCTTTGCCCTCGATGCTTCAATCGCGTTCTCCTTTTCTCATGAGGCAAATTTTTCCTTTCCCATCCACTTCTCTTGCAGAGTCTGAGACACCATCTCAAGCACTATTGAACTTTTAGGGGCAATACTATCCTTGCTACGCATTTTTCTCGTTACATCGTCCTTCTTTTGCATCAGACGGACTCCGTCTTGTTCCTTTGCTTATTACATCACTTTGTTTCATGCACGTCCCCACAAATCTTACCATGCACTGTAAATGAATGAGTTACTATGGCTGTCGCTCAAATAGGGGAAGTGTTAGCCTTGAGGAGAAATAAGACTGCAGTCACTTCTCTTGCCAATATACAAAAGTGTTGAGAGGCTCCCAGCCCAGTTCTGTTGAAGGCATAAGGCTCTAGCATGATTGCTTTTAAAGTAAACATTGCCACTGCAAACCTTCCGTTATCTTCGCATATTAATGTAATAATTTTGACCTACGACATCTGAGTGGTGTTCGTAGGAGGTATGAAATCTCATGCCAGCTCTTGATCACACTGCGTGACATCTTAATGCTCGTAGGTTCGGGTCGAGCACATCAGCCAAATGATAAGAAATCATAGAAATAAAGCCAGCAATCATTTAGTCGCAAGTAAGTTTACCATCCTAGCGATCGAAATTATGCAGGGCGTTATTACGCCAAATTCAAAAATTTGCCTTTTATCTGTCCTCCGTTTCCCAAGTATGGGAGGCTGCAACAGCATAAAATGTAAAGGCTCTCTTGAATACATGTTGCAGTCGCAAACACTTTGGCATCACAAGTCACTTCCAACTTTTGATGTTCGCAAATTTGAGAAGCTTCAAAAAATGTCTCGCTGCTCCCTAAGTCGCTACTGCAGCATGTGTAGCTAAGTCATGCCAAATCATAACCAAAGAAAACTATGTTCGGTTAGCCAACAAACAGCATTACACTAGACCATGCGACGTCCTGCATGCAGCACGTGACGCTAATTGATTCTACACGTGTCAAGGACAGAAGAAAAATCTATCACAATAAGGTAAGACATGCTACAGGCAGCAGAGCTCAACCTATCATCCTCAACACCCTTCTCTGCTTCGGTTCATGCTAGCATTCTCCCAACCCTTCTCCGATAAATTTCAATAAATTATTGCACAAAGGACGGTTAAAAGTCATAGAAATTAAAGATAAGTCATGGCAGCACCTCCCTTGCTCCTATGTTTACGAGCCATGCCAACCATTAACTAAGGTAATAGCAGCCTTTGAATTGGACCTTTCAAGAGATGCCAGCGCATCCGCGGAAAGGACACGAGCTTCATGGTCATTCTTGAATGTATTTGTTTCGGTTAATGTCTGCAGCATGCTCGCAGCCTATGCTTGAGCAGAGAAGCAGATGTATTAAATTAAGCCCACACACTGCACAGTCTTCAGAGCTGGAAGTCATCTTATTACTAGAAATTATCGTCTTTTTCTTTTGCCTCTTCATCCTTTCACACCCTTCATTAACTTTTGGCAAAACAGTTATTTTTCTTCGTCTATCCTGGAGAGGGTGAGTCGCCTCCACTCTCCGCCCAATTGAGGGCAAACAATGATGCAGGCATAGAACCAGTGGCGTGAACAAACAGCCCACACTTGCTGGTTGTATTGTCATATTTAGGGGTGTGCCGTCAACTTTTTTCTCATGTATACCTCCACCATCTTCACGCTTCTCACGAGTCATGATACAAACGCGCATTCGGCAGCAGAGGGAGTAGATCACTGTTGTTGGCCTGGCATGGACTGCTGATTGTAAAGCCGCTGCATTAAGCAAGGGTAAAGCAGACTAGAGTAGGCTAGTACTACCAGTCCGCTCCAGCACTCCGACTTAATGGCTGCTTCCGTCTCCCGTTATTCCACTACTATTTGTTTTATTTCGTTTTGCATAAATTAGATAGCAGTGCAAAGTAAAAGAATTAAATGACATTTTAAAACGGTAAAGATGGTGGCACTCTTGTCCTGCCTTCCTCCTTCCTAGGTTATTTCTGTAGGTGGTCAATCTTCTTTTAATGCGTTCATGCCCAACCATATCTTAGTAATCTACTTTACCTAACAGAAGAGCCGTAGGCAGGTGTAATCCTGTGCAACTATCGCCCTTCACTGCAGTTCAGTAAGACTACAAATCATTCCTACCACTCCAATTCCTACTTGCTTCTCCCACCTCTACATTTTCCAGTGTCAAATTTACTTCTACCTCACTTCCTTCTTCTCCACGTCGTTTCTCGCCAAAATCAGCACAGTGAGTTGCTACTGCCTTTTATCGTCCTTATCCAATACCCATCAGTCACTCAAACTAGTGCCTCTCGGCCTTGGCATTTAATGAATTTGTAGCATGGATTAAACTAAATGCAAGTTGCAATGCACCGCAATCACTAATAGCCGAATGCTTTCCTTTTCTGCATTTTGCCTCCTACCATGCCAATGTAAACGTTCCCCTTTTCTTTCCACCAATTTAGCTCATTTCAGAAACCATTTTTAGCCGCACCTTTTATTCTTATCACTAGGGTGAATGCAAGCACACCTATCCACCTCAAAGTCAGACTTGTGATGAATCCTGACTTACGCTTGTCGTACTGCCAAGCTCTACCCTTTATTGTTTTAGACGGTGCATATGCATGACCTTTAAAGAAAGTGATAAAAAATAGCACAACCCTGCTAGTCGATAACTTAAAGCATGCCTCGTGTGCCCGCCTGCTTATGTGTGACTGTCTGCAAGTGCAAACTGTAGTCCTTTTCTCTTTTTGCCTGTCTCAATGTCCAGTTTCATCAGTTGCCTCCTGGGCGGTCAAATCGAGTGCCGAATCGCAGATGTGGGTAGGGTCGCATACCCTCCTCACCATTCGTTAGTGGATAATAAAACTTCTCTGCATGTTATTGTAAATTCGAATAAGTGGCAAAATGTGCGCTTTTGTTGATCACCTCCTACAATCCACATCATTCTGGTTGACTAGATAACCATCTCACCTTCGTGACTAGTGAGAACTTGCTTGTTGGTTGTCTGGTTAAATAATTAAGTTAGCAGAGCAAGTCATTGGTGTTTACTGCTGGTTATCTACTCTTTCATTGCTTTTACATTCTCACCAAGACGTCGCTTACATTTGGCCCCTTATCTGTCCTCTTTACTTGCGGATCGACTAAAGGGCAAAATGGCAGGCAAGGAATGAAGAAAATAATGCAGGAGGCAGCAGTCATAAAACCGTCAGAGCCCCACTATTCATCACACAAATTCAATTAGAAATGGGCATCGAATTGCTTTGTATTTGGAAGAGGGTGTGAAGGAAATCTTGCGCACCACAGCCAATCCATAATTGGCACTCTGCATGCTCTTCTATCCGTGTTAAATGGGCTCGCTCAGGACTATGCCATCCATCAAAACGTCACGGGTATCAGCCGCAAATCGCTTGCAAGACAGAGCTTTTGCGTTGCCATATCCATTCCCTATCCTGTGCTGCACTGTTTCGAGCAACCAAATTTCTGCGCTCCCCCGTACTAGTGTTCTGCCAAACATCCCACATTCCTCATTAAATTCAACTATGCACTTCCTTCTTGTCAGGCGATGTATGGTGCGTTTAACTATTGCAACGATGGTAACCACCTTACATTGTGGTGCAATTTTACACATTTTTTGTTAAGTACAGTGCTTGCATAGAAGATGGCGCGTTTACATTTTGCCTTGCTCCCTTCTAAGAGTGATGGCTACGACCACATTACTAGCGTGAGTACACAGTGTAGGCAGTAGGGTACTTATGTTCCAAGTTACATAATGTTTGAGAAGGTGTGGATTAGGTTCTCTGAGCACTTCATCATGCCCAATCTTACTTGTACGAATCCATATCATTACCTGCTTTTCTGTCAGTCTGTTTGATATGATGCAACCCTAATAGCATTTTAGACGTCAACCTGCCAGACCTTAAATTAATGCGCGTACTCATCATCTATGTTCCATGCGACTCTTGACAACCGAAATTTCGTCTCAAGACAGTATGCTCAAAGACGTTGACCCACTGATGCGGACAATGTAACTCTAGTGAGAGGTTGCAGTTTCGCTCTCGATACCATCGAGCGAAATCGCGCAAGGTTTATAGGCTATATCAACGACTGCGATTTGCATAAAATGTTAAAAGGAGACCGATGCATCGCAGAGTCTAAATGGCTTTGTCTGGTAATTAATGTAGCCCGTTCAATACAAAATGCACCATCCGTATGTCCGCTTTCACATGCCAGCGCCTTAATATTAAATTAAGGGCGGTAAGCAAATTTGACCCACCCAGGTAGTGCAACGATGCGCATTTGTAGACAATAGAGAGCAATTTTCTTCGACACCGCTCTCAGTTTCCTATGGTCTATTCATGGGCGTAGGGACATTGTATGTCACCCTTCAGCTAGCATTCGTTTCGGGTATTATCAGCTCCGCCATGAGGAAAAAGTAGTTTTCATTAGCTTATTAACCAATGACCCCCATAATTCAGCTTTGCCATTTCCATTTTAACCACACCGACAAATAGCATTTGATTTTCACAACTTGTGTCTCTAAGGAGAGACCTACCAAAGTGCCCTAACTTTAGGTGTCTACACCATTTGTCCGCAGTTCTGCCTCAGTGATTCTGTGCATTAACTTGAAAAGTCTGTTGTAAATCTAAAGGCTGAGGTTTTAGGACAAATACGCTCTACAATTGACATGAGCTGTCAAGTGAGTTTGGTCATCATTATTATCTCCTAAGCTGACGTTTACTATGACAATCGAAAGACTAAATGTGTCCTGGCGACTGGTGCCTTGTATTGCTTCAATCTGTCCACTTCTCCATAGTCTTGCCCACTCCAAACTTCAGTGTATGGCCGCCTAGCCTAGTACAGATTCAACGACGGTAAAAGCATCTCAAGGATTTTGCTTTTTAAAACGATTGCAATTCCAAAACTTTTCTCTCCTTGCATTCATCATACTTCTTCCCCTTCTACTACCTATGTAATTCTGGGACTGTACGATGCAAGCGTCAGAGGTTGACATCCGAGCAATTCGATAGAGGGACATCAAAATCAAGGTGTGGCTAATTTTTACGACTCTAGCCTCACAGCCTTTCTGTCTAAAGACTTTAAGAACGCGGCTTCCATTTTATAATCGCTACATCAGCGTACAGGTAAGGCGGTCTTTGTTTCGATTTATTGTGCTTGAAGCCGATTTGCCTTTGCTAAGGGCATTTAAACATAACCATTCGGTTTACTGGCTTTATTCTCCACAACAAGGCAAGCTGCACCCTTTTGATGATAATATATAGAGCAGTCACTTCTGCCATAGGATGGGCACAACTGATGCCTCTGTAGTTACCTTCTCTACTCTTTTTTTCCATTGCATTTGCAGAGGATCTGAGGTTGGTTCTGTTGCTGGTGCTCTGATTAAGGCAGCTATTGATTATGAAGCAAAAGCGAATTCCGGCAAAAAGCAGTTTTTACGAAATGGCATTTCTTGTTGCGTCAATAGTGGGCTGACTGCCTCCTGCTTCTTTTGGCATAAGAGGATGGATAAAGGAGCTATTGCTGCATCAGGCAACACACACTACATGGGTGTCGCGTGCCTTTGCGCATGATCTATTTAACTGGTTGTACGAGTTTCGCTTTTATTGAACGTATCAAATCCAAGGGCCAACCCGCATTAATGAAAAAAAATAAAACCATTAAACCAGAAATAGATAGGTTCTGACGCAGATGAGACGCGTTACCAACAGAGTCGAATGCAATCGAAGAGTTCTTTTAGCACTCAAAATTTGATTATTTAATATCCACATTACCCAAAATCGTAACTGAGGTAAACTTTAAATTCTGCCTTATCCGACTGAACTCAAAAGATTTTTAGCACGTGCTGATCATCAGTTCTTACTAACACTTGCCAAGTCAGGCTCCGTCTTTACCTTTTCCTATTAATCACCACAATTAACTTCGCATCAATGACGAGCAGAAATGTCCTTCCTCCTTTGGCCTCTTGAACATCTTAGTTTTCATTGAATGATTCTGCGAATTTGACCATTCGAACGACATAGAGTTGCTGACGACGTCCACAATGGTGTACCAGCAAATGATCTTTCATGTGCGAGGCCGAAAATTCATTGCCTCAGGCCCACAAAAATGAGCCAACTTGGCATATGCTCATTCCTTCCGCCACGTCGGCAGCCAGCATATGTGCCGCCCAACCGTATTGTCCGGTCTATTGGTAATGAAGCCGTGTAAATGATGGTTGCGAACACCCAAGTTCAGGAGCATCATTCAAAGCGCTCACACGGCCGACAGTCAGAACTAGACAGCGGGTTGCAGTATGCGAGCTATTGGTCATCGCAGACAAAACGCAACCTGTTGTTTTTTTGAAAATTTATACATGACCGCACCAATTTTTCTTCACCCGCCGAACCTCCTCATTAACTGCATTACTCAGCCATATCCAGATTACGATTAGGCAACTGGAAGAGACACTGGTAGCGGTAGAATCCTCTGTTCAAGCAGCGTGTGTGATGGTGGCATTGCTTTTTCTACAATCAATGAGGATCCCATACCAAGTTATACTTTTATTTGATATTTTCAAGCCGAATAAAATTATATGGCAAAAAATTGATCAATTGATTTTGAGAGGTTTTCAGTGATAGTGCTGACATTCTAAGCAAAGCGTGGCTTTCGCCACTTGCACAGAATCTCTTACGGAAGGTGCAAACGCTGCATTATTTTAGTTTTACGGTATGGGATTATTATTTTCATAACCGTGACGTCTTTTTGCTGCTTAGATTCTTAAACTATCAATTTTCTCTTATCCTGCCACTTATCTGGAATGCGTTTAAATCTTTAGGGTTAACCTACAAGTATACTACGGTTAGTATTTTAGCGCTACTAGCATAATCAACGAAATCGCCTTCTGAAAACATACACGGTCTTCTTAGCGGCCCCTCTATCTTGCCGCTAACAGCTATTCATTTCATTTGAGATCATATTGTACCTCTTTTGAAGGGTCACGTTGGTAATGCCGTTAGTCATGACGCCAGAAAATATTTGCCGCGATACCATAATATGCAACGGCTTCTAGAACATTTCTAAATCTACAAGTTCTAAAGGCCTTTAGGAAGTTCTAAAGTAATGTGGACGAAATAAAACGAATTGCCATTTGCACCAATGATAAACAGCTTATATTTCAATTTATAATACGGTTTCGCACATTTGGTGCAACAATTTGGTGGATGTTGGCGATCATGCAAGGCTAAGGGAAAGTAGGCTTTATCCTTCTATGCATTCGGCATTTAAATATCATTCGAAACGTTTAAGGTACCGCGTATAAATGTGATTATTGAGTCGCATGCATCCTAGTATGCTGTAGGGATAAGGAGGAATGAGCAAACCTGATCTTTATCAATTGAGGAGAAAAATTCTGCTTTGTTTTCTAGACAGATTACCCTGACAAATTCAGGTAAGTGTGTTTAATGCGACAGCATGGTGACACGAGGCCTTCTATGTTCACATATTATTGAGAACAGTAGAAGTTTACCCATTTAGAAAGTCGATGAAGACGGGGGAAGATTGTTTCAGTTATAGTAATGCTAAAGTTGCGCATGAAATGGTACTGTACAAATACTAAGGGACGAACAGAATCGTTGAAATATTCCAACATGGGCCATACACGAGAACGCATAAGGTAAAATCAAAATCATTATAAAACACTTAAACACAACAGCATTTTGCAAAGTTGGAAGACAAAACTGAAAATGGACAGCTTCGACAAAATACAATGTCTCACGCAAGTAAAAACAAAACCTTGCGTTTCATAAGATCACTAAAATATTTTTGTTGCTTTGCGAAATATCAGGAAGTGGTTGTGCTCATTAATAATTACCCATAGGGCTCGGCTTAATCCTTACGATGCTTGAAGCAAGTCATGCAGCAGAATTCAGTTCAAAACCGCAATGCAACTTAATAAGACCAAAAATGTGCATGATAAAGGGACGCTTTTTTCTGCCACTTATCTGGAATGCATTCAAATATTTTAGGATCAAACTACAAGTACAGTCCGGCTAGTATTTTGATGGTGCTAAATGTAGGATTAACGTAGCCATCTTCTCATAATTTATATGGTCTTTTTAGCACCCCTCTATCCTACTGCCATCAGTAATTCATCTTATTCAAAATAATTTTTCAACCTCTTTTAAAGAGTTGCATGCACGATAATGTCATGATGCCAGAAAACATTTGTTGAAATGCTAAAATATACAAAGGCTTTGAGAGCACTCAAAAGCTTACAATTTCCAAGGGCTTGTGCAAACTTCTATAGCCACATAGCCGAGACAAAAATACCCATGATAAAACGCCATGCGACCGAAAGTACACATGGAATAGGAATGCTCTTCCCTTCGATTTACCTAATATATTTGCATATATCACGCACTAAGGACAGTCAAACCGAAAATATTCATCATGCACAGTCAAGAGGCATACAGCCACTGATACAATGTCTGAACCGCCACAACATCAAAACATTGAAGGCGGATTTGGAAGAGGCTGTAAGGAGCGACTAATTCAGCACTAGTGCTCTGCTCACCTCTCAACCGTACTAAGTGGACTCGCTCTAGAGCGTGCTATTCACCAAAACATCACATATTTTAGCTGCCTTTGCATCATTCTGCCTGTTTCTCACTACTAACTCTAATATGCTGAGAAATTGAATCGCTGCAGCTCGTCGAAACACAGAGCTTTCCAAAGAGCTTGACGATGTGTGCACGTAGCATTTTACTTATATTGTATGGGTAGGCTGTGTCCACTGGTAAAGTAGTGCAACGATGGGGGCATTGGCCTAACTTGAGGTAAAGAATAAGGATCCCTCCTGATGTCTTAGATAAAAAAGGCACAACGCTTTTTTTGGCGGGAATGGACAAAAGTATGTTTGGTCCTGATTTGATTTACTTGGTAATTATCAATCATTTGGACGAGAAAAGTACCAAAACTGTGAAATGTCATTGGGTAGTCCCTGATCGCGCTGATAGGAAGGATGAACCATTCATACACCTACTCACCGGTTTCTCTTGTCCACCGAACTTCTCTAATAGCTTCCATTTCTGTTCGGTTTCGGTACTTGCGGACCATTCGTTAGCCAACACAAAATGCTGCTTTTTACGCGTGGTATTTGCGAACGGATGAGCGGGAAAATCCTCCACCTCGATTTGACCCAAAGACTCCACTGGTGTTTACTGCCATTTTCGTCCTCTACTCCTACTCCATACAAATGCTTACATCCGGGTGTTCTGACATCCTAATATTGAATCTAAACCCAGTATATATGTCCCATTGCTTTAAGGTGCTAAAACTCATATGATTGTGATTGAGATTATCCCTTACGATCCTGAACTTCGCAGCTGGGTTTATTTTTAGCTGTTGGCACCTGAATGCATTCCGTTTTGATGCTCCCACTATTGGCACTACCTGCCTTTATAACCGTTCTGGATTGATACATTCATTTCGGACCCTCCCACCAATCTGCATGCTGTTTGCTTTGAACTCATCCACAAGTCTACTTGGTCGTTCCGCCATTTAAAAGCCTATAAGTAGATAAGAAAAAGTGCATTGAACAGTGTTAGGTATTCAAAAAATCAGGTAAAATGCAACTTTTGTAGGATGCGCATTCGAAAATTCAGCCAATTCTGACTGATTGCTACGCAAAGTTTGTTTGCTTGAAGCAATAATGTTCACATGCACATGGGTTGTAGACGTAGCAAAGCGTTTTTTCCAAAAACATGAAGAACACTTTGTGTCAACAGTCTAGTTCAAAGAAAAGCATATATCCCTACACCAGGCAATTTTCATCGCGGAAGATGTGGTTATGTTTACACTTCGACTGGTAAAGAAGATGTAATCTCCGTCTTTAACTAGTGTTTAATTATCGGCAAGGTGCATATCGACTTTGATGGCTCATGAGAAATGCCAGTGAAGGAACTCATAGGCGCAATGGAGGCAACTTGGATATGCAAGCTTGCGCGTGCAGGTGGTCGCGGCGTTGGGTACGAAGAGGCGAATCTGTTAAATGTGATTCATTTTACAACATAGTGTGATTTCCTTCCGCAATCATTTGAGCACATCATGCAAGCTAAGGTGGACTCTGGCTTTAATCTGCAAATCGGCAATGTTTTGATATCCACTAACTTTAGTCACCGGTTGCTTTGACTACATCTTCTGCCCATTTCAAACACGAAATTTTACAATCTCTATACTTGCACTCTGGTACCAAAAATCAGCGTCCACACGTATTCGGCTGAATAAGTTAGATGCGATATTATTTTACGCGGATTGCCTTGATGAATTTAAGACCGCATGAAGGCATTGAATGAAGCCATATAATACAGCGGTATTTTTAACGAACAGCTTTATCGATGAATGATTCAAAGCGCTTAAGGGTAATCAAAAGACAAAAGTGAACATAATTTTAGTTTCGGATGCATTTGCATCTTGATACGTTGAAAGTTCGATGATAAAGAATCCAAATAAAGTTACACATTTGAGCCATACAGGTGGTATGAACAAAGAATGCTGCGATCGTTGGCTTAGATGCTAAGATCGTTCATAATATTATTAGACCACCAGCTGTATCAGTGTGCACTAAACCGCGCAGGCATCACCGGTATTGCTACCTTGAAAAGGTGAGAATGTGAGCACTTTCAAATGTCATTTGATATGCCAATGTTTACGGTGTCACCCACAACCCCTTCAGTAAACCAATCTGACCACCGATGTGTTTCCATTAATTCAGACATCACAACCAGGCCTCACTACTTCATTGTACAATGAGCCGCGCTCCGCGTAAGCTGGTGCTTTCCATTCAACACTTGTGCCCGATTCATTAGATGTCTATCAGCTTGACTCTTTAACCAAGTGTACCTTTCTTCTGTTATCTCAATAACCAGCGGTTATTATCCGCTGTCTGCCAGTTATGTTAGAAAATTTTGCTTGCTCATATATTTGGAGAATCTCATGCTTGCAGGAAACTAGGAAAAAGGATTCAGATTTGTGCATTTCAAAGGCAAGTAGATGCGTTTTATTTGAAACTACTAGCACTTCACAAAGCACCGTAGGCCAATATTTGCCCTTCCATCACTATAAGGGCGATTTAGCAAAACTTGCAGTAATTTGGGTTACAATCCCGCATGCTTCATGGTTTGTCCTCCAAATCGCACGAATTTGTGTTTTCAGCAACAAACTATCGCATATGACCATACTTTGATGAGGCTCTCAATAACCTTGTAACAGATCCCAGAGTTATGCAATCACCTGATCACGAGTAATTAAATAAGCTTTTATGTGACAGCGGTCTGTCAGATCCACCGTTCTCTGCTGCCGTTTGCCAAACTGATTGGTGAGTGAGAGTGAGAGGGTTCAATCAGTCTCTACACCCAAACCACCTATCCATGCTCTGGGAACATATCCATCGGTCACATTAGACAGCCGTCGTTTTGGTACAGGTAAGCGAGCCGCCTGTGCGGATCTAGACATCTTAAGGCCCTGCCAACTTATGATTTCTGCCATGCTTTCGATGCGACGACGTCCCTAAATGGACGCATTCACACCTGGTAGAAGCCTTAGACATACTGGATTTCCTCCAGCCCTTTGTAACAAACCTGGGTTAATTTTTTTAGACAAAGCTGCTTAGTAATCTCACAAAATTGGAATGAATATTCCACTGCAGGTCTAAGATTAAGTGAATTTGAATAAGGGTGAGCTATCTGGCGCAAGCAGAAAGAGTGGCACAAATTCAGACGGTATCAGACAATTGTAGCTTTAATAAAAAATATTGCATAAATGCCAGTTCCATGGTGAACTGTGGCCAAGTATTAACTTGCTTCCAATTCGTCCTACCGACCACTCCCTACACTCAAGTATCATCTATGAATTTACCTTCAGCGGCGAAGTATCATGTTGCGACGAGGAGTAGCTTTTCCAAGCATATATTCTGGGATATGAGACAATCTGATGGAAATTTATCAAAGGATTTAAACTTAAGATCCTTTGCTAACTGAACCAGTTATTCCTTGTTAGAGAGTGTGCTCATCTGGAGTTGATGCTGCGTCAATAAATATACGCAGTTGACTTTTGTTGCATACACCACTTCTCTCAAAGTTAATGCAAGCAGTGCAACCACAGATCAGTAAAGAGCCATCCATGATTTGAAGCACACTTCATAGCTTAATTCATGTTTAACAATGCTGTTTTCAAATTGCAGGTGCGCAGGGAAATAAATCTAGTCGACGATGACACCTTGACGCAAAAGGTGTTTATGTCTACAGGGGAGAAAAACGACATGACTCTGCACACCAATGTGGTTTACAAGCGCTTGCCTACATTAACTGGCGGTGCTGGCCTTTGAATGACTTTGTTCTGACTCTAAACATTGCTGCACTTAGTGAAGCCATATATACTGCACTGCGACATGTTTCCAAACGCGATTCTACGATGGGCATCATGCCAGAGGCCTGCGTATATGCCTTGACTTGCTTGATTCGTCTCCGTTCCTCCCAATCTAGTTGCAAAGATTCTCACCGAACCAACCTGTTGAGGCAAACAAAAGACGAGAGCTGATAGGACGGGCCTACCATTGCCCTTTAAAAATTTTGGTGGATTAAATTGTGCGTTGAGTGTTGAGTCGATGCTGTTTGGGCCTACACTCATTGTTAAACCCTTTTCCAACTTATGTGGCAACGCAAATCAAGTGACTTTATTATCAAGTAGGAAAACTTAATGGAATAACTGTTTTAAGAATGTTATTTGCTGTTGATTTCAGGCTCACATTCAATGAAACATTCCTTTTAGGCGTTCTGATTTGCGTTAGTGATGCACCCTGATTATAAAGAATTGTTTAACTTTTCGTCGCTTAAAATAACGATGCTTAATTATTCAGCTTGTGTTGGGCTGATACCTGCTTTTGTCATCAGCAATATTCAGATCTTCACCACCTTGATGCATTGTGCCTTTGTTATCTGCTATTACTGCTATTAATGTGAACAAAGAACTAAATGGCGGTGCACACATTGTAGCAATAGCTGTGTGCTTCTTGACTTCGTATAAAGAATATTCCTGGTTTGACTGTCTTTAGGATGCAGTTTACTTCCCTATTTTAAGTGCGTGGCATGTGTAAACTTACAAGGTATATCGAGAGGAAAAGCGTCCCCATTTCATGCGTACCTTTGGTCTTATGACGTTTTATCATGGATGTCTTTGTCTCGGCTATGTGGCTATAGACATTTCTACAAGCTCTTGGATATCGTAATTCAATGAATGTTTTCGAAGCCTTTGTATATCTTAGCGTTGCGACAAATACTTTCTGGCGTCATAACGCATTATTATGCATACGACTCTTTAAAAGAGGCCGAAAAATTATTTTGGATGAGATGAATTACCGATAGCGGTAAGATAGAAAGGGTGCTAAGAGAACCATACATATTTTGAGAAGGTGGCCACGCTGATTCTACTAGTAGTATCACAAATATTAACCGGACTGTACTTACAGGTTAACTTTAAATATTTGAATGTGTCCCAGATGGGTGTCAGTAAAAACGCCCTTTGTTACGCATGCTTTCGGTCTTATTGCGTTGCATTGTAGTTTTGAACTAAATTCTGCCGCATGACTTGCTTTAAGCACCGTAAGGATAAAGCCGAGCTCTGTGGGTGGTTATTAATAAGCGCAACCAATTCTTAGTGTTTTGCAAGCACTGAAAATATTCTAGCAATTATATGAAGCCCATGGTCTTGTTTTTATCTAAGCAAGACGTAATTTTGTCGTATCTGTCCATTCTCATTTTTATCTTCCAACTTCGCAAGCTGCTGTTATGACTATGAGTTCCATAAGGAGTTTGATTTTGCTATATGCGTTCCCGTGCATGCCCCATGTTATAATGCGTAACCATCCCGTTCGTCCCAGGGATTTTGTGCAGGACCATATCATTCTCAATGCTAGCTTCACCAAAGCCAAAAAATCTACTCCCGTTCTTACCGAACTTCTAAATTGGCAAACTTCTACCGCTCTCAATAGTATGTGAACACAGAAGGCCTCATGTTGCCATGCTATCATATTAAACACATCCACTTGATTTTGTCGGGGTAATCTGTTTGGAAAACAAAGTGGGACTTTTTTCTGCTGACAACAGGTCAGGACTGCTCATCCCTTTCTTATTCTGACAGCATGCCAGAATGCCTGCGACTTAATATTTACGTTTATCCGCGGTATTTTAAATGTTTCGAATGATGTTTTGCCGCTGGATGCATTGAAAAAGAGAGTCCACTTCCCCTTAGCCTTGCAAGATCGCCTACGTCCAGCGGATGGTTGCACCAACTACGCTATACACTACCCTTTGTGTCAAGGTGTCATCATCCATTAAATTTATTTCCCTACGCACTTACAATTTGAAAACAACATTGTTAAACCTAAATTAAATTATGAAATGTGCTTTTTATATTGCGTGACTTTTACTGATTTGTATTTATACTTCTTGAATTTCCTTCTAAAAAAGTGGCAAACGCAATCAAATACATATGCATAAATGTGTTGGTGCAGCACCAAGTGCAGGTGAAGTGCTAGCTGCTAATTTCGTTTGATAAATTTTACAGCAATCTGTATCAATTATGATGTCTAAATTTAGTCATGGAGTGTGTGAGCATTTGCTTCTTATAGAAAAATATATATTGCGATCCAAAGCTCTAACTTCAATGTATAAAAATGCCTAAAGGCGAATTTTTATAAAGGAAGCGATTCTTAAAATCCAATATATCGTGTAAATTCTAGAACCCTATCCAACCGAATCGCTTCTTATGCAGCGAATCACAACTCAAAGACTTCCTTGTACGTTACAATTTTCGTTCACTTGGGACAACTAAACACAGCAGTTGTTTATTGTTGCCTTCTCACTTATATGTTATAGAAAGCAGAATCTCACTTGAATCATCTTTGGTTTCTTGGCAATGGATGATCTCCTATAAGCTTCGTTTATAAAACGATTTGTATTTTCCCGTCTTCGTCCTTTGCCAATCCCTTCAAAAAGTGTTCATGACCTAAAAAAGCAAAATTTTTGTCACTACTTAGCGACTGCCCTTCCGGCCTCATCGCAAAGTGACTCACGAAGCTACCTATGTTGTCACTGCTCATAAATTCCATTTGGTTTGTTTTATCACTGAGGAAGAGGAAGCCCATGTCACGGTGTCTTACTGCTCCTTCAGTGTACACTCTCGAACTTTGTAAATAGAGGAAGTGGAAGAACATCAAACTGAATGCATTAAAGGGACTGTAGTACTTTGTTTGTTGAAACTACCAGTTTCGGTCAAGGTCACAGAGGTGGTCGTATTGCCCCTAGCTGCGTAGGCTGACCTCTGAGCCATGCCAGCAGCTTATTTCTCGCTGTCCGCTGAATATATAAATTCTGTCCTAGCATTCTGCCTTCTTTTGCCTTGGAGGAAGTCTCGGGACGCTACAGGAACAGCACGTATTTTGGTATGAGAAAAGTTAGAACACTATCGGACTCATGATTATTTTGTCTCCATTTAGTTTGGAAAACAATGTTACTTGAGCCATAAATTCAAGTGTTCCGTTCCTCAAGGAATCTCGACATCTAAACATGCGATGAAAATGAAGAGGTTTTACCTTCGACTTTCATCTCATCGTTCGCTTGCGATTCATGTGCACGCCATTTCTGCATATACAACCCTCGTCATCTTTCTGCTAGCCCAATTCGTGATTGCAACCTTAGAAAGAACTGACACTACTAACATTATCAAATTAAAGTGCATCCTATAAAATCCACACTCAAAGAACAATCTGGCAGCATCTCACTTGTATGCATTCATGTTTCATTTTGCACAAATCAAATAGGATCGTATAAGGCAGTGAGACATAGGAGAGTCCTTTACTTCCCTTCGTCGCAATCATTTCAACGTTGCCACAGCTTTAAACGTCTTAAGGTCAGCTTTGTTGCCTTCTCCAACTCCCATCCGTCATCTACCTGCTTCGCTTCCCACACATCAGATCCGCCTTCATCTGCAAAAATGCGTGCTTAAAGTGGATGCACGTTTTCAGGCACTTCCACTAAACTACCACCCTCATCTCTGCATTCTCCAACAAACCAGTCATCCACAAGCTATAAGGTGCTCGAGGTCGCACTACTGTTTGCTCACCACAGGGCATCCCTCTTCTCAACTTTCTGCTGATCCAATATAAAAAGCTGTCATCCTCGAAACACTCCACAACCCTTACTGGAAGTGTTCTAGGCAGCGCAGCTACTGAAACAAACAAAAGCGCAACTGAATAGCAGCTTCCGATTTCTCTCGGCAAATAAAGATGGCGCGTTGTAAATTGACAACTTGTTAAATTGAATTATTATGCATTCAAGTGTTACTCGTGCCTACCAATAGAGGGTATCGTAACCAAGAATGAGGGCCTAGACTCCTCGTCAAGGACGTGGCTAATCATAGCCGCAAGTCGATCAGCACAATATATACGAAGGTATGCAATGGAGAGATGAGTTGAGCAATCGCTAAGTCGTGTGCAAATGAAAGTCTTGTAGTTTGCGTCACCGCATCTCTATCACCATGACAGTATCATCATAGTCACCTTACGTAGATCATGAATAAAAAAGCCTCTTCTCTCATTATTTTATTGCTTTAGTAAATGCAATAGTGGTGGAGCAAAACTAGTACTACGCATTTCATAGATTACGTACCGTGCAAATTAAAACAAAGAAAAGAATGAAAGAAGGCAAGACCATACTTACGAAACTGTTCTACTTACTGCTGGTAGTGAAAAAGTGCCAGGAAAGTAGATGAATTCTGCATTCTGCCCTTCATCTCCTCTTGCTCCTCATTCCCTTCCTGCATCCTTGCTTCTCTGTAGTAGCTATCCATAATATCTACAGTGAATAGTGAATTCCGACTTGCACATACGTCATCCATGCATAGAACAGTGATTCCCATCACCACTGTCATGCTCTACCTTTTAGTCCAATAGACCACTCTTAGCAGCTCTGACAATCAGGCTGTGCAATATAGAGCATCCTTTGAATGCACGCCCATCCAATACATGGGCAAGTTTGTGTAAAGAAAAGACTTATAACCAAGCAACAGCGTAAAGCTGTTTACATGTAAAAGTAGTACGAGCACAACATTGCACTCATCCCTATAGGGTTCCCTAAACAATGTAAAAACATCTGCCTGTCCTATGTGCGTTCTCTTCCTCTCCCCTGTACTTACGTACCCACCACGTCGAACACACGCTAACAGACAACTGCCTACCCACTTTTGCCTACCATCACACTTTGATACAAGTTAAAGAAGTTTAATTAAGATTCACTCTCACCTACTTTCTCTTTTAGCTGCTGCAGTATTTTGCATGCACAAACCAATGCCTAAGATGCCATCGCTATAAAAGAGGGCATGCTGTTCCTTTTGCCATTGCAATATTAAAAGCTGACAGGCTAATGCATGCTAATAAACCAAATCCCATGCTAAATTTGGCGTTAGCTTTTGCCCATTCAAATGCAAGAAGGGAAGAGGAAAGTTGAATTAATCACACTTAACCTACTCTATTGCCGTTTGGAGATGCTGCAGACATAAATCTCAGAGCGGCAAGATCACGAGGCCAACAGGATGTTTTAACAGATGGAAACCTCACTGAATGCTAAATGTGAGTGAGTTGACCTTGTGACCAGAGTGGCTGTCAGCCTACTCAACGCACCCCTAAGCGCAGTGTCAAACAACCAGATTAGAGTAGGTTAGCGCGCGCTCCTCTGAAAAGATTAGGACACCATTGATCCCTGTAAGCAAGGCTGCCAAGGCGAAGGAGCTGCGTTTGAGTAATTAGTAGATTCAATTTTAACACACCAATCTGTTAGCTTTACGTCTACAGTGTTTAATTTTGCATTTACTTTTACCGTAAGTCTGCAAGAAGGCTTACGACTTTACTTTGGTGTTGCTTATAGGTCAGGAGCAGCGAGGTCTCCTGCATTCTTGGGCTAATTCGGTCGCAACAAATATATCTAGTATTCCGACCACACTTCACCTAATAGGTGCATGCCCTTCTCACTGCTTGATGGCGTTCAGTGGATGTTTCACATTCCTGCAGAAGCCATTTGGGTTCTGCTGACTTGAAGCTGATGAGTATATTGGTGCATAAATGAGTGAGATCTGTAAAGTAAGAGGTGAAGGGAAACGCTTAGCAAAGGGATGTTAGTAAATTATATTTAAAGCACGGACCCTAAAGTGAAGTGCGTATGGACATTTTAGTAAAAATAAACAAGATTGTACTAAGAGATGACAGCTAGCACCAACTTTGACATTAATGGCATGCTTTCAAACACGAATACTTTCTATTTACTTCTAGGTGGCATAATATTAGCAATGTAATTTCGAAAAGCATTGTTGAATGCGGAATTAGAATCTGTAATAATGGTTTACATTCGTCTGCATTATCTATGATGCTGATAAGAAAAGCCAAAAATTTAGCATTTGAATTCACTGCAGTTACCGCAAAATGATTTGCCTAACAGGACTAGTCATTTGGCCGAAGAATGGATGACAAAAGAGTGGATGGTTGGCATAGCGAGGTGATAAATCTGGAAGGTGCGCGGAAAACACATCTAGCGCAGCAACCTGGGTACATAAATTATAGCAGCATCTTTTCATCGCTAGCGTGAAATTCATATTCAAAATCTTGGCCTCGATCTAGTCTATAACGTTGAAGCATGCAGTGGCAAGTGCAACATTTGACCATCTTAGAACACTATGAAAATCTATGCGCTATCGCTTCCTCTGCATCTACTCTTTAAAGGACAGCATGCTGGTGATAAAAAACGTTAGGGAGAGTACGTGGCAAAGAATGCCGAGAGCAATGTGCTCACACGAACCACAAAATTTATAAGCAGGTGGAAGTGAATAAAGAAACCAATCAGTTTTTTTTGGAAAAAAGATATACATCAGTAATATTGACATTCCATAATCTACCAAAAGCCACACGAATCAGAAAATAGTGAATGCAGTTCAATTTTTGCCTCGATCCGCTAAAATATACAAAAGTAGGCATGCTGTAAGAAGTCAATAGCTGCTAAAAATAGCAAACAGTATTTAAATTCATTGAACGCACACCTGTCTTCGTAATGCTATAAAATTACGGTCTTCCACTGGTAAGCATAATGCCGCACGCTTCTGCTGTTACGCACATGGTTAGTTAAAGTAGACATTTTCCAGCCTTTTCCCCAACAATCGTTCTGCTTATTAGTGGGGTTTTAAAGTAGGATTACGTTGAATTTATTTGCTCTGATGATTAAAATCAACCCCTTCACACAGAGTGAAGCATGAGTAGGTGTCATGTAATGCTCACTTATGATGCGTGTGAGCCGTGAAGCAAAATGGTGAAAATGGGGTTGACTGCATCTCTGTCCACTGGCCGCAGCATTGATTACGGTGAGCACACTATCGCTATCAAATGCCAATTTTACTTATCAGCCGCGGTCATTCACACTATACTATTGAGCATGCTGTTGGATAGGTAGACTTACGTAATTTAGACCCACGCAATATCAGCTTTAATTGTGCGCAAATTCTAAGCCCTGCATGGGACATCTTTCTGGATAAAAAAGTTATAGGATTATGCCGAGTTCCATTTGTGGCATCATGCAACCGTGAGTGAAACGTCGAAAGTCGAACAGGACGTATTATTTGCAAAAGAGCAGAACTGCAGTTTAAAAGAGAGAAGCGATTATTTTGTCACATCTACATCTTGGCTATACAAAAGACCATAATGGGTTGATTTTTAAACTCAATTAAATGTTAAGCTTTCCTAGGGTGCTAGCACTGAAGTAGTTTTATCATAACAAAGAGAAACTGTCTCATTAAGCCAAGAATAGCAGTGAATAATGCCCGGAAGGCATTTCGCGTCTTTATACGTAGCAGTAAAGTGCACTAATCTGAGGTCAAGCTTAGAATGGAAGCTCGCAAGCGCACAGGAAAGATTCAATGTTGTGCTGATCGGAGAAGAATACGTTTGCTGCGGTGTTACAATCGGGCACCAAGCTATAAGTTGATACGATAAATCACGGTACTGAAATGCGAAGTGGTGGCAATGCGCCGACGGAACTCTGGTAGATATGCGCTCAGGTGATCATGCATTGAAGTTGGTGCAGAAGACCAGAACACGCCAAACACTTGTGAGGAAATGGTGCTTTCCGCAGTCAATCGCAGTCACCTTCCAGTGTCGCAAGAGGATTTTGTTGCCTACGCCAAGAGCTGACAAACCATGCTACATCTGAAATTACATCCCATGACACGCATTGGAGAGAAGTGTACAGACCACAGCTGGACCACACATAGCTAGGGACAAAGAACAGAGACAAATAGTGTTGAGTTTCGAGCAGTTCATTTAAAATAAGACGTGTCGGAACTCATCGGCAATGCTTGCTAAAGGTGGATAAGGTATCCAAATGCCAGGAAACTTAATCAGTACTTGTCTTTTGATGTTAATTGAGACGCTTTTCACTTGGCGGCTAAAAATATCAAATGTAATCAAATATGTTGCCCACAACTCATGTTTGTGCTGATGAAGTTCCCATGCATCTAGATTGTGCATCTAAAGTCTGCAAATCAGGCTCTTCGTGAGTAACGAGCTGTATTTACGGAGTAACGCAGGCACTCCAGTGTAAACCAGAATGTACACAGAATGCGGTGTTTGAATAAGTTGCTGCATGTATGAAAACGCTCTGCAGAGAATTGCACCTGGCAGCGAAGTCAAGTGAGCGGTGGTGCATTAAGACTTCCTCCCGGATGGGCATACTCAGCGATCGACGGTGATTTTTGCAGTTTGATGCAAACAATATGCAAGCGCTTCAAGCCATTCCTGTAACCTGCCCTTCAAATATGCCAAATTCACTTAGCCAATGTAAAAAGCGTGGAAGTACCGACGACCAGTTGGCTCATCTCGCCTAATTCGTTTTGACCACCAGTCCTCAATTCTTCCTCATCCCTTCCACCTACATCCTCATTCACCCACCTACCCACACACTTATTTTCTAGTTGCAAGTGTTACACTCCATTTCAAACCCACATCAAAGGATGCGAAACACATCACCCTACTACGAAATCTCCCTCACTCCTATGCGTGCATTTGCATCAGCCCTTTTTCCAACCTATCGCTCACTTCCACGCATTTTGTAAAGTGTTGTTAATCAAGTGGCAGCTACTCACATGCAATGCTTTTTGCTTGAAATACCGGTTTTGGTCAGGTTTACAGAGGTAGTTACATTGCTCCAGCTACATAGGCTGGTCTCTGGGCCATGCCAGCAGCTTGTTTACCTCTGCCCGTTGAATATATGTATTCCACCCTAGTATTCTGCCTTCTTTTGCCTTCTCGAGAGCCTCGAAACACTATACTAATAACAACGTTGGCGGACCTTCCCCAATTCAAGACAGGAATGAATCTTGGGGATTAGATGAAGACTGTGAAGTTCAACCACTGCTTATACCCACAGTAGCAGAGAATTTCGCTGATCCTCCACGCTCTTCTGCAAGAGCATTTCTCAGCAGCAATTGATGCTGGAGTCTTACCTCACTCCGATCATGACCAGTGCTGTGAGACCGGCTCAACTCGTTATCGACCAGCAAGAGGATTTACTGATTCAGAAGTTCTTTCGCCGCGATCAAAAGCCAGACGGAAACGGTGAGGAGTACGCTGGGGTCCTGCAAATCCTAGCCAAACAAGCATTTGGAGCCCGCCCACCTAACAAGGCGAAAAGCTGGATGACGTTCAATTCAAGGCCGGAGTCAGACCACTGACCATCGCAGCAAAGCTTCACGCCGTGAAGACCGACAATCTTAGCCAGATGGTCGAGGTAGCGATCAGGAACTCTTCCTGACAACGCCGTTCCATATGGCGGAGTTCACGTTGGACTCCGTTGCGCCGTATCTCAAAAGCAGGTGAGCCGCACTATTCCTTATCTTGCCTACCCTCACATGGTTCCTTCCCATTTGTGCAAGTCTCTCCCAAGCTAGAGGGACGACTCTGCAGTTTCCTTCTTGACTCAGACGTGGCCGAGTCAGTAGTGAATCCCCAAGCGTTTCAAGAACACATCCATCTGCAAAACTTCTCTCAGCAAAGAAAAGAGAATGAAGGTAAAAGGACAGATGCCGTTAAAAGTCTCACTGTGGAGAGAAAACTAGACAGTCTAGTTTATTATGTTCCCTGAGTTAGTTTAGTATGCGATACTAGACAATGACCTCCTTCGAAACACCAAGGCGGTTCTGAGTTTCGCAGAGGGCACATTTGCGACCCAGCAACATAAGGAAACAATCCCAGCCAAATGTTTCCTAAAAGAGGACGCAGGCAAAATTTTTATTGTTCTTTTCAAAGCTGCGAGCATTCTCATCAACAAATCAGATGAGCTTTGCTCCTAGTTGACACAGACCACCGATAGCGGGAGGAAGGGGCTGAGCTCATTGCTTACCAAGTATCCGAACATATTCTCATGGCAAGGAGCGAAACTCGGACGCACAAACATCGACTGACATACTGTTGACATTGGCGAAGCTAGGCCTATTTGGCGACCATCCAGACGCATACCGTCGCCCCTCCTGCCTAAAGTATACCGTCTGGTGGACGAGATGATCAAGAATAAAGTTATAAAGCCATCCAAGTCACCATGGGCCTCCCCAATTGCATTAATAAAGAAAAGCGGTGGTAGTCCACGGATGTGTATCGATTACAGAAAGCTAAATGCCATAACTAAGAAGGAAGCTTTTCCCATACTTCACATCAACGACCCCTTGGATTCTCTGCACGGATCAAAGTAGTTCTCCATATTTCTGCACGGATCAAAGTAGTTCTCCATATTATACTTATAATCCGGGTACTGGCACGTAGAAGTGGCGGAAAAAGATAGGGAGAAGACAGCTTTCATAGTGCTTAACGAGCCTTATGAATTCCAGACAATATCATTTGGACTACGTAATGCCGCAGCCCCTTTCCAGCGTCTAATGTAGAGAGCACTGATTGGACTTTTTCTGGAACACCGCATAATCTACCTCGATGACGTCCTTGTTTTTGGTAAAAACATTCGCGAACATAGCACCAATCTTAAGCTAGTCCTGGGCCTTCCGTAGGACGTAGGCTTGACCTTGAATTCAAAGAAGTGCCATTTTCTTTGTCGTTCAGTCGCCTTTTTGGTGCAGACAGTCTCATCAGATGGGATGCCGGTCACTGAAGATCGCACAAAACAAGTGAGAACTTGGCCAACATCAACCAATCAGACGAAACTATGCAGCTTTCTCGGCATGGCAAACTACCATGGGCGTTTCGTTGAAGGATTTGCCAAGATCGTTAGTTCCTTTCACAAGCTAACCAAGAAGCGGGCAAAAAGAATTTCAAGTGGAAGAAAGAACATGATGAAGCCTTCAAAGAACTAAAGCAAATGCTCTGCTCCCATTCTGGCTTTGCCAAACTTAGAGACCGTCGCATCGCCCTGTGTACTAGACACGGACTCGAGTGACGTGGCCGTGGGTGGTGTACTTTCACAAAGACGCAAAAGAAGGTAGAATGCTAGGGTGGAATATACATATTCAACGAGCGGAGAGAAATAAGCTGCTGGTATGGCCCGGAGGCCAGCCTATGCAGCGGAGGCTATGCGGCCACTTCTGTGACCCTGGCTGAAACCGGTAGTTCAAACAAACAAAATATTACGCACACATCCGCCACCCAAATTCAGCTTTGTGTAACTACGCCACTACAATATACCCTCCACTGCTTTGATAGAACTTCTTTCTGTCGTGCTCAGGTGACCACTACATTTGACAAAAGAGTCGGAAGCATTCCGTAATTCTGTGCCGGAGAAGTTAATCACATAGGGATGAGCAACATCATTGAATGTCATGATTAAACATTTGTAAGGCAAACTACATCTGCTAAAGCCGGCATGAGTCAAGGCGACTTCACACCTACAAATCGACTAAAATTTTATGCAACATAGATTAAAAGTAGATATTTGTTACCCACTGCTAGTAAAATCACTTGCATTCGCCTAACTTTGAAGCCAGTTTAGGTACTCGCATTAAAATTTCATGTTAAGAATTCTTGCTGATGATTTCGCATCCTTTGCACATTCAACAAAACATAAGCACGTAAAACAACTGGCTCAGTTAACTGCTATGTACAACAGCAAATCATTGTGACACAAATACTCAATGCTGATCATTTCATCAGCTGCCAGAACAAAATTCTGCGCTCCATAACAAATTTGATGACCCATCCCAAAGCCCTGAAAGTGCACTCTCTAATGTGTATTGCCACAGCTTTAATATAGCAGCGCAAGCAGAGGCATTAGTTGGGCAGCGCGTTAGTCGGCCGTGTTGGCGGCACTCGTCTCAGTTGAAATGCAATAAGGCAGCCAAATGGCAGACAACAGACAGATACAACCAAAGCTGTGCAGTTACCAGTGGAAGCAAACCCGTCACGGGTGTATTGGCTTCTCTTGAGAAAATCGCACTAAGTACTCGCAAGTTCCTTTCCATATCTTTTACCAAGCCGACTATAATATGTGCGAAATGAAAATGTAAACATTAGCAAAATTCAATGACTCAGCAGAGGTTTCGGTTAGCTAGGTGGCATTGCAAACAATGTGGCAGATACGAATTAGTACAGCTTCTTTTGAAAGTTCATCCGACTCACCACAGACGGGGTTTTGATTAAGAACAAGTCAACCTTCCCACCAAGAGTGTTGAGGTACCGTGTTGATGTAATTTACGACCTATTTTGGATGTAAACATATCAGATGAGTGAGAGAGACATCTGTTGCTTTCTCTGACGAGAGGGTCCAAATGTTTGGCAAATATTATGCGAGTAGTTGAATCAAACGGGATGATGATTATCGAAGTTAAGTGTTCGGGACAAAACGATAATCTAGGATTACTGGTGACCTTGTCTTTATGCCTTCAAAGGCAAAACTAACTTCAAACGACTTCAAGTCTTTGACGCATCGCGAGAGAGGAAATGACGCGTTCACCTACGACAAATGGAATATGCCCCATTGTGGCATCAATATTTTTACAATGAATCAAAAGTCTTAATTTCGCGATGCAGCGAAATGCGTGAGCTACGCGACAACTTTAATAACCATGCTGTCGATTTAGTTAAGTTATTTTAATCCTCGGAGTAGAATACTTGAGCACACAATGCTCTGTGTGTCAAGATGACAGATTAAAAGGTATGCATGAGACATGGCAGTTGCCTTCATGCCAAGCAACTAGTGGTGCTGCGTTGGCTCATTAAACATTGACAACTGTAGCCAGAATGGCTGATCGGATGTTAGTTATTTAGTGTGTACAAGAATTAAAATGCATTCAGACTAAGGCGAACTATCATACTTCTATCCTTTTTGCAAGGTTTGCCTCATTCCTGCGTTTTGTTGACGAAACATTTGCCATTTTCAATCGTCATTCGACTGGCCACTGAATCTCTTTGGATATTCGCACTCTAGGAAGAAAGGTGGCACTGGTAAAAAGCTTGCTTGGCCGTCCATGCGTATGCGAGTCTGGTACATGCTTAGTGTTTTTTGGTTGTTAACGCAAGTTGCTTGGTATTCTCGCCAAAGTTAAAGCTGTCGAATAAATACTTTATTCCGAAGATGCCCATCCAAATCAGTGCATGCTTATTTGATCACATTGGCCAACTCACAAAATAGCCACATCACTGATAATGCATGATGCTTAACGGTCCCGAATACTTTGTGATGACCCTTAATCTTTATAATTCTAGAGTGCTTGCGACTTTGATTCACAGACATTGTTTCACGTTATCCTATCAAATGAGACATCAAATGCTTTGCCTGCTGACAAGCTTCGGCGAGCTAACCTCCTCCAAATCAGGCCACAGTGAGCTTTATGTCTAGGCTTATCAATAAGTTCTAGATGCGTGCATCCACTAAAACTTGAAACTAGGTAGAGTAGCACACTCCATATAAAGTATTTATTGTCTACTTGGAATATTGTACAAAGCAAGACTTAAGATGAGTAGCTAACATAAAGAAGTAAAGACGTAAGACGCAATAATTCTTACCATCCCTACCTGTTGATGTCTAGCAAGAGATTTTGTGTGAATTTATATGGCAGACGACCAAATCACAGAGCGACGATTGGTGCGTATACGGAGAGTAGGCAGACCTCCAATATTGATCTCATCACAGCCGTCTGCATCACCGGTGCGTGTGTTTGAGTCGAGTGGGAGTGTTGAGATTTTTCGCAAATCCTCAATTGCGTTCAAGTGAATGCATTCCACGCATTATAATATGGGAAAAATTCCTCAAGATTTTGGGTTAGAGAAAACGTTCTCCATTCATGTGTAACTTGTTTAGTCTAGTCTACTTACTCTTAGCATTCGCACAATACCTGTGCTATCACTACCAGTTCTAGACTATATTTCCTTCCAATCTGGCGATCTACTGATTTGGTCTTGTAAAGACACCTGAGGTCCCTTTATTTACACCTTAGCGTATTTCGGCAGGCGGTTGCGCGTACGGCTTATTGGAGAGCCTGGTGATTGACCTAGTGCGATATGTTTGCCTTCATCTACTGTTGGACTGCAAACCGGCGGGTAGCTCCCACTTAAAGGATGTCGCACTCCATGAAGTCTTTCCATAAGCTATAATCCCAAGTTATGGGTGTGAATTCATAGACAGAGCGAATGTTCAGTCAACTGCGGGGCTAGGCAGACATCTTTTCTTCCCTCATTCGTCGGAAGCACCTTTGAGCATATGACAAGACCACAGTAAACATTCTTGCTGTGATTGGCCAAGGAGTGTCATCCATAATAAGCAGTCTATCCTTTTATCTTACATGATCTCTTCCCACGTCTAATACTGTTAGACTTGTGTATTTTGCAGTCTTCTGTTCACGGATCTGTGCTTGTTTAAGCCATTCTCAATCTCCATTCACGCCATCTATGATGCTGCCTTGTTTCAAGCAGAGATCATCTTTGTTTGTTTGAGTTGCATGGCATCACGGGGCGTCTCTGTTCTTTGCTTACTTACTAGCATACAATAGCGCTTTAGTCTGCTACATGCCTAGCGTCGTATTCTCAAATTGACCTTGACTTTAAGGGAAGTCTTCATGGTAATGCAATGATTTTCATAGACGTGGAGTCAGTGTTATCTCAAGGGCTTTATTTATCGAATGTACTTACAAACATATTGTAAGGCTGCAAAAAATGTGCTTAATGGAAAGTTCCTATTAAGACAAGCAAGGCTGTATCGCGAATGGCATGATGTTTGACAACCATCTGCATGGCTATGGCTGCAAGCCCAAAGACAAGACTAGAGAGATTATTTTGCGTATAATTGCACGATGCATAATCTGTCATATGCCATAGTCTCTCAAAAAATCTGGACGCAAAATAAGGCCTAGTTTGTGCAAACAAATCTCCTTCAGGTGTTTTAGTGCACCAGTAGATAGTGAGAAGTGGTAATAATCTATTTAAGGCACGTCCGGATTTCCCCTTGTCGTCAAATGATACAATCACTTGCGCAAGACAAAGGGAAATTCTGTCAAAGCCTTAGAGGATATATTTTGGTGGCGTGCTTTCATAGGATTTAGTTTTAGGGCAAAATATGCAAGCGTCCAAATGAGTAAAAATGAATAACAGATGAGCTAAGAAATACAAACTTTGGTCCTTCATTGGTAGACCATATGCCACACACTTCTGTCTCCACAAACATGATCAGTCAAAGTAGACCCTTACCAGATTCCTTTACAATGTTCGTCTTCTTGCCCACCAATTACTTTGCTTATTGGCGACGTTCTACTGTAAGACCATATTAGATTTATTTGCTTTGACGATTGATATTAACCGCCTCACACAAGATGGAGCATGAGATGGTGTCATATGATGCTCACTTGTGATGCACACACACCACGAAACAAATTGGTGGAATGGCATTAGCTGCATCTATGGGCATTGACCGTGACAACATTGCTGCTAGAGTTCAATTCTGCTTACCATTTGCGCCCACTCACACCATACGATTGTGTAGGCTGTTGGAAGGGCAAGGTCACATAGTGTGATTCCATTCAGTATTAACTTCAAATGTGCGCAAATTTTTAGACCTGCATCAAATTCTTTCTGGATAATAAAGTTATAAAACGGTTCGAGGTTTTGCGTGTGTCATCATACAATCTTGGATGAAATGGGGAAGGTTAAGCAGGACGCATTAGTTGCAAAGAAGCATAACTGCGTGTTGAAAGGTAAAGGTAATTATTTCCTCACATCTATATCTTAAATTTGCAAAGGAAAAGGGTAGGTTGTTAGTCAGACTCAATTCAATTCCACATATTCGTTGGGCACAATCATTGCATAGACTTAACTGCAACAGAGTAGCTGACTCCCTGAGCCAAGAACTGTAGTGATTGATGCTCAAAATTCACCTAGCACTTAATAAAAAGCAGTAAATCGCACTAATCTAGGGTCATGCTCAGAATGAAAAATACCTACAGATTTACTTGAATGTGCCATTGCTGTACTGATTTGCGAAGACGTCGAAAGCTGCAGTGCAAAGAAAAGACACTAAGCAATAATTTTGTGCGATACTGAAATGTGGAACAGCAGCGCAGGGAAAGAGGGACCCGACTGGATATGCACTCATGTGATCATGCATTGGAAATGGGACAAAAGCTTAAAACGCGTCAAACAATTATGAGAAAGTGGTGCCCTCCACAGTCAATTACAGTCGCCTTTGGGTACTACAAGCAGGATTTGTTGCAGTTAACATGAGCCAATAAAGATAAGTGCACAAACGATTGCTGAACTGCGCATAATTTGAGGGAATGCGAAAGGATATCTGTGTTGGCGTTCGAGTAATAAGGCGATCCGAGGAGTTCATTAAAATGTGGACCATGTCAAAGTTAGCTATCAATGCTTCCTGGAAGTAAGCAACGTATTCAAATGTCAGAAAAACTAATCAACATTTGTAATTCAACGTTAGCTGAAACACTTTTCACTTAGCGGTTAGAAATGTCAAATGTAATCAAATATGCTGCTCTCAACTCATGTTTGCACCAACAAAGTTCCTTAGTATCAAGATCATGCATCTAAAGTATGCAAATTTACCTCCTCATACATGAAGATTGGTTTTTTACAAGGCAAAGCAGGCATCCTGACGCAAACCAGGAGGTACGCCAAATTCGGTACCTGAAAAAGTTGCTACATGGTTAAAGATGTCTTGCTGAGCACTAGAACTGACAGCAAAGTTGAATGAGCTATAGTACACGGAGGTTTTCTCTCGAATGGGCACAACCAGTGATCTGAGTTAATGTTCATATTAAGTGTGGATACCACCAATATGCTTTCGCCTCAAATCATTCGCGTATCTATCCCTCAGAAGTGGCAATTTGAATTATCAGATGTAAGAGGAATATGACTACCTGCGATTAGTTAGCTGGCCCATTCCTAATGGCTTTTACCACCAGGCATCCAATTCTTATCTTTAACACCTGCCTTCCTGCTAACATATCCGCCAACACACTTATTCTCTAGCTGCAAGTGTGATATTAGAGGGTAAGCTTGCATTACGAAAAGCAAAATACTTTATCATGCTGCGAACTCAACTTCGCCTTCATGCATGAATTTATGCCAGCTTTTTGTGCGACCATTACTCGCCTTCACCTAAAGAACATATCTTGGGCATTATTCACCGCCATTCTTGACTTCATGTGGCAGTCACTCTCTGTTTTGATGAGGCTAATTCAACGCTAACACCAAACAAACACATTTTAAGCTAATACTGAATGGAATCACACTATGTGACCTTGCCCTTCCAACAGCCTACACAATCGTATGGTGTGAGTGAGCGCAAATGGTAAGCAGAATTGAACTCTAGCAGCAATGTTGTCACGGTCAATGCCCATAGATGCAGCTAATGCCATTCCACCAATTTGTTTCGTGGTGTGTGTGCATCACGAGTGAGCATCATATGACACCATCTCATGCTCCATCTTGTGTGAGGCGGTTAATATCAATCGTCAAAGCAAATAAATCTAATATGGTCTTACAGTAGAACGTCGCCAATAAGCAAAGTAATTGGTGGGCAAGAAGACGAACATTGTAAAGGAATCTGGTAAGGGTCTACTTTGACTGATCATGTTTGTGGAGACAGAAGTGTGTGGCATACGGTCTCCCAATGAGGAAACAGTTGCAGAGTTTTGTAAACACTCATTTAATTACGTTTAGCTCACTTGTTATCAACTTTTGCTTAAATCTTTACTCGCATACTTTACTTCCAAATTAAAATTTATCAACTTACGACAACAGAAATATATTTCTAACGCTTTAGCAGAGCTTCTCTTTGTCACGCACATGAGTTTGTTGGATTTGAAAGGCAATCCATTATTTCGACTTACCATTAAATCTGTGCGGTGTACCTGCTTTTGCAGGCTTAAGTAGATCAAAGTTAAACTAGAGCTGCAGTTGCAGCTTTCACTCAATTTTATGACACTCTTTTGTACTTTCATCCGCTCTATGACTGATGCTGGATAGAGAAAACGCCTCAA
This sequence comes from Taenia hydatigena, assembly GCA_036345935.2. Taxonomy (NCBI): domain Eukaryota; kingdom Metazoa; phylum Platyhelminthes; class Cestoda; order Cyclophyllidea; family Taeniidae; genus Taenia; species Taenia hydatigena. The sequence goes on along the minus strand of JADWOT020000004.1, from coordinate 3,684,984 downwards.
AGGTTAACAATCAAGTTCCGGTCATTGGTCTCAATCAAGCATCGGTTAAATGAACATAGTCGTTTTACAGTAACTGTAGTAGATCCGAACGCAAATATTTTAATGTTTTAACAAGTTCTCGTGCAACATAAACAAGGATTGGTCACTAATGGGTTGCAGTGGTCCTGCAATCAAAAATGCTTCATTAAATGGTATCATTATATTTTATCACTCACAAAATTTCTGACGGATTCGTGTTTTTATAACATGCTATTTAACGCAAAAGAGGGCATAACAAAGCGAACTTTGCTGGTCACGGGTTGTACAAAGGCGCCAGTTTGCGTATCCAACTAGGATTATGCTGGCAACCAAACAGGACATCCTTCGCAAAGCTCTGGCCGGCTTGCCATCGGTGATGGTTAAATAAAGGAACGTTTCTCTGTCATTAAATGAAGTGACTAAACCATTGCTACATTGGCTTCAAATGCATGCGCCCACCGCTACTAATTTGAAATTCCCTCTGATCAGCCATTCAGTCTATACCAATTCAAATGCAAACACTCAGATGTTTCGTTGTTACTAAAATAACCACAGTTTCCAGGATAGCAAAACTCACTACGGCAAATGTCATCATTTGAATCTATTAGCTGCTGATACGGTAGCAGTTGATGTCCTCACGGCAATGTTTGCCTAAAATCACACTCCTGCAAGCACTTTGACCTCGGAAATGTTTACGAGTACAATGTATGATAGATGAATTGGCCGAGAATAGCGCACCCACTGCAGCGCTTTTATCGCGGCTCACTCCTATAGAATTGAGTGAGCCCGGAAATACTGAGTTATGGAATTTTACCTAGACTGAGTGTCAAATAGAAGGTTTCGCATTCCTTATAAATAGGATGAGAACCAACAGGTGGAAGTGCAGCATTGCCAAAGAACTAGGAGGCGTGATAAAAGTCCTTTAATCCGCAGTTGTTTAGTGCTCTTGCATTGCAGCAGGAGGATGGCATCCGAATTTCACAGCTGTATGCATGTTCATCCATTCCTTTCTTATTGACAAATCACCCAGCTTCTGGCTAAAGATTTTCCCGAACAAATGGCGTTACTGCGCACACCTCCCCTTTTCCTTAGCAAATAATTCTACCATACTCTTATCTGCATCCACGCTGCTGTTCCGAGCACGCTCGACTAAAACCACTCGTTGCGGCAGTGGAAAAACATTTTATCTGGACAAAGGAGTCCGCACATGTCCATCGGAGTTACGGGCAGGTGGGAACTAGGCCTGCGTACAATAAACTGCGCACAACCATCTCGCCTTCACTTCCGCTATTCATCAACTGCACATGTTCTTGAATAGATTTCTCACAGCACCGTCGCTGATTTTTACCTTTCATAGACATAAGCACTTCATAATCGCATGATAACTTGCGCAAGTGAGTAGGCAATTTGGGTACAATGCCCCATCCAATTCACGGCTAGCAGGCACGAATGGCTTGTCAAAATGTCGCAACTAAATCTGGCTAAGATTTGATCACTATTCTTGGGTCATCAAATAATTCCTTTTTAACAGTTAGTGCCATGACAGATAATGCTATAAAATCGCAACCAGACACTCAAAACCTTCCAAGTCATGGTAAAGGTGAGAATAGCATTTCTGCTGTTAGGTGACGACTTTATTTTTATAGGACAATAACCCACTCGAAGGTAATCACTCGTTATCAAAATAACACACCATTTAGCACACTGCATTAACAAATTTACCTCATCGCTTAAGGCTATGATTTTTGTATTCGGAGAGAGAGGCCTTAATAATAAATAATTGCCATCTGCATTTACTTTACGAAGCAAGTGCACGAGAAACCGTAAATTAGAGCAGATAACTGATCGTTAACAACGAGGAAAGGTCGCATAATATCAATCCTTTTCAATTCTGCAACGAAATATTTTGACAAATTGATAAATGGTTCAGACTTACCAATATCAAACATGCTTAATGATGCGCATGTATTCTTAAAACGCAACATGTTAGAGTTTTGAGTTTCGTAATCATCAGGCTAGCGGTATCGCGGTGACCTCTGCTTACAACTTCCTGCCTTGATTACCTACACCAATACTGTCTTCCATTTGGCTCGTAGGTTCTGCTGCGCATGCCGTGCTGGGTTTCTTTGGGGTCGATTTGCTAATTTTACTACCGGTTAGGGGCGAGCAACTATTGGACACCGAGTATCTGCTCTTTTGCTGCCGGATGAAGATGATGAAAATGGGTTGCTAAAACATCAGTGCATTTAAATACTCAATTTTACTTCATCGCTGCGGCTCGTTGATCCGGTTTGCTTTTTACGTTGCAGAATATTAAAAATGTAGAGAGCCCTAATGAAGAGCAGTAAGTAGAGGGTATCTCCTCAACGTCATGACGTTGGTTCTGCTTTCAATAAGATCTTTTCCTCCACATTTTATTACACTGCAAAACTGTGACGAGCAAACGCGAATCAGATAAATGCTCCAAAATGCTTATCATTTAAAATCTTCATCTTTCTTATTCGCCACTTTGCTCCTATTTCTTTGCTTTTAATTAAGAGACGTATATTGGCAATGCAAAACAATCTTCTGCTTTGGGAAGGAAGGCCTATCGGAACTTTATTCTTGCGTGTGAGTTAACACTCTCTTCACCTGTGAGCCAGTGTATCATCCTGCTTGGCTGCCATCGTCAAGTCATGCAAGTTAATGAGGTTTGCACACTTCAGAGCACATCGGAGAATGTGGCATCACAGCAACTCATTGCCATTCAATTGTGACAATCATCATTTTTTCGTCACCATCAAGCTTTAGGAATGCCTGTTCTATTGCATGCAAAAGTGAAATGCTTGCAGAAGCAGACTTTCATTGCGTCCAAGCAGACAGTTAAATGGGTGTGCAAGCATAATGTTTTATGAATTAAATATGATCCGGAATAAGATAAAATTTACATGAATGAGAGAAGAACGGGTGAAATGGGTAAAAATCAAATAAATGGAAAGTCGTATGCATGTCGGGCAAACATTGTGGGTTGATGAGGCCTCATAATGAAGCCAATCCTCAAAGATTTAACCCGGTATGCGTTTGCGTTGCGTGAGTGTGTGTTATCCAGAAGCGAGTTTGCGGATGCGGATTACAAATTTCCCCCATATTGACCACTCAATATAGCGATGTAATAGAATGCATGTCGGGTAGGCAGGCATGGATGGAGTTGATGGCGTAGGGAGTAAGGAAATTTTAAGCAGTTTACACCTAAAAATTCCCACTCCGTGGACGCTGAGGATGAACAATGTGTTCAAGAAGGCGAATAAAAGCATCTTGTTCTGTAGGGAAATGAAAGAAATATGGGCCGAATGCAAACTATGTGTAAGCAGTTGGTGCTGACGCTCCTACCTAATGCACGAAAACAATTAATTCAGGCGTCATCAAATTCAGAGGCTGCGTGACGCGTTAGCTCAAAGACGTTAAAGACGGTTTGTAACTAGCACTAGAGTTGGGAGAGAGCCAAAACGAAAAAAGATAAATTAAAGGCAGCGTACAGTGGTTTCGTTGCATATTAAGATGTATTTAGCACTTTCCTTTTTATTTTTGTTGGTGGAGAGTTGATGAATTTCTGTAAAGGAATCGGATCCATCGAATTAGTGCGGCTTTCATGTGGACAAATTTGCTGCCAGGAACAGTGCCTTCTGTCATGTCCGAAGAGGTAGTACCCCACCCCCGACATACCAGTCATGCCACAACAGCCCCATTAACAGCAACTCCTCTATCCAGACGTTCATCTGGGTGTCTAAAACGATGTGCAGATAAAGCAGTCCCATAATTCTCCTCACTTTCAGGCAAGCATAGATTTGCTAACAAAGAAACATGCTAAGAAACGAATCCTTTTTATGCAAAGTAACGACCCATTTTGCCTTGCATAAATATAGAATGCCGATCACACAACGCTTTGCTTAACCGCAGAACTGGTCAGGAAATCCATGGCGACTTGTGTTTAACAGCCATCACAAAGGCGTCTAACGTGCCCTCGCCCTTCTCGCATTCTCCAACCCGTCTGGTGCGTTCCAACCAACCAATATCACTACCGTCACCGCTGACGCAGCAATGGGCACTGGCTGCCTACCTCTTGCAGCCAATCAACAGCAGCCTGTGCATCATTACTTCGCGGTCAAGTAAAACGTTCCTAGTACTGCTAGTTTATCCTCTGAATTTGCCGTTACTTAAGAGTATGAAGCTTTGGCAGTGTACGCTCCCTTAATAACACAACTACGTGATGAGCAGAGACAAGTGTCTTTTGACATCATCGTTTTCATCACTTCCTTATTGCACATTCCTGTCACTAACATTATCCGGGTAAGGAACAAATCTCCAGCGCTACATGCCAGTAACAAGTAGATTTTCCAGCCTAGTTCTTAGGTCACAAGCGTGCAACTTGAAAAGGCCAGCAAAGCAATGACAGATTTTGCCATCTTAATCAGATCAGGTTATAGGTTGTTCAGTTCAACGCATTTTGTGTCTTGTGTAACCACTCGATTAACACTCTTGCGATGAACGGACTTTCCTGCCTAAGTTCCCTGATCATATTAATGTGACCCATAAAAGAAAAACAAATTATTGGCCGACTCCATCAGCTTATGACGACCAAAAATATTGAGAATTGAATCACAATCTTGCATTTGTGCGCCTGATCCGACCACAACCAGCGTCACACGCATGCACCGATTTGCTTTTCTTGACTTCCTTCCCTACCCATGACATGGGAATCAAAAGAACACATATTTATGGCAATTTTCATGCATGCAAAACATATAACCTGCAATGATACATATTTTAATAAAAGCGATCCTAAGAGCCAGCGTTTAACTTCTCTACTCAACTGCAGCAAGCCACAAGTAATGGTAACAGTGGTTCTCTGGATGATGCACAGCCCTGTTTATGTTGATGTACCAGAATATAGCTGTTATTTAGCCCTCTTGGCACTTGAAAAATTAAACGATGACTGAAATTTTGATCTAGATGAACGAGAACTGCTATGCATATTCAACTGCTCCTTTGAGCTAACGCAACCACAGATTGCATGGCAAGGATTAACTAGCGTCAACTCCAGCAAGCTCTTCGTTACAACTTTGGCGTCTTACCGTTCTGACTTTGACGATTTCTATCATTGGCGATACAGGTGTGTGAAGTCTGGACCCATGGAAAGAATCCCGAAGCCAATGCACGCAAAGTAGACACGAATTCCTGAGTTTTCTCGCCACGGTAACAATATTGTATTAAGTTTGCATTTATAGAATCTATCTGACAATCTTCAACAATGTTCATTGGCCTGTTAGACAACTGGAAATGGTCTGCTTGTGATCAAGCGGTCTAAAGGTCACCACGGCAGGTTAAATCACAAGACAATTTTTACTCCTAGAGTTAGAAATTGGATGAAATTTTGCTTTACTGAATGCCAGTAGGAGCGGAGAGTGCCAGTGGCACCGACAAATACTGCTGTTTATATGCACACTTACATGCGTTACATGAGCGAGAGCATGAGGTGATAAGTGTGCATGGGTATTTGGGTCCGCATGTTCTTTACAGGAGGGAAGCTAAGGTCTTGTAAACTGCAAAGAAAGAGGTGACCACTGCCTCAACTCGTCTCACTTCGTTCACCTCACCCCAACCCTATCTGTGCCCATGTGTGAACAGTGCGTAGAGCCAGAATTTAACTCGAAGCATTCAGGTCCCTCCCTTCGAGGAAGCGCATTTTGCGGCGCTTCCTCCAATCTCACACTTAAAGGTGAGAAATGGGTTGGTTTTTCCTACTTTGAGGCCTGTACAGCAAAAGCCTGACCAAGGCAAATAAATTGCTATGAACCTTCTATTTCTACGCATGGAGTATCCTAGGCACTCTTCGACTTGTTCGTTGGCTTGGTGCTAGTGGTGACATCTTTCTTAAATTTACTAGACGTAACGTGTCTCAAGTTACTAGGCTTTTAACGCTCAAATGCCCTTCTTTTTCTTTCTCAGTCGAGTACTTTGCTTAAAACCTAGTGTGGACATGCTCCAATGGACCCTAGCTGCCCGATGTGGATTCTCGTCAGGACAGTCCCTCAAAGGGCCCCATTTGGATTTTTACTTAACTCTTAACCAGCTAGCTTTTGACAATCAAAGTTATGGAAATCTTCTGTACCCCTGTATTTTCTGACTGGTCAATATGCGAAAGCATTGAAGATCAACCATCTCTTGGAGAGTATGAGAATGAGTGTAAGTAAATACTGATCGGAATCAAAGCCATAATAACAATCAACACATTAATTTCATGCAACTTATAAGACCCTCTCCCGGATTTTCAGCATACAATTGACGAAAATGAGCTGAATTATATTGATCCAAGCGCTTCACCTGTCCAATCGAAGGAGGCGGATCTTTTACTCTGTACCGCTGTTAAAAGCAGCAAAGGCACCTATCAAGGAGATAGTCTTGGGGCTTCCTCTCAATCTACTTGGAAATACGAAGGCCGCAAGTGATAATTGGAGTGCAATGCACAACTTCAGAACTTTCGCTGGAACTAGATGTGATCATTCGGCTTTCTGTGAAGTTGGTGAGATCTCCACTCAAATAGGAAACAGTGTCTAAACATCTGTGAGTCCTACCCTCTCGCCCTGCGAAAGTGCCGCGTATGTCAATGCTGTGCAAAAGTTGCTTATCCTACCCCGAGACAGATCTAAGTGCATGAACGGCAGAATTCAGTTGACTTGGAAGGTGTAAGCACGGAGACGACCGATACTGACTCCAATTGGACTACTATTTAAAACAGCGTAAAGGGAAGATCAGGAAAGATTGTTTGCTTTGGTCCACTTCCACGCAAGCTTGCATTCGGATTATCAGTCAAAAAGTAGATTCAACGAATATGCTAACCGTTCAAAAAATCATCCAAAAGCTTTGGCTGTTCCTGGAGTAAGACAAATAGCAGACTAACAAAGCATTTTCTTCAAAAGTGTGATTGCTAGGAAGAAAAGGAAGTAGGAGCTGTGGTATTTGTAACAGCTGCAATGTTTAAATTACTAGTGCAAACAAGGTGTTTCGCACCAAAATGTCCACTGTTGCTAAAAAGGTTTAAGGTATGAGAAGATATCATGGCAAATACATAGTATTTGCTTAGTCTAAAATTTCTCACTAGCAAAAAGGGACCCAGACACAGGTTCTTACCCAAGGTCCACTCCAGAATCCAAAGTATGAGAGCGGAGCCCACCAAGTAGCAATCCATCTTTGCACAAAAACATGTTGCGCGTTAAGAAAAGAAACTTAGTCCTTTTTGTACTAAAGGAAGCTTTTATGAGAAACTTGATTTCAAACTCGTGTCATTTGCAGGATTTTGCACTTATTGTTAGACAAGAGATGAGGTAAAACGATGTGCGAAGACAGGCAGTTGAACTTCATGAAGCTCCAGCTAAGAAATATGCTCTGCACAGTAGAAGGGAAAAGGCGAAGATGAGAACCACCATGACTCCTGGAATAGCACAAACGATTTGTAAATTTGGCTAGTCAGTGGGAAAATGGAGCGTACCCTAAATGGAAAAATTGTTTTTCACCCAGAATCTTACATGCTATACGGAGACAAAGAGCAGCTCAGACAGAAGAGAGTGGAATAAGTGTCGGTGAGTTCTGGAATATGCAGCATTTGCATTAAATCTCCTCGTTTAGAAAATAATAAATATTTCCACGAGAGCTACTGAAAGCATTTCGAAAGAGAGAGGTCTGTAGTGGTAGGGAAGATCTGCAATCTTATACATGCCTACAATTAAGCGCATGAATAAGCCAGCTATGACATTCTCAACCTCATAATTTGCAGAGCACTCAAAGTGTGGCTTTTCCGTAAATGCGGCCAGGTTTCTATCATCTCGTACAACATCCAGAAATCACACGTAAAAGGAAGTATTCATCCCTAAGAAGTGTCCACCACTATTATAATCAGGGCGTGTGATTAGGATAGCAAAGGAAAGAATGGACGATTGGAACCTCGGAGGAGAAGATTACTGAATTAAGCATTCAACGTTGTGAAAATGTGCAAATATGATTTAAGGCGAATCTGCAAAGCTTATTGCATTAGATCCAGACTGCACTGATGACCAGAAACGGTAAATAGGGGAGTCGTCTTGATGTGCACTTCTGCATGAGTAGCAGAGGAGTTCACAGGAAAATATCCATCAGTTTCATCCTGTAGGGGGTGCGGGGTCGCTTGATTCGTATACCAATGCCGTACACTACTGCCTTTAGTTCGAAAGTGCACAGAGAAAGCACAGTCAATTAAAAGCAAAGTCTTTCGTCCCCTCTTGCATTTTGGTTTTTGTCAGCAGATATTGACGCCAAAGTAAATTGTGGAGATGAACACCTCACGGACACTGGATTGGCAATAATGTAAACTACGGTACCAAAAACTTCATAACTTCATACATATCGACGATTGCTTCGGCGTTGGTTTCATTGGCACAAAAGAACTGCCATGGATATAAAGGAGAAGACACAGGAGAAGAGTAATGAGCCAGGCGATTTTCGATATTGCCAAAATGGGATCGTTAGCAAAGGTGATCTCGAGGGAGTGGGATCAACGTGTTGAGTGTGCATATTGGCATCGACCCTAGAATTGCGCGTTTTTAGATGTAGTCGTATCAAGAGTGCATGTGCTGAATGCTGAAGTATGCCACTCAGATTAGTGGCGTTGCTAATGGTTGCGATCCGTCTGCGATTGTGAAAATTTGCCTGCGACTCAGAACTTTGTGAATGCAAAGTGATTTAGCAGCTAATTCAAGACGCTCTTAGCATGAGCAGCATTGTCTCAATACACAAGGTGAAGATCCAATTTCCATACATCATAAATTACAATGCACTTCCTCTTCCAGAATAAGATTTATCCATTCAAAAATCCACAGCACTGGGTTCTATGCATCTGATTTCAACTCAGTCATTAAAAACAGTTTCTAAAGTAGTGACAGTGGTACCCAGAATATTCTGACGGCATTATGGAAGTCATTGTGGTCTGTGTGGAATGATCGGCTTATACTGGTCCCGTGTGCTTTGTGCTTTAAACAAAGGCAGCGGTTAAAGCAAACTACTTAGGAGTTTGAAATAATACCTTACTTGTGGTACTTAAGGCGCTGCTTCCATTGATTCTAGCAATTAAAGTTTAGTGATTCGGCATTGCTATTTGCACATTTCCTATGTGCCGACATGATTCTATTAGTCACACACAACTCCAACCACACTGTCTCCCCACCAAACTGAATTTCTTTGAAGCATTGCGCAATCGCTGATGTTTTGCCACATATGAACTGAGTGAGTGTTATTCTGCCTCCTGCATTAATGTTGCCTTTGGTCACAGTCAAATATGCCTATACTTGCAAAGAATCGCGTTTCACGGCGGGCAGCTATAGCGCACTGTGGAGGAAAAGCAGAAAGCATGGCATTTCTACATCCCACACATCCTTGTGTTGTTTGCCTAGCGTTAGAAATTGATATCTATGACTAGTTCTGGAATTTGTGAATGATAGAAAATGGAAAAGAATAGTAAGGTACGAAATCGAATCGAGAAATTGGTTCCATTCGCTTGTGTGGTCTAGATGATTTAATCTCGCCATATATATATTTTTGTGGCATGTTTGCCAAGTGAATTGAAATTTTGGCACCAAGCGTTTTAAAGGCATCGTGGTAATTCCCGATGTCAAATAGCAAGGCGGACGACCACACTTTGGCCGGAAGTGCTCAATTTCATCGGGTGGTCTCTGGTATACAATGATTTATCTTAAATAATAATCCACGCTGCCATGTGCTTCCACTTTACCAGTGAAATGTTTAATTGATGGCATTAAACGTGCTTGGCTGTTTCTAGATAGGATACGTCCTTGGATAGGGAGGCTTACTATCTCGCTACCTTAAACAAACTAAAATTTAATCAGTTTTCAAAGTCTAAGTATCATATTATTAACGGAGATGGAGGAGTTATATCTTGCCGACTCTTCTGGCTTAGTTTTTGAGTGAATTTACATTGGTATCTGGAAGTTTCCTGCTTTCTTCATATTTGGTTGAAGTTGCCGTATTGAAACACTCAAATCCAACGCCCACGCATGCTCACCACAACGACCTATTTTCTTAGAGGGCCGAGACAAATTCACGCGCTTGTGTTGCATGGGAATAAGGCCCAAGTATCGAGCTGTCGCGCCTGCTGACAACACCAGCGACATCCTGAGTTTATAAATTTGCATATTCTAGAAAATAAATTGGAAGCAAGAGGAACTCATACCTTCGGACCTACCCTTAAGCGTTTGTGGGACAATCACTTGAACGCAGCATCAATGGGAAAGAATTAGAAACGTAAAGTCACATCGTATCTTCAGTCAAACCGGAGCAGTCAATTCACTGATAGCGTACGTGGTCTACGTGATCCCACTACCTGCTGTCTTGCTTTCCAGATTTTAGGAAAATTATTCGAATGAGTGAGATCTCTAATGGCAATTGCTTAAGTGGAAGCCATATCTTGCAATGAATGAGGAAACGTTGACAACACCTTGCCTCGAATATCAATCCAACTTGATGCATGTCTCCTAATCGGCACATTGTCTATTTAACAGCATTTCAATTCCTGGAGCGTTAAGACACCACAATAAATCTTACATCGGTAGGACGAAGTAACGTTCATCTCCCTCAGTCCTTTGCAGAAACTAAGCTAACTCTATCTATATTGCTTAGACACGATGCAAGAACAAGGCGTTTGTGGGTTTCAAGCTCACAAATTTGTCGCTTCGCTAAAACATAGCGCCTTCATAGTTGTGGTAGCAGTGTTGCAATAGGAGATCCAATCGGCTTACGAGGTCATTGTGGGGAGTGCATAAATTTACGGAGACAACACAATGAGAATCGGCACAAATCATGCTAGAAGTGGTTGCAGTACTACTGTGTGCAGCAAGTTGTTTGGATATGCTTCCACCGCTTTTACTCGTTTCTAACCACTTTTACTATTTGCCCTTCTCCGTTTTTGGCTGAAGTGTTAATACCAAGATGGAAGAGGTCTAAAATTCTGTCTCTTCAAAGGCGAAGCAAGTCCCAAGTTGTTGGGCTCCCGTGTTGTTGGAAAGCCGTCCGGAATCTCATGCCCGCTAGACTACGAGTATAATAGGGGCTATGTATGTACGCCACTTTGCATTAATGGGTGCACAATGTTGAACTGTGCATAAGGAAATGCATTTTGAGCACATATAAGCTGTGATGAACATTGTGCTTAAGCCTTGCTTATTCATGCTGATTGGCCGCAGTGTTTCGGTAATATTTTCATTGAATTTAGATTCCAGTTGTATTCACCTCAAAATCTGCCGACGAAATGGATATTAGCTACGGCAGATGCCGACTCGTTGGCAAATATTGGGGCAGTCCTTGTCAATGGGATGAAAGTGCGCCCTCATCGCTCTACATTTTATTGCCATTTTCATCATTTCAATTGGCATTCATTTCTAACTGCACATATTAGAAACCAGTTACCTGGCACTTTACTAGACGATGTGACTAAAAACGTGAGTTGGTTGTTTGGCCTGATAATCACAGAATCGCATTATAACTTGGCACAAAATAAACTTATGTACCTTAGAATTACTGTGGCGTGCATCTCGACTAGTCGGTATGAAATTGTGCATTTGACACAACGCGAGTCAATTTTTAATCCAAATAAATGCAAATTTTATCTGTCACACCCTAGCATTGCATTTATTCTAGGGCAGGCTAGGATCACCGTAAAGGACGTGACTCAACAAGAAAAGATTGAAATCATTGATCATGGCCGCTACCCAAAGTTGATATCAATCACGTACTTTGTGCCCAATTGCGAGTTCCCAGCACCCAAAGCAGGTATCACATTAGTTCCTACAATTAAGTAGTCTAGTCATTAAATTTACTTTAAGCAATGAAAGGAGGTTAACGCTCTTGCCGTGAACAATAAAGATTCCTGCGCTTGGAAAGGAGTTAGGCTTGTATATCAAGGCAACGCTTCCTGCAGTAAGTCCAGAACACTTGTATGTTAGAAGTAACTTTATACATCTTTGTTTAAATAACGGATATCGGATAATGCAAAGAAGCAAAGTATGCAAGTCCTCTCATCACTTTTATTTGCCATCACTTGATGTGCGTTTGCCAACATGAAGGTAAGTTTTCAATTTTACCAGCCAACATGACAAAAGACAAGACCTCCAATTTGCGGATATTCAATGGAACATTCCAGTCACCACCTGGCGCACAACGTGACACCTTCTGGTGGATAGGAGAAAGATCATATTTGACAGTGACCGTCGATTACACACAGAGTGGAACGTTACCTGAAGTGGCGGAATGCAATCGTAAGTTTCGCGCGAAAAGTAGCTTTTCTCAAGCACTTTCCTTCTAAAGGAGCTGTTCCACTTGAATTTACTGCGATTCATGCTGTCTATGGTTGCCTTTAGGCCTTACCGCTGCTTGCTTAACGAATTAGGATCTTTAGGCTGCGTTCCACCTTTCAGAGTATGGAGGAGCACGAAGTAAGTCAGATTTTCAGCAAACGTAGCACTTAACGAGTTCAGGATGAAGTGGGAAGGGAGTTTGTCAATGCCTTAAAGCTGTGTCAGTTTATTTCAACTCAAGTTCATTTGTAAAATATTTCACTAAAGTCAAAGCTGTGAACTTCCGGTGACCTGTTACTAATGTGCTTTGAAACCAACAACTTAAGTAATTTTGCAGCAGCTCTGCAATTTTTGGTTAATTAATCCCAATGGTGATAGAATGCGATTCATCTGACACTTGTTTAAGGGGAGATAACCACGGCAGCACCAATTGCACCATTATCAGCCTCGACACCTCCTTTGGGTAAGCCCTTATTTTACGGCGCTCATTAGCACCACCTTTATTTTCGCGTCCTTCCACCTCATTAAGCCAATTCGGACAGGCTACTACTATTTTACTAACTTCTAACGAAACAGGAAGCACATTCTATTGTCATGAACCAATTAAGTTACCAAAACCAAATCTAATGCAAAATTGAGCCACAATTGCCCGCATCGGACCATCTGCGTAGACCACACCTGCATGCATATCTTACTAAAACTCCTTTGAGTTATATTTTAAATGCACAATCGCTAATCATTTTATCCTTCTTAGGTTCGCTATCATTTTAATTCAAAGCATACATAACCTCTGTGCGCCATAATTTCTTCTATATTCTTTTACACTTTAAATACTCTAACTTATGCCTCGCTCCTATTTAACAGTTACATTCAGGCATAATACTTGCCGTAGATTGATTGGCGGCTGTTTCGTGCTAATTAACTGCTGCTTTTGTATTTGAACAGCAACGTCGTTTGGTAAGTCAGCATATCGGGTACAATTTAGACTTACTCGCTCCCATTGCAATCATCAAAGCTCACATTGACAATTTTTATGATATTTTAACAAGTGAAACCTGCCTTGATCTGCAGGACAGGTGGTAGCGTAGCAAATAGCGTTACCAATAACCTATATTCCTTAGCTTCCTTTTAAATTGATGACTATATGTCAAGCCTAAAACATCACTCATCTAGATGCTTGTTGCTTTGAAACCTCATTCATTCGAACACTGCCGCGAGTACAGCCGCAGTTGCTTTGCGCATTGCCTTGCTAGAATTAAGAACATTCGAGTCGCCATTTCCCGTGCACCCAGATTAAAATTCGGCTTTGTATTTCAGTTGTGCTCGGATTGTCGTTGATGTTGGTGCACATAGGAAAGCAATGATTCCATCCACAGCTTCAATAACTTTCCTTTATAAATGTCTGTCCCATTTTTTCGCCTAGCTTTGCAATGTTCATGTCTGCCGGGGAGTCTTCTTGCACCGTTCGTTACCTCATGTTTGTGCACACCTGCTATACACTGTTGAACAAAGAAAGGGCACGATTCTGCAGTGGACGATTGTAGTGACTTAGCAATCCACTGCTGTTAATGTCATGTAGCGCAACGAAATGCACCTAGGAGCTGGTGTGCAGCAACTTTAAATTCTCCCCCAGTTGAGGGGTACAGGGTTCTGTGCAGATCACAACAAACGCCAGGAAGACGAGAAGACAGGCAGGCATGATGAAAATAAACAAGGTCATTCGCCAAGCCTTATTAGCTGCACTTTACAATGCGGGATAATAACCACACTCTGTGCTTACTCCACAGCCGCCTAAACAACTCACTCCGCTGATGATTCTGTCCCTAGACTTGGCCAGCTGAAGGGGCTGGAGTCAGCAGGCGCAGCATATACCTGCGACCTTGACGGCAAGGAGAAGCCAAATTAGAAGTAGACAGACGGCCTAACACCCAGTCGTCATCGGAGGAGACGCTTGTGTAGTGGTATCTACTCCGCAGTCAAGCACGGCAGGATTGGTTTTGCCGCGCCTTCCTGATTAGTCAATGGGGGCTGATAGAAATGAAGTGTCGGTTTTGGCTTCCCATTGGTTAGGAGCAATCAAGACCTGCATCTAGCTCCAAATTCATGACAATTAAGCAGATTGAGTGCAGATGTTTTTTCTGTTAAATGGCGGTGCTGCTATGCATGCATCAGGGAGGAGTAAGCTAACTCATTCGTGATTTGGCAAATGTCTTGATAAATGAATGCCAAATTTATTTAGGTACTCTCTCAAATGGGTAGGCGGAAAATTAAGGAAGGTAATTAAAAAGAAAACTTGCTCATTTTTGTGAATTTATGCATCGGTAAGGCAACTCTCTCTTCAGAAATTCACTTGGCAAATTGAATGAACAAATACGAGTGAATGATTCGGCATGACACTGATGTTCAGGAACATTCATTGGTAAACGCTACTTTCGGTGGTGTCGGTACCCGAAAGGGTTCTAAAACGAACTGCAGCAGTGAATGTGCCATGAACGCAATTTAAGTTGCGCGTTAACACCGAGTATGCGTTGAATCATTAGTTATTCCGCGATGTATCCACCCGCAGAAACCGTCCACTACCCTTCTCGAATTCCTTCTAAGGCCATTCATGGAATTCGCAGCCAAGCTAGTATTTGACTCGCAGCCAAAGGAACCTAGCTGGAAATAAAATTTCGTCTTCAAATCACTGCATTTATTTAATAAATAAAGGTATCCATATATTTTTGCAAATTGTGTTTTGCTGTACACTTCCTCTTCCAGAATAAGATTTATCCATTCAAAAATTCACAGCACTGAATCCTATGCATCTGATTTCAACTTCGTCATTCAAAGCAGTTTCTAAAGTAGTGAAAGGCGTATCCAGAATGTTCTGATGGCATTCTGGAATTTATTGTAGTCTGTGTGAAATGATCGGCTTATATTGGTCCCATGTGCTTTGTGCTTTGGACAAAGGTGGCGGTTGAAGCAAACTATTTAGGAGTTAGGAATAATATCTTACTTGTGGTCCTTAAGGCGCTACTTGCATTAACTCCAGCAACTAAAATTTGGTGATTTGGCATTGCTATTTACACATTTCCTATGTGCTGACATAATTCTATTAGGCACACACAACTCCAACCACACTGTCTCCCCACCAAACTGAATTTCTTTGAAGCATTGCGCAATTACTGGTGTTTTGCCACATATGAACTGAGTGGGTGTTTTTCTGCCTCTCACATTAATGTTGCCTTTAGTCACAGTCAAATATGCCTATAAGTGCAAAGAATCGCGCTTCATGGCACGCAGCTATAGCACGATGTCGAGGAAGAGCAGAAATCAAGGCAGTTCTACACCCCACACATCCTTGTGTTGTTTGCCTAGCGTTAGAAATTGATATCTATGACTAGTTCTGGAATTTGTGAATGATAGAAAATGGAAACGAATAGTAAGGTACGAAATCGAATCGAGAAATTGGTTCCATTCGCTTGTGTGGTCTAGATGACCTAGTCATTGGGCACTGTCTCGCCTTATATATTTTTCCTGTGACGTAATCACTGAGCGGAGGAGAAAATTAACACTGATCGTTTTAAAGGCATCGCATTAGAGCAGCTCAGTGGCAATTTAAACGGTTTTGGCAAATATTTAACCGAACATACTCAACTGTATCATGGGAGAGCCAACGTGCATGATGATAATGGACCGAGGCGAAAGTAACTGTCTGATGCGCGTCTGTGAAAAATGGAGGCACATTGAGATGTGAATGTCATGCATGGCGCAATGTGCATCGATACATGCTAAAGAGGAGTTCTACGCTACATCATTCAGTCAGATGAATGCAGGGCTCATGACAAACATTATTTGAGATTAAAACATGAATATCATAAATAAAATGTCGGCAAATCCAAGTAAGACGCCAAGATACAGCAAAGTTAATCTGTGGTTATAGTTGGAGGTAATTCGAAGTAGTATTCTTGGCATTTCTCATGCGAATAAGCATGTGCGTATAACTATCATCACAAAATTTACTATGCATACGCTTGGATTCCATACGTTTTATAAGCCCTACGGACCATTCATGCACTCATTGTTACCAAGTTGGGCTTAACTTACAAATCACTGGGAATTCAGGGAACGTGGGCTTGGTGATAAAACGCCGCTAGGATTAACTGCATTTCGGCATAAAAAAGCGTCTGCACTAACTCCTTTTTTGAGCTACACAAAGCTTCAAACTTTCCTTATTTTCTTACTTAATTTTGTAAAAAAATTCATGGCATTACAAGTCGCCTTCCTGATCGTCTCCATGACCCTCAACGTCTGCATTATAAGAAGTAAAGGCGCGTTAATTTTACAAAACATTCTCGCAATCTAATTCCACAAATTCCACTTTGCCTGCTCACCCGACGTGATGATTTTCTGCACCTTCAGTTACGGCGTTGCCAGAGCTGTGTGCTGCCTGCATTCACTGGCACCAGTCATCAATTAGATGTTTTGCTTTGCCGTCCTTGAGCACCTATAAGCGCCTGACTGCTCGATGCAGGAGGTCTCAAGAACACGTACGTCAAACAAAATTCTGCAAGATGTACAGGTTAGTTTTGGCAGACATTGCCATTGTCATGTGCTTTTTATGAACAAAAACAAATTTATCCAAAAGGAATTTAAAATGCTGGCGCCTATAATTATATTAATTTAAACGAGTTCTATTTCAGACTGCTTCTTTTGCAGCCACTAGTGTGCGTTAATAATGAGGATAAAATAAAAAACAAATGCTACTGTGAGTTGAACATCCTCAGGGAAATCAAAATGTTTCGTAATGTTGCAAAAAAGGGGCTGCATAGTAACGCTTTAAGCGCTTGAAAGACTCAACACGCTGCATATTGTTTTGCTGTGTAATGTCCACTCATAAAAGCAGATAAGCATCGTACGTTGGGGCTCCTTTTATGTGCAATAGACTGCAGAAAAACTCTTTGCATACAGGTGTAGGTTATTAATTCTTTAAATAATGGCTTATTCTGTGTCAATTATTGACCAGGGGGTGCATTGCAAAAAACCATTTAACTAGGCTAGTAAATCACCAAAATTTTACGTTTAAAGGCCTGAGTTATGCAGTCATGGGTGAATGCTATGGGATTTGCATCCAGTTGTTTATTTGTCTTTAAATGTCTTATGCTTTCCTGCCAACTCAGGCATTGAAATAGCTAGCGTAGCTTGAATCGGCTAACAGCATTTTGAATAAGTTATAGCAACGGATGCCCTAACAGATTGCTGCGCTATGTTTTAATTTAGCGTTTCTTAGATTGCGATATTCACTCTGCCACATACTTTGCCAGCAAAGGTAGTTAAATCATATATGTAAATAGTGCTGACTTACTTTAGGGCCTTACAAATTTTGTTTGGAAGTTTTAGGCGAGTCCAATACCTTTAACCATATTAAAACAAATACTAAGATTGTGCATAAAGCCTTTAGATAGCCTCAGTTTGCTTGGGCCCAAAGTACTCATGAATTTTTTACTTCCCTACTTCGACAATCAAGAACCTGTTATAGCACTTTGTGGAAGATGTACAGACTTATAACAAATTTTGTTGACCAAAATATCGGTGCTACTTTATCTGGTTAAATAGAACATTGTTCTTCTTAGGGTTAATGTATACCAAACAAATTCGAACAATTAGGCTAGGTTTCATGTCCTTACTTCTATGAAACTTAATCCAAAGTCGCACTTGATTATTATTTTTAAGGAAAATATCACCATCAGAAAACTGGATTCGATAAGTCGAGATTATCTTTCATTTGCTGCAAGCATGAAAGGAGATCATTATATCCCTCTTATGCAGTGAGAATAAGTGAAAGCGAGTGCTTTGGTGGAGACTTAAGCCAAAATATCATAGTCTCCGGTTGATGTTCTTCCAATTGCATTCGGTGCTGGTGTTAGCCGTTAATATGCTCCATGGCGACATATGCGTCACTACTAAAGATGACGCCGTAAAGTCCCTGTGTTTGCAGGCCGCGTCCGCATTAGGGTACGGATGGCAAGGGAAGAACGGGTTGGGATTGCTTAGGCTATCTTGCAAGCAAATCGAAACCACTTTATGCCAATATATCTCATATGTTAGTAGCTGGTGCCATGCGCCATGCGTGGTCATTAACTTTTGCCAGTTTTCAGCTTGAGTGATTCACAAGGTATGCAAAAGCGAGGCTGAATGAGCGCGACATCTACATTACTCTCCTCTCGAGTGGTGCGTATTGCCACTACATCAAAGGAAACGCTTAAGTTTGCACCCTTTTTGTCCTCCGCTTAAAATTGCACGTGCGACCGTTTTCGTTACCTATCTTCCGGCAGCAACTCTGATAGGAATGTCCTCACTCCCTAAACTAATCCGGCCAACTAACTAGCATAGTTGTACGTGCAACCCCAAAAGAACTGGAGTCGCTGATCAGGGTATTTTAAGATGCAGAGTGACTTGCATTATCCTTCCTCAAATCTAACCACACCTACATCCTTCTCTTCTCTTCCTTTGTTCTCATTTGGTTCTGTCATTGTCTCCGATTCCATAAGGACTTCCTCCGCGGTCCTTCCTGGCATGGCTGCCAGTTCGTTCTCTGGTAGTGGCGTCACTGTGGTTGGCAAAGACTACGTGAAAAAGTTCATTTTCATCTGGGAGAGTGGCAAATACCACTACTCCGTCTGCTTATTCCTGTCTTATCAATGTCTCATTGTAGTCAGATATTCAGATGGGTCGAAGCTCTACTATTCGTTCCTCATTATTTTAATCCCGCTGTTATCGAGTTGAACTGGTTCCTGCTGGTCCTTGTGGCTAGCGTCCCTTCAACTGCCGCAAGCAAGACCTCAGTGCGGGTGAAAGGCAAATGGTCAGTTGGGAGGAGAAAGAGCTGAATGATGACTAAAGATTTAGTGAGACAGGGGAGTACTTATCGAAGTGTCCAGTAGCGTCTTCGGGAAACGATGATGTTTGCGGAATCAGAGGAGGTAGCGGCTGATGAAGTAAATCTCTACATTAATGCTAGTTTTGGTCGCATCGACATCAGTGCTGGTGTTGGTTTTGATTAAGGTGACGGTGGTAGACTTTAGAGACTTTGGCATACAATTGCACCTACAAAGGCATCCAGATGGAAGGAGCTCTCAATCCGCGTATTTACCACCATTGCTCTAGATGATAAGGCAAGTGCGTCAATGCGTAATCCACCCACACATAAGCAGGCTACACTGGGCAAACCATCACTATCGAAGTTGGCAATGTATGTGGCAGCACAGGGAACCAAAGAGTCGATGGGCATCTGCACAGCGTTACGACTTGAATTATTGATGGACCTGTCAATAATGGGTGCTGTGTGTTGTCGCAGGGAGGAATAACTAGTCCATATGATTAACGGTCGGACAGATTAAGTCAAAATTAAATCCAATCTGACGTTAAACCTCCAAGGATCTGAGGCAAGATTAACAAAAACAATAACTACGTAGCTCATTCAAAGCTTAAACTAGTCAGCCACGGAGCAGGCTGAGTTTACTAAGTTGATGAAACTCTCAAGCCTAATTAATGATATTATAAATTGCAACCCACCTAATCCTTTTATTTACGTACTCTTGCAGTTTTAACACTGGCCTGATCAGCGCAGGCCTCATATAGCGAAGACCTCAAGCTCTTTTTGAATGCTCGACATGCTTTAATATCAGCCTACAGTCAGATGCGCAGCCGATACTCCGGAGTGTAACGATTAATTGGTAGTTGCAGAGATTTCTCGCTTGTGATCTTTCCCTCTCCTTGCCGTTTATATCTGTATCAAATAATCAAGCTGCAACCTCACATAACTTTCGGCCACCCCGTCGATGCAAATGGCGTTTAACCTATATTTTCTTGAACACCATCATTAAAGATCATTGCTGCCCTCTAGTTCAGCCGGTACCCTCTAACATGGTATAAATTCACCCATGGACACAGACCACTCAAATAATTAAAGCAGCATGTTGGACAGGGTCAGACGATTGTCTAAACTTTGACTCCTGGAACAATAAATAGAGAGCAAGTTCTTTTATCTTATTTAGGAAGAAAACAAATTTTCAAACAAAAAAGCACAGTAGGTATTTGAGGACCGAAAGTTAAATTTGTTCCTTTAAATGCGCCTTAGCAACAACATAAGTTCCAATCAATGATCAAGGCTCTTCCACGCCAGTAGGAAGTTGGTATCTCATCGTCACTCCGCCACTTCTGCTCTCTGCTTTCGCCTTAAGACATCGTGCCTCCAGTTTGTCCCGCGTGCTGCAAACACCTTAAGAACCACCATAAACTTTAAGCTCATTTTAAGAGAGTGCACATAGGCTAGTGTTATTGACCACTAGCTACATATCCTTAATTCATTTTACATTCATCACTTAGCGTTCTTGGAACATTTTGGAGGAGCAGCTGAATCTTCCATCATTAGATGCTACTGCGCATAACTAAAAGCAACGTTTAACATATATGCTTATCCTCTACGTTAGAATCTGAGCGATTTACATGCGCTACTTGCAGGTGGAGCTTTCAGTTCTTTTCTTGCCTTCGAAAGTACAGGAATATCTGTCACGATGGATAGTTACCACAATATTCATTTTCTAGTAAAAGCCCCTAAATTGCAACGCTACAAGCTTTATTTTGTAATTCACTAAATACAATAGTATAAAGGTTTTATTACTTACTTTTTGACCAGAAGGTACCCGCAAAATTGAATCCTCGTACATACAAAGATTCTCTTCCTTTCAGGACTGTTGCTATATATAAAAGAAGAGCCCGCAATGAGGGGCCATTTCTTTTGCCCGTTTGTGGAGTAAGAGCGATCGCGCCCGCGGTGGACCTGCTTCGGATAATGCAGAAGAAATGCTTCTTTTTAGACGCTCTTAGTGGCGCGTATTTTACTCCCCAGTAGAACGACGCGATTAACCTCTGTACGTATATTCTTGCAAATGTAGTTACAGAAAAATGCTTATGGCACGAGTAATGAGCAGTATACTGACCCTTTCACGAAGCACATTTTAGCACAATAAAATGCCAATCTTTGATGCCCACTTCTGAAAGAGTGCAAAGAAGTAGCTTTCATGCAGTAAAATTGAATGGGCAAAAGGAGGAGAAAAGTGCATACTTGCTCTGTCAAAGGCAATACTGCAACATGGATCTTAACATTTATTCTATGAATATAATACTGTTCAGAATTTTGGTTGTAATAGGGTGAGACTTGTAAAAATTGAACACAGAGTGTCTCTGCTTGAGGCTGAACTCACAAACTCAGTGTTGGCACAGAAGTTACCGCCCAGTCAAATGCATTGGGATCTAGGGAACCGCTCTAGGTAGACCGAGATGCCATTTTATGCACGCATGTTAAAAACTGGGTAAATTGATTACAGCTGATGCAGTAAAGCAGAAGAATTATTTATTGAGTCGGGGTAAGTTATTATCTGCTGTCTTCTGTTGGCTGAAATTTTGGTGTTGTAAGAGATGCACATGCATGTGGATGACACTATGCCGTGCCTATTGCTATCTTCTCCTCCGATATCACACGTTAAGGCCGCGAAAATTCTGTCGACAAATCCAATGTGCCATTATGCAATGTTTGCGTAATTGCATTCGAGTAAGGTAAGGCAAGGTAAGAATCAACACCGGGAATAGAAAATAACCAGGTAGGAATGGGAGTAATATATATGGTAGAAGATAGTGCCTTCGCACTTCATATCTTCCATAGGGGCTAGAGTGTAGTTCTTCCTGGAGCCGAATCGCAATGAGAACTTCTACATGAAACTGGAAATTTCGATGGA
The DNA here is from genome assembly GCA_036345935.2 of Taenia hydatigena. Classification (NCBI taxonomy): domain Eukaryota; kingdom Metazoa; phylum Platyhelminthes; class Cestoda; order Cyclophyllidea; family Taeniidae; genus Taenia; species Taenia hydatigena. The sequence continues at coordinate 3,662,813 of JADWOT020000004.1, read as the reverse complement.
AAAAACAGCTTAACCTAAACACTTGGGTGAGTGGTATCGGCCAATCAAAGATCGATTTCGCCACAGAAGTTTAGTCGTGTGATTAATAAGGTGCGACTTTAATCTGTCTCCCTTTTCGTCACATATAGGTCACCTTCATTGGGAATCATATCAAAATTAAAAACATACAATCTGGCTATTGAATTTCATGGTTACACATTTGTAAGAGTAAATTCAACATCCGGTATCTTGACTTTCGGTTACTAAGAGGGTTGAGAAATAAATCTCTAATCGTCAAAGCTCACTTATAGCAAAGCGGCAGATCCAAGTGAAGGAAACCACCCTATAGGTATACTGCAATTATGGCACTAGTATAGTCGACTACCTCGCAAACCGCATCGTGGATTGAGTTCAGTAGTCGAATAATCAACCATTTCTTTAGAAACTCGGGTGCAAAATCTACTCTGTGAATTTTATTCTAAGCCAAGACTTTTGCTTGGCGAGATGTAATCCCATTGCAAACACAATCGAATAGTGATTAATGAACACTTTTTCACATCTGAACCCACCCCAAATTATGGTATAGCTAAAAACTTCCACTTAATCAATGGTGTTTGTCAATGCCCCCATTTTAAAACATTTCAAAATTTGGTCAATAGAGTGGTTTAACAAATTGTTCAGCTTTCATCAAAGCAAAGTCTCAACAAATAAATAACGATTGTCTATCTAGCAGAGCTTAGGTTTTTGAGCATGTGCTTCATTAATAGGATCAGTGAAGCAGTTGTAACAGATTATTGAAGAGTAGAAGTCACCCGTTTTTTTAATTTCTGAGTTAGGCAACAGTGAACAAAAAAGAAACACTCATGACGAAAACGAGACAAAAACTCAAATGGCGAGTCCGGAGTTTAGCCATAGCAACCGACGTGGATTGCCTTATGCAACAATGTCGCCTGGTGACATTATTCATAAAAGCGAGGCCTTTCAAAACCCTTTGAAGCTGCGCTGGTGCGTCAAGGTTTCTTCTTGCGGCATCTTTCATTATAAAATGGTGGCGTCTTTTGACTGAAATCAAAATTTACCCGAGCGCAATCAGCGAAGCTTGAAATTGTTGATAAATTTGGGTGACAAATGTGCTTCTATTTGTTTGCAATGTTTTTACTTGCTGCCATCTCTCATGCGCTACCAAATTCAAGTTAAGCAAGCAGCGTCTCTGTCTTACACAAACCAAGATGGAGCGTAAAATCAGAGAATATTTAGCGCATTGAAACGACCTCCAATGCAGCCCCAACGATTTGGTTAGAAAGGTAATGCTTCACCGGAACTGGAACCCTTAATCATTTTTGCCGCTAGGACCGATTTTCCTTTAAAAATTTATTTATACATTCCTAAGATTGTGCTCACTAATTTGCTGACTTCGATCGCGGGACTTAGTGGCTTGGGGGCATTGCTTTCCACTTGGATGCAAAAGGACCCGGGCTTAGGCTGTGGTTGGTCCCTAGGTCAGTAGTAGGTATTGTCATCTCTCTCCTATCCGAAACATTAGTTTAATAGAAGAAGGTCTTTTAACATGCCGCACCTTAATACTATTTAGCGTTTTACCCTAAGGAAATATAAAAATACACCAATGTACGCTAAGTTAATTTGCTACGGTTGCGCATATGCGGTTTTCTTCTGTCTTCCCAATCAAACTTTTCCGCTTTTCCACGAGTCCCACAGAACCAGTCTATTTTACTTTATTCTGCATTATCTTCTAAGTTCACTTTAAGCACACTATGAATGAAATCAGGCCATCGCATCATTTTGGTTTACCGAAATTGACTACATTCACCCGAGACGTAACTAGCGCTTGGTAGGAGTAATGCTACCATTTGCATTTTGCTTTAATTTAGTGCTTATCGTTATCGCTTATTAAGTGTAAGCATCAAGCTAAGCAGAAAAGTTAATGTCATTCAAAGTAAAGTCATCGAACATTTCATTTAAAATGCAGTTAAAAGCTTTTATAAATCATTTAGGTCATGGCACGCAATAAATTATCCTATTCGGGATTCATTGCTCTTCCTGTTCCTCAATGGCGTCCTTTCTTTTGATAAAAGAAGTCTATTGGATGATGCATATGCACAAATATAAATGTAGTAGTGGTTTAAACATAGAGAATGACATGCCTACGCTACTGGCTTAATCATGCTAGGTACTTTGTGCCCAATGAAAATGTGGCTTCGTCGACATTTAATCCTCTACAGTTCCGTAACTTCCCTGTCTTCTGTTTAAGTAGCCGCAGTACCTTTCAGTGCAGCAAGACCAAATAACCCATAAATATTAAACTGAAGGTCGCAGCCCACGTTGGCAGTCTCCTCCATCTTGCAAGCAGAAGACTCAGGGTTTTATTGCCCTCGTTGACTCATGGATAATGGCATTACCTATGACCGATTAATGCCACAATTTGAAGCATACACTTTGCACTCCCTCCATGCTTGAACTCATTTATTGAAAAGCCACAGTTATCACTTTGCCACAAATCCATCCATACAGTACTGCCCCCTTTGAGTGAAAGCATAAGCTGGCTCACTTAAAATCACTTACCTTTTATCATTAGAACTGATTCAACGACCAGCTGTCACAGTGCTAAGGCGCTTCCATAAATCGGTAGTGTTTGAGACGGTCGGCTTCACTTACAGAGCCCTTGTGTTCCCTTGATGGCGGAAATTAAGTAGAATAAAAATTGTCGGTGCGGTGACTAGGAAGCAGACAAATGGCGTCAAACGATCGACTAAAACTTCATCAGTAGTTACCTAGACAACCGAATATGCAAATATCTTGAGAGACGTGACAAGATAATCGAATCTAGGCTAAGCTAATTATCATCGCGGGGCAGAAATCCTGAACTGTACTCATTGTCGTGTTGATGACGTCTGTTGTCACTAGAAACTTTGGATCGTTAACTATGAATGCTAGGTTTCAAAAGAGTTTGCCTGTTAGCACTCATTCATTAGCATAGATGGCGCAGAAATGCGGCTTCGAGGAGACTTAATCACTTAACGTGAAGCTAGACACATCTATTAATCACCCAGACGCATACTACCCCCTTTGCTAAAAGTAAACCATCTGGTTAACGGGATGATTCAAGATAAAGTTGCACAAGTATCAAAGCCACCGTGAGCTTCTGCGATGGTGCTGATAAGGACCATCAACCGCAGCACGCGAATGTGCATCGGCGCCGTAATTAAGGAGGATGCATTCCCCTTAACTCCACATACACAACTCGCTAGAATCGTCAGTTGGTGTTACATAGTTCTCTCCCTTGATTTAAATTCAGGATAACAGAATGCGGAAGTAGCAGAGGCGAACAGAGGAGAGCCTGCATTTGCATTGCCATGTGTGCTGCATGAATTTTGGCTAATGCGTGGTTTGGTGATATCCCTAAAAGGCCTGATGCGGACAGCATAAATAGGTCTATTAATAAAGAATAGTATGATCCATCTCAATGAGGTTCTCGTCTTTGACATAAATTTTAGGAGACAGAATTGACCTGAAGTCTAAAGAAATGCCAATTTCGCAGCGATTTGTTACCTCTCCGGGGTATGGACTTGTTTGAATGATGACAGCTGCCGAATACCAAAGACATGGCCATTACCGTCCAAGAGGCAAAGTTCGGCAATTTTTTGCGTTTGACAAATTATTGCTGCAAAATAATCTTTCTTGTTGCCACCATACATTACTAAGCAGCCCATAGAGCATGTCAGTATCCTTCACATCAGTTCTGATCGACTGTCAGGAAGGCGAGTGGTGACACCGCAGGGAGTTTCATTTTGCTAAGGTGGTGCTATATTCATCCAACTGCTCTTCCTCCAGCCACCCCTTCTTCTCCTCGCCCTCATCTCCATCCTTTCCAGCTGCCGTGTGCGCTGGTACATCCGTCTCCTCTCCATCGACACAACGCGCGATGCACGCCATAGAATGCCATAAAGAAATGTTTTGGTGTGCTCCTCCTTTTCAAAAATAACTCCTTTTTGACTCGAAACCTAACATTTTCTGCCAAAGATGCCTTTTTGAACACAGGAGAAATTCGACAGACGAATAAAGGTAAGAGTTTTTGATACATTTCAGGAGTGCAATCACTTCTGCATCCAAAGTCAAGATGACGCTACCTGCCTTGCACTCAGAGTATTCTAGTCGCCATAGATTGCAGGTAGGAGTGCGATTTCTGTAAAGGAAGAGAGAGGCTTACAGGTGGTAAAAGGACGGTGCCTCTCGATGCCAACAATGCTGCAGAGTGTGTACTGCGTCCGAAAGAAGAACGCATGTAAACCTGTGGCTTTACATGCAAACACTCGTGGATATAAACCAAAGTATGCTGCGCATATCATGCATTTGCAATTTCGCCTACTAGCTGTTAGTTGTGCATCACTACGAGCATGTGGAGAACAAGGAGGCCCATGGAGTTTGAAGTACATCGCAAACTTCTAGTAAAGGCCAGGTAGAGAGAACAAATAACTGAAGATGTTTAGTAAAGCTCAGTTAAAAAGGCTCCCAGTGATCACGCAGACATTTGCTAATGGAGCATTGACAGCATCGGCGAGGTTTTGATACGTGTCAAAGGGCGATGGAGGCGTATTGGACGCCTGCCGATTGACATTATACGACTCGCATACCAAATGGCTGTGCCAAACCTTCCATCGTAGTAAAATGCGCGTGCACATACGCACGTATTCTAGCAAACTCGATAGGTAATTTTCCAACCAGTCACTCATGCATGCCATCGCCGATGACCAAAAAACTCTTCGCAATGCTTGCCTTTGCATGGCATGCACATTTACGGAGGTTACAACTGTGCGTGCATGAGTGACACATTGACCGTAATCGGTCTAAATGCACGAAGCATTGAGATTCAAATTGCTGCAAGCAAGCACAAAAGATTTTTACTCATTGCCTGAGTGAGTGAGTGAGTGAGTGAGTGAGTCAGGATTGGCCAGATGATCGTATAAATAAATGGATTTCGCGATGCAGTGTTCCAACTTCTGCACCATAGAGACTGAACAGTCCAGACCGTCGACTTTGCAGTTTCGTGTACGGGCTAAACGATAAAACCGTAAGTTTACCGATGCGCAAATGACTATTGCCTCTCAAACGACATCATCTGCAGTCACGCTGTCCCTCAAGCACGTTTATTTACAATTCTTATCCATAAACTCCATTCATAAGTAGTCTTTTTATCCAAACTTCACCCACTCTCCTCATGTGATGTTGATTGCAGTGGTTTAAGTGATCATTCCATGCAGTTCACTATGCTATTTATTCAATAATGTTCAACCCTCCATCAATTCCAAACAGTGGTTTGGAGTTGACGGTCTGCCACACCATAAGTCATTGCCTGTTTTGCTTAGAGTGCTGCCTTGCTGTGAGTTGCAGGGGGTTGATTTGCGTTGAGTCCCTCAAGAAGCACATGACTCGCGACTGCTCACTTACTTTTGTTGCATAGCCACCTGTACTTCCAAGTCAACCATCTTGAGCGTCTACCTTATTATGCACTGCATTGAACTGCATCAACTAACACTTCTGATTGTAGAGAATGTAGCCGTTTTGACCGCAGCAAGCATTGTATTCATTTGCCGGCGTGAACTTTTACCCAAACACCTTATAATGCCTGTCTCTAATTCTTCAACTTTTACAGCTCGTCCTGTTGTGCTGCTTCAGTCTTTTCGTTTGAACGGATTTGCGCAGCAAAGTGATGTGGCAGGAGGTGATGCGTGCTCATGAGTACCAAATACCACTCCGAGTCATGGGTCATCATGGCATTGGCCGTAATTCGACGTGACTTGACTGCACTTCTTTCAAGCTTTAACGAGCATCTGGTCGGTTGCAATGACCACGACATTGATTAGAGTAAGGTTGTTTTTCTACTGTCAAATGAGTTCAATAGACACAGTAATCTGTGTTTGAGGCCGTTCTAGTTCCAAGCATTGGGCTACAAGTGATGGTGGGATGGTTGAGGTTTGGTGACATGGTGTCGGTGTAGCATCCAAGAGTGAGGTAGTGCAAGAAGTTAGTTGAAAAGGTAAAGTGCCGGGTTGCAGAGAGGATTAGGTCACACACATCCGTCGATGTTATTTGCACCAAATAGCCTAACCCATAAGCCGACCTGCGCACGTGCTCTTGTATACACACTTCTTCTACCACCCATAGTAATCACACTGTGTTTGAGTTGACGACAGTATCACGTGCTACTCATCACATAGAGTGGACGGTTGTGTGTGATTGCCTGACTTGAATGACGTTGGCCTACTAAAGTCAATAGAAGTAAAATTACAAGTTAACCTAAAAGAATATCTGTTGAAGTACATGTACGCTTCGTCCTGAAATCCAATGCTCCCTCCTGGAAAACCTCCGTTCCAAACACCTCCACTGCAATACTTCATCACTGTGTGCCATACCGACTTCAGTTCAGGGCCAAATCGAGCCCACTCTGACATGGCCCATAACCGTTTCACAAACCCCTATTCCAGATCACCTGTTTTAGCAGTGAACCTGTTCTACGCACATGCTACAGCCCATTCTCTCGTTGAATTTTGGCGATAATGATCAATGCTCTGCATTCAACATAATGTTGTGGTCATTGCTAATCTTCCTGCTTGTTAAGGACTCATTAAACTTTAGTCGAACCTTGTCAAATGTAATTAATTTCGTAGTAAAGCAGCATTCGGCATAGAATCGTAGTCGCGCTTCTAAAGGGCTAACCAGCCAAATGAGAAATGCAAAGAACAATTTTGAAGCTCCAACTGTTAGCTGATGCTGGATAGTTGGTTTTCTAAGAAATTGTGTCCGGAGGAACAATGTAGAACACCGATGCTGTCTGAAGCGTGCTGATTACATTCTTTCTAGTTGGCGACCACGAGCATTGACTGGGCCTCTAATCTTTCTGCTCACACGGATTGCAGTGATTGTTTTACTTCAGTGATCGGTAAAGCAACCTTACTTTGCTTGTAGCGCAATGTCTGGACTATAGAGGTGAGGGTTAGGATCCTTTCTTTCGGCTTAGTGCAGAGGCTTTTCAATTCGACTTGGTGGGGCATGGTATTACGAATTTGTAAATTAGAGCAGTTTGATGTGGAGCAAAAGTTTGGTCTGTGGGATCAGTTAGTAGTGTAGCTCAGCAGACAAGTAAGTTAAATATCATGTGGTCGTTAAGGTGGCAATCCTGTCACAATCATGACTCTTCTTCTTCTTCCTCTGCTAAGATTCACACTCCCAAAGAGAGCTAGCACACCAGCCTATTAAATAATGCTAGAACGTTTTGGTGACAGGATGTAAATATAGCATTTAACGGTCAAATAATGGCTCAAGAATGGAGAGGAAAATCAGTTTAGGTTTGTCTAGGTATAGAATCGTGAGGTGAGGTGTGTCTGGGTGGTAAAAGCTCAAGACAGTGGTGTTACTTACACGCGAATGAAGAAGTGTGCTTGAAAAGCTTCATTATACTACTCCGCATAGGAAATCGAGTTACTTCGTCCAAATCATAGTGCATCCTTGTAGACTTGCCTCATCCTATGAATGAACACAATTGGCTACCTGAGTTAGCCTCTTACTACCCACTATCCACTGCTTCACCTTTGTTTACTGCAACAACTTCTCATCGCCTTAACATCAAAGACATCCCATAAGTCGGTTGTCATTGCCATCGTCGTCGAGACCATTATCAATATATTTGGCCTTCAGTTACACCAAAGCAAAACTCACCGATGGTCTATTACCGATACAGCTTTAACCCTAAATTATTGCATTCATTGATTTTTTCCCTTGGGACCACATACTTGCAGTTGCTTCGTAGTTGTTGTCATTATTGGGTAATAATCATCCACATGAACTCGTTACATTGCTTTACCACACCACTTAGATCAAGGGAAGTGAATGAGTGAGTGAGTGCCACGGAAGCCTGTTAAAATGAGCACGCTCCTCGATTGCGTTTGTGCTAACAGTGGCTATTTACTCCTGCCTCCGCCTAGCCTAGTATTTGAGGTGCGATAATCATGCTGGGAATGTGATATTTTCTCATTTATGTTCAAGTTGGCCACCCTCACGACTGAAATACCTGTGTCGGACTCACAATCGCATCGCCTTGCTGTTGAGCCGACATCACCTGTGACTGCTCTGCGTGTTAGTCAGATGGAAGCAATATTGGCAGGTTGCGAGATCAAGTGTATTCATTTCATTGGTATTTACAGCTAGGAACTCTGGTTTTCAATTTCGGGTATCACTCAACCAACGGTGAGCTATGTTTGTGGCAAACAATCTGCTTTGCCAATAGCTTCATATCAGTATACCTGGTCTGATCATCGTTGGACAAAATATCGAATTCCAAGGAATTCACAAATCACACATCTGGTGAATGCTCCAGTGGGTCACACTGCACTACGACTGACATCGTTGTGCAATTTGTTCCGACTGCTACCACTATGCTGTATTTACACTGATGGACAAATAAAGGTGGGGTCATGAATGCTTAACAGCAGGTAGCTAGTGAATAACGAAGGCGTTTGTAGTGAAGGTGGATTCAACATAACATCCTGGTCAATCCATTAACTTTGAAGGTTTCGTTTTTGAACGGTGACGGTCAGTTTGATACCGTGGGGTGTGGTTTTGGACCACAGATTTCCCTTCGGAGGTACAACTAAAGTTTTGGGTTTGAAACATTGCCAAGCTAGCACCATGCATGCATGGATGGGCGCATTGCGACAAGATGCTTCCATGGAAATCAGTGAAGTAGTGTAAAAGTGGAAAGTAGGGAATGTATTTGTCCTAAGGTTGCAAAAGCGTCGTTTGTAAGGGTCAGCCAATTCACGGAGTGAACCAACTTCCAAACGTTCAAGTTCGTGTTGTTTTACAAACACGCTTCTGTTTTAGCATAAATCACTTTGTAAGAATGCAAACAATCTGCAGTAAGTGTAGAGTAACACGCGATGATGCCACAACCTCCCACCACTTTGTACCGCTGAGAGCAGTAGAAGTGTGCTTGCGAAAAGCGTGCGCACGTCGGCTTAGGAGTTGGGCTACTTCGCAACTACGCATAAAGTTTGTTCACTTCTGTGAACTTGGCCTGCTCCGCGATCCGACACTTTTGCCTCCTCAGGTTACGCCCCCTCCTCCCCACCGCCAACCGTCTAACCTTTCAATTTCAGTTGCAACAAACTTGGTATGTACGATATGTAACGAAATCGCAACCAGAACCTCTAGCTCTAAATCGCATCAATTTTTCGAATAAACCCTTTCGATTTTGATAAGCCGTCTACATTTAACCTCATGTGAGGGTTTTCGCAATTGGTGCTTGCTTGATTTTCGAAGTTCCTTTTTGTTTGGAGCATCAACCCTAACTATAGCTTTCATAGTGGTATAACCCGAAAGAGATCAACTGCAATTTCTGTGACAAGTTTGAATAGGTCTACACACAATTATGGATGTGTTCAACTCACTTTGCTTGATAACATTACAAACAAAATGCCACCAAATAGTAGGGAATACACACCATGAATAACACTTTGTAATCAAGAACTTTAATGAAGTAACCACCGAGGAGAAGAAAGCAAGAAGGATTGTTCGAACACATAAAAATTGAGAGGGAGTCAACGAAACGGCGTTCATCGAGGCCTACTTCTCACCCATTACGACGCAAGAGCTTGCTTCGGTGATATCGACCAAAAACTACTTCGACGCTCTTCTGCATTCGCTTGATAGTACACAACAACATATTACAAAATTAAGCACATTTCTCTATGTGATTTTCTAAGCCTTCCCAAGCCCTTATTCATGGCACATCTGCAGTTACATTGCAAGATTTTCCGTTTAAAAGGCGAGTATATGCTCGAAAGATTTTTGAAATTTATTCGATCAGCATAAGTGCAATTAGCCCTCTGCTCTTTGGTAAGCGTTGTTACACTTTCCATAGGAGCACATTCAAAGAAAGCAGAAATTGGTATAAACTAGTCGGTTTTCCACATCTTTTGATGAAATCACTTGACATATGGAAATCACATTTGCGAAGGGCAGCGGAGCTTTTAGGACATTCACATTAAATTTTAATAGCGTTTGCTATGTGGTGCCTAAATTGAGCACAAGTATTACGATCATTCGTAATTAGTGATAGTCTAGATTTTACACTTAGCTAGTAAATCGGGTCATAGTTGTTATTCCCTTACCATGGCTTGAACAGGTAAACTTTTATCCACGCACCTTATATTGTCCATCTCTAATGCTTTAATTACTACAGTTCCCTCACTTATACTACTCCAATCTTTTCACTAGCACGTATTTATGCAACAAAGCGATGTGGTTCAAGATGTTGTGTTTGAAGGTGTATTGTATCCTGGTGCTCTTTCATCCTTAAAATTGCCAAATATTGCATTATTGTAGCCTCTATTAAGGGACGGCTCCGTTTTTATTTCTAAAAGGTGCCTTTATGAAGAAAGTGGATATCACCCATTTTTCCTTTGGGAATGAGGTCGCTTAATTAGGACTTGGAGTAGAAAACCTAGGTTGTTTCGATCGTTCCATACACGCCGCACTCGCCTACTACTGCCTTATTAACACTCCAATTATTTGTTGGTCAGCATTTATCCTCTTTTGTTGTAGCTTAATTCTGTCAGTGTCGCACGGTCAAATTAATTGCGGTTTTGCTTGCGTCATTCCTGAAACAGATCTAACGCCGTGACATCATACTTGTAAACAAGAATAGAGGATCTTGTTCCATTGGGAAAGAACTTAGGCTTTTTACTCTATTTTTCCAGAAGCATGATGTTTGCCACTATGCACATCAACATGCTCGCTATTTGCGGTGAGAATCAGTGATATTCTCAAATCACATCTTGGCATAAATCCGAATGCCATTTGCTACTGACCGATTCAGTCTCACTGTGAGAAATGATTTGATTTACAGATGGTCGCAATTCTAGTCATCATTTACGATTCTTGTTCTGAGTTTGACAAGTTTCTTTGGCTTCAGATGGCATGAAAATTTGAGAGTGGAACAAAATGCGCGAAGTTTCCATTACTGAGCGCTGGGCAGCAAGGCATAGGGAAGCGAGAGAATTTGGAGTTAAAGGGAGTTAGTGATGCATTTGACCGATCTGCTTTGACTTCCAACACCTCACTGAAATGCGCATAAAACAAGGCAGCGATGATGTCGCTGTGCTTGTGATAATTTAATGCTCATATCTTATCGCGTGCCTGTTACCATAAAAAAGGATTGAGGTGATTGAACGGCTTAACTTCCAACACGCATGAATATCAGTTGCGATTGGTGTGATTAAAGACAATCTCGATGTGAGTCCCGGAAAATCCAGATGTTTAATTGAATGTCGCAATTCAAGTATACATCAACGCCTACGTCGAGGAAAGGACGCCCTTCATGCAGCAATGCTGAAAAGTGTTGGAATAAAGCTGGAGATCTGTGCAGTGTTGTGTGGTGTGGTGTGTTGCGGTGTGGCGATTTAAGCCATCCCTGACGATATGACAGGGCGATTCGGTATAAGACTATGTATTGTTGATTTGCATCTGCTGTTGGAGGTCAGATGCTTAAGATGATATTTGATTGCACGGAAGTTGAAGCATTCTTTCTCTACACCGATATCACTGCCAAAACGAGCATTCTGCGTTAGTGCATCTCAGTTTCTGGTGTCCCTATAATAAAGGACGTCGTCGACCTCATCACTCGCAAGAAGTCGTTAATCACGCAAGAAAGCGATGAGCTAGCCGGAATGCAATCTTACACTAAGGCTACCAACACTGACAAATAGACCAAGTCTAGAAGCGTGTACGGCACATCTGTGTCCGTTAACGAAGCCACTATGGTGGATCTAGACCTGCGTCGCCTGCTGACATGTGAGGACTAGAAGTGGTCCACCTGTGGAATTGTTTGTAGTGAATTGTCGATTTGAGTTTCAGTCTCACGTTCCATCCGGTTCAGTGGCTTATTCGAAAGGCGTTAGTAGCAATCAGATGACTAGTATTACTTGTCATCTGGATGGGATGGCAGTGTCCGATGTGATGCTGATGGTATCACGGAGCACGACAGTGTGCAAGCACATTTGTTGTGAGCGTAGAATAGAGCCGAGAGTTTAGAAGTGCGGCGACCGATTGGAGGCGGGTTGAAGGTGGGGTGATTGTGACTACTTCTGGCTAACCACATTTTCCAACCAGTGACTGAGTTCATCAAAACCACCAGTGGTAGAGGAACAAAGACCGTAGGACGATTTGCACTACAATGAGAAGTTGTTAGTTCCCAACGAAAGTGTCATCAGCAGTCACGCAATAAGTAGGAGAGAGGGCGGTCATCTTGAAGCCTGACGGTGCCATACAACGAGTCCTTTTATATTTAGTCGACGGCGCATTCACGTGTCCTGTGAACTTTGAAGCGGGTTGTGTGCTTGAACATCAGTGGAAAAGTTGGGGAGGCAAGAGTACAGAAGCAACGGGGTGAGATAGGGGTGTAGGACTGTGGGTGCTTGAAGGTGGGCTGTGGTTCTGCTGCCGCACTGGATCACGGGATTCCTCCTAAAGGCCAAACAAACCATGCCACTAAATCGAACGTGTGCAAATGCAGAGGATTGGTGAGCTAGTAACAGAAATGATGCGACCGAACAAAGATGCCACTGAGATGAGGTTCCAAATTTGTGAGTGATGACGATCTTATATAGTGGGTTTGTGGCTGAGCATTGTTTTGGTGTTCTGTGATGTGAGGTTATTGGTCTCTACTCATGATGCATTAGTAGTGCTCACTGCCTGATAGGTGCAGCCTGTAGGTCAGCAACAACAGGCAACGCTTGAGGAGCTGGGTCGGCTGCATAAGACTTTGCCGGTGCTGGTGCCTTCGATGCGTGTGGAGCTGTCGTGGGCGCGGCTGCAACTGCATGCTGTTCGGGTGGCGGTCAAGTCACTTGCCTGTGACAGTGGGTGGTGGCGACGGTGGCGGCCGCGATGGTTATGTGGATGTTGGAATGCGTGAGGGACTGCGCGCTGTGGGTGGTGGACAACCAGTGGAACACCACATCCTTGCTGTACTCATGTAAGCATCTCCTCTAATTTCATTTGATGAGTGTGGATGACAAAGCCATCAATGGATCTGCTGGCATCCATTTGTTTGGTCTGAAATTTCGTAGCAATCATTCATCCACCTAGTCTCCTTTCGTCAATGTCACTGCATTAAACCCCTCCCCCCTCATTCATCGGTGCTGATTGCGGTTGTCTACCAAGTTTGTTTCCGCTCACTTACAATTTATTAATGGTTCATTGGTTCATTCTTATTTCTAATCCCTATCATAATAGCACGCGTGCATCCACACAACTCTAACGCACCCATCCTCACTATCATTCAGTCGTCTGTGAAACACTCACCTAGCAGTGTTAGTAACATCTGTCAACCTATTTATGGTGGGATCGTGCATTCATTCCTTTATGCAGCCAGAGCTGACTGTAGCTATTGGAGTGCATTTTGGGACCATTCATCTACCGTGTCCGAAATGATGCTCTGCTCCAATTCACTGGTTCTTCAGTGTCGGACCTCTTGAAGAGCGTAGTATATGTCAATGCTTTTATGATAATTTTGTTGCTATTTTATTCCACAGACGCATGGAGGAGAGGAGGATTTACTACACACACGGTAACACTGATGTGGGTGGCTCATCGTCCACCTGGTACTGATGGGGAGAGGGAGCCATTTCGTCGATCACGCCGCGAATATTGACGTGGGTGTACAGATGTCCCTTCAGAGTCATCGTATATTACCACACAGTCTAATCTATTGCGGATTAGGTTCATTTGAGTGGACGAGCGTCAAGTGTTATGTAGCTACTCATGCAGTTTCCTTCTTTGTAGATTGTTCCCCCTACGTGCAGACTCGGTCACCAATGTCGAGGTGCATTGTCTACAGACAGGTAGTATTGAAGGCATTGGTAGCTATGTTAGTGATGGTGGTGGTGTTGGTGGGGGATACCTCAACGGATCGTTACCAGCCTTCAGGTCAGCGAACACAGGTGATGGGAAAAGCCGACACCTCGTTTATAGGGAAATCGTGTCTCATCTCATCGGCGAAGAAGTGCGGGAGGTTCCTCATCGCTGCTGTCAGGTAGGAGAAGAAAGCACTAGTTTTCAAAACCAAAGTCGGAAGTAGATCTGTCTGCCGATGAGCAGAATACATATTTGGATAGCGTTTTGTTGGGCAATCCAAAAGGGCTAAACTTATTGCATTGCCTGCGAATTTCCATAGGAAAATAGTGGCAGCGGTTAATTGTGGAGGGATTCCAGGATTTGGGCGTGTCTAGCAGAGCATGTGTGCCTCTGCTTACCCTGACGCATCCTTTTTACACATACATTTAGTCGTCTGTGAAACACTCATTTGTCTGTGCTCGAAATACCCGTCAAACCATTTCCGATGGGATCGTGAATTCATTCCTTCATGCATCTAGAGCTAATAAACAGCTGTTAGAGCGCATCTTAAGAGCATTTATCTACCTATTCTGATACGATGCTCATCTCTAAGTGACTCGTTCATCAATGTCGGATGTCTTAATGAGTGTAGGATTTTTCAATGCCTCCATGATGAATCTGTTGCCACTTTATTCCGCAGATGCGTGAAGGAAGAGAGGATTCACTTGACATACCCACGGCGACGCTAACGTCGATGGCTGGCCGTTCATTTAGTTCCATTGAGGACCATTTCTTCGAAAGTGTGCTGTGTCTACAAAGTACCTATATGCTTGAGATTCATTTTCACACCTTCTTTGATACCGCAGTTGGTCATAATTCCAGTCTTGCAATCGTGAGCAATTGAGCAAAATAAACTGTAAGAGACAGCAGTCGAAAAGGCAATGTAATGACTATCTAGCATTGTGAAACTGCACAAAAATTTAAACCATACATTTTCATTGCAATGATCCTTACAAATTCCTTCGTTGGGCCGTTCTACCCAAACCTCAACCAAAAGCGGATTATTGGTGGTCTTGGAAAGTCGGCATAATTTGAGTAATGTGTGTATTCTAGGCACCTACAACCAAACACCATCCCGCGCTCTGGTATCTTACCTTGCTCTAGTCCTACCACATCCATTTCTATCACACTCCTGCTTCCCACTCCACTGTTCCCCTTCGCATGCCATCATTTGTCTTGAAGTATCCGCACACGCACGGACTGGTATCATCTATTGCAGCCTTTAGGATTACCGTAATCACCATCGTCGTCGTCATCATCAGGAGAAAACACAGGAGGGTGATATGGACGAAGTTGAGAGTGTGGCAGTGTGTCGCCCCTTCGCCCTCCGCCACACCAACTAACTTCGCATTTTCACAGTTCTATAATGGCATCTAGGCGCAATGTCAAATGGCAAACAAAGAGTCAACAGTGCAAAAGTGCAAATCAGTTTGAAGGAAAGTAGGAGGCATGGTGGATGTGGTTCGATGACTGGTAGGTATTGTGTCCGTAATGACAACGCCAGACATTGCGTCGATTCAATGAATTTCAAACTCAACTGGGTAGTGGTCGCTTACTCTCTTGGCCTACAACAAATCGACATCAGCATCACGTGTTAGTGGGAGAACAGCTGGATGGTATTAGCATTTCAATCGTGTAGAATGCGTCAACATCAACAACACTGCATTAACTTTAATGCTGCATCAAAGCATGCAAGATGGCAATAAGCGTTGATAAAAAGGACAACTCAGCAACTAACCTCTCTTGGTGGTAGCCCATAGGCCTTATCGAACTTGTAAGGAGAGGCAGAGGGAATCCGTTTGGCCAGTGCGCTGCCCTTCACTATCACCCTGCAAAACACAATGCAGTCAGTTCGTGCTTGTCCACGCGCCATCTCACCCTCACATTTCTCCAACAATTTGCTATTTATTCCTCTCTCTCTCATTGGAGGGGGGAGTGATTCGTTTCGAAGTATTTTAGTAGTTGGTTGTGGCTTTGCTTTGTGAGATATTTAGGCCCGAGCTTCTGCACTTCCGCTAGGTGGCATAACCTCCGTCCATGCCACTGGCCTACATCCCTCCACATGGTCAATAATCTGCCCTAGCATTCCATCTGCTCACATCCCTGGGGAAGCCCCCAAGAATCACAACGCCTCATAGCCACCTCCAGAACCAAATATCTCCGTTGCTAAGCGCAAACCCACAAACCTGGCCGACTGGAGTACGATTGACTTGCACTATGAAAGCATACTTATTGGAATCAGCCGACTTCACCTCTGGATTTTAGTGGTCACGAACAAAACTGCCCTCGTGTCACCTTCCTAACCCCATTAAATTATTGCACACCTCCACTGATTGTTTGTGCACTGGCCGCAGGTTTGGCTATCTCTCTTACCCAGATGTGTTCATTCAGCCTTAAGCAGATAAAAATTTTCGTTGTGCAGCACACATGCAGGAATGCCGAGGAGAAGTATAATGAGGAGAAATGAAGTTGTTTGCGGTTTCAAAGGCCCAAATAGGCCGCAGTATAGCATTGTACCGATATACGAATGCTATGGAACATTTACAATCAAAGACTTGACTTAGCAAACAGTGGTCGAGATTTAAGTGCCACCCTCTTTTGTCCGTCACCTAATAAAATGGCATAGGAAGTCAACAATGTAGCTTTTAGCGAAAAAGGCTAACAAGTTGCATGCATTTGTCCTTTGGACATGGTTCTTTTGAATTTCGAGATCGCAAAACTAGCGTTCAGTTCAAGTTGGCAGTCTGCAGGTCAGTCTGCTGCATCCCTTTTATTTGTAACCCTTCTAATATAGGGTCCTTTGGGGGTCGTGGTGTTTCTGTGAACCACATCGACGACCAGTATATCTGCCTACATCTTAATTCGCTCTGCCCCTACATCAATTCATTCTACACAACACAACTCTCCTCAATACAATCTGAAGGCAGCAAGGACTAACCACATAATGAGCAGACAGAACAGGCTGATGGAGTCAAGTGACTGGTGATTGATGTTTCCACAGGGCGAACACCACATCCTTGTTCTACTTTTAGCAAAATGCTCACAGCACAACGCAACATCTAAGCTCCCACGTCTCAAGCAGTCACGAAACTCACGTGTAGAGAGGGAGACAGTGAAGCAAGAGTCAGCCACATCTTGATGTAACTGTTTATCCCCAAGTCGCTCTGAATTTACTACTGCAAGTTCTTAGACTGCCAACTTCCAACTTTACCACTGGCCAGTCTCAGAATCACTTAGGAAGTGGTAGGAGGAGTTTTAAAGAAGGCGAGCGGAGAAAATTTGTTCAATAGTGATTGTTTCAATGAGCAAAGGACATTGAGATGCTATTACAGATCTTGAATCTACACAAGGTTAGGTAGTCATATTGTGAAGTTCAGAGTAAGTACGATATCGGTGAGGTGACCAAAGCATCCCTCGTCGGCCACACACACCACCTGTCAGAATGTTAGCAAATTAATGCACCGCAAGGCATCAGCTTCAGGTCGCTATCAGTCGCTCGATTATCATAGCAAAAATCAGCTTAAGAAGTAAGGATGATAATTTAACTCATTCGACTACATTTTTGTTTGGACTGGTGGATCACTCTAATCATATTTTTCCTTTTGTTCGTGTCGCTTTGACCTCTCATTGCGACAGCACAACAATTCTGTGCCAACACTCTTTGGTTCTGACCGCTTTGGTTTCTGTCTACCAGGCTTGGCACTGGCGAATGAGAATTTACTTGGGTTTAAAAGGTAGGCAAGGGACAGCAGTTGCTTATAGATGATAACAAGTCGCTGCAAAGTTACCCTCGTGTTTCAGCTCAGTTTCTACCTTCTTCCAAAGCACTCATTTTCATTTGCCGCAGAATAGGCGTTTAAGCATTGAGTCCTCTTATTCCTGCAGCAACATCAAACGAATAAGTTGGGCATTACATTAAATCCAAGTCATGACATATTCATTACTATAAACTGGCATTTACTTGCTCCCCTGACAACGACTACTGTGTGCGGCATACATACGTCCCTAGGCATTCCCTTCTGAAATCGCTGAACCTACGTAGCATGATTTTGTGGGACTGGACTAGCTCAATTGTTTTAAGCACCGTCCGTTCACAAATATTATAGGCTGCTTTAGGCTCGTCCTCAATCAGCAGATCTAAACTCTCTCTGAAGCATTTCAACTGTCAACTTCGTATGGCTCGGCTTAAAATCATTGGTATAAGCATCTTCTCTTAGGAAATACACAAATCTTACTTACGTAAAGAAACAGCATTCCTGGCTTAGAAGAGCAAACGGAACGCCAACCCTATGCAATCAAACAAAGCAGGCGTCCTCAACAACCCATACCACTTCACGCTAATAAAGTCATCACTAGTGTCCCTCCATGACCACACGATGCCTTAGTAACGCTGGAATAGTACCGTCTCGGCAGGAAATCATAGGCGCTAATGAGCGCCAGCCATCGATCCACTAGACCTCTAGACAAAATTCTAACTGTGGTCCGTGAGTACACAGCCATTTGAAGTTTTTCCTTTCTCATCGAATTCGCATTTAATAGCATGCAGTAATGTATTCTCCATGTGTTCGACGATATGCTGATGAGTGAACAGTGGTAAAATTAAGACACGAATGGAAGAGAGTGAGAGAGGAATGTTGACTTGCTTACATGAGGCAAAGTAAATGACGCGATGCAGTGCTCAATTAGGCAGGACAAACATAGGTGGATGAGGAGGAGGGAGATAACTATGCGCTGTCTACTATTTGTAGCACTATGTTGTATGCGCAATTGCTAGTTCCCTTCTCCGTTGTACAGTAAAGTGCTTAACAGCTTTGCATCTCCTTCGACCAATCAGTACACCTTGCCACTACATGGCGCGGAATAGGGCGTGTATGTGAAGTACCAAACACGCCATCGAATTGCAAATGGTCTTCCCTCTGACCCAACACTGAACAAACTGTCCGATGAAATTCTCTTTTGGGTACTCTACAACTTGTGTCGTTAAGAGACCCAAGGATCTGTGAGTCCTCAGCTTCCAACCCCGTTCTAAATGACGCGATGCAGTGTCAATTAGGCAGGACAAACATAGGTGGATGAGGAGGAGGGAAATAACTATGCGCTGTCTACTATTTGTAGTACTATGTTGTATGCGCAATTGCTAGTTCCCTTCTCCGTTGTACGGTAAAGTGCTTAACAGCTTTGCATCTCCTTCGACCAATCAGTACACCTTGCCACTACATGGCGCGGAATAGGGCGTGTATGTGGAGTACCAAACACGCCATCGAATTGCAAATGGTCTTCCCTCTGACCCAACACTGAACAAACTGTCCGATGAAATTCTCTTTTGGGTACAACTTGTGTCGTTAAGAGACCCAAGGATCTGTGAGTCCTCAGCTTTCAATACCGTTCACTTCACACACATTACTGGCCTCCCATCATACCCTCGTTTTCCTCCCATACCCTTTGAGTGATGGAGTGTGGTGGAGGAAGAAGGGTGAAATTGGCAATTCTACTTGCTCCCTGTCTGCAGGTGCAATCGGGATCAGCAGAGCATGTACTACTGCTGGGATCCGCCACACTTAAGAAAGGTGATTCAACGACTCACCACTAGCTACGCCGACTTTTACGACACACCCACCGCCTACCAGTTGTCCTCGGCCATCCTCAATGCCAGAGTGAACTTTGCATCAACAAATCATCACAATGACAGTACCACAATTTGCTACCAACACGCATCGCAAGCATCATTTCTCAAGGCGCTTCGCGTGAAAGCATGCAGCTGTCGTGGAAATGCAGCACAACAGTGCTGTCGTTTCACAGCATCGGTGGCAGGATGTCCTCAGGACTTGTTCTAGTCAAAGGGCATGCACTGCACAGATATTGACATAAGATGACACCCAAAAGGCAATCTCATCTGCAAAATCGCATCAACCAAGACGGCGACCCAAACTGATAGTGGTTACTCGAATGGTGGAGAAGAGAGAGGCAATCATCCACTTGAAACGGAGGGCGACTATAACATAAAGTCTGATAGACTGAAATGAAGCAAGTAAATGAGCCGCATGCTTCTCCACTGCCCAGTCATTATGCAGCAATTTCGATCCCACATCTCGCTCTCATTTACCCCTTTCTCCACACAACCTACTCCCCTCCGTACTTGGCACCCATGTCGCACTGATGGGAAGCAGTGGTGAGTGCTAGGTCATACGGTATTCGATTATCATAAAAAGTCATGTTCTTGTTGGGGCTTTTGCCCACAGATGAGAAGTAAAATGAGACGTTGCGCTGTCCGTAAGAGCCAACGCACCGACATACGAGGTGGCGTAAGCAGAAAGCACAGCTCAAATCCGAAATTTCGTCCATTTTGTGCTCAGTGATTTTTAATGCCACATATTGACATTGTGTCATCACTGAGGCAGTAACAGCAGCAGCAGCAGTAGCGACTACGATCCCACCATAAATAGGTTGACAGATGTTACTAACACTGCTAGATGAGTGTTTCACAGACGACTGAATGATAGTGAGGATGGGTGCGTTAGAGTTGTGTGGATGCACACGTGCTATTATGATAGGGATTAGAAATAAGAATGAACCAATGAACCATTAATAAATTGTAAGTGAGCGGAAACAAACTTGGTAGACAACCGCAATCAGCACCGATGAATGAGGGGGGAGGGGTTTAATGCAGTGACATTGACGAAAGGAGACTAGGTGGATGAATGATTGCTACGAAATTTCAGACCGAACAAATGGATGCCAGCAGATCCATTGATGGTTTTGTCATCCACACTCATCAAATGAAATTAGAGGAGATGCTTACATGAGTACAGCAAGGATGTGGTGTTCCACTGGTTGTCCACCACCCACAGCGCGCAGTCCCTCACGCATTCCAACATCCACATAACCATCGCGGCCGCCACCGTCGCCACCACCCACTGTCACAGGCAAGTGACTTGACCGCCACCCGAACAGCATGCAGTTGCAGCCGCGCCCACGACAGCTCCACACGCATCGAAGGCACCAGCACCGGCAAAGTCTTATGCAGCCGACCCAGCTCCTCAAGCGTTGCCTGTTGTTGCTGACCTACAGGCTGCACCTATCAGGCAGTGAGCACTACTAATGCATCATGAGTAGAGACCAATAACCTCACATCACAGAACACCAAAACAATGCTCAGCCACAAACCCACTATATAAGATCGTCATCACTCACAAATTTGGAACCTCATCTCAGTGGCATCTTTGTTCGGTCGCATCATTTCTGTTACTAGCTCACCAATCCTCTGTATTTGCACACATGTTCGATTTAGTGGCATGGTTTGTTTGGCCTTTAGGAGGAATCCCGTGATCCAGTGCGGCAGCAGAACCACAGCCCACCTTCAAGCACCCACAGTCCTACACCCCTATCTCACCCCGTTGCTTCTGTACTCTTGCCTCCCCAACTTTTCCACTGATGTTCAAGCACACAACCCGCTTCAAAGTTCACAGGACACGTGAATGCGCCGTCGACTAAATATAAAAGGACTCGTTGTATGACACCGTCAGGCTTCAAGATGACCGCCCTCTCTCCTACTTATTGCGTGACTGCTGATGACACTTTCGTTGGGAACTAACTTCTCATTGTAGTGCAAATCGTCCTACGGTCTTTGTTCCTCTACCACTGGTGGTTTTGATGAACTCAGTCACTGGTTGGAAAATGTGGTTAGCCAGAAGTAGTCACAATCACCCCACCTTCAACCCGCCTCCAATCGGTCGCCGCACTTCTAAACTCTCGGCTCTATTCTACGCTCACAACAAATGTGCTTGCACACTGTTGTGCTCCGTGATACCATCAGCATCACATCGGACACTGCCATCCCATCCAGATGACAAGTAATACCAGTCATCTGATTGCTACTAACGCCTTTCGGATAAGCCACTGAACCGGATGGAACGTGAGACTGAAACTCAAATCGACAATTCACTACAAACAATTCCACAGGTGGACCACTTCTAGTCCTCACATGTCAGCAGGCGACGCAAATCTAGATCCACCATAGTGGCTTCGTTAACGGACACAGATGTGCCGTACACGCTTCTAGACTTGGTCTATTTGTCAGTGTTGGTAGCCTTAGTGTAGGATTGCATTCCGGCTGGCTCATCGCTTTCTTGCGTGATTAACGACTACTTGCGAGTGATGAGGTCGACGACGTCCTTTATTATAGGGACATCAGAAACTGGGATGCACCAACGCAGAATACTCGTTTTGGCAGTGATATCGGTGTAGAGAAAGAATGCTTCAACTTCCGTGCAATCAAATATCATCTTAAGCATCTGACCTCCAACAGCAGATGCAAATCAACAATACATAGTCTTATATGCCGAATCGCCCTGTCATATCGTCAGGGATGGCTTAAATCGCCACACCGCAACACACCACACCACACAACACTGCACAGATCTCCAGCTTTATTCCAACACTTTTCAGCATTGCTGCATGAAGGGCGTCCTTTCCTCGACGTAGGCGTTGACGTATACTCGAATTGCGGCACTCAACTAAACATCTGGATTTTCTGGGTCTCACATCGAGATTGTCTTTAATCACACCAATCGCAACTGATATTCATGCGTGTTGGAAGTTAAGCCGTTCAATCACCTCAATCCTTTTTTATGGTAACAGGCACGCGATAAGATATGAGCATTAAATTATCACAAGCACAGCGACATCATCGCTGCCTTGTTTTATGCGCATTTCAGTGAGGTGTTGGAAGTCAAAGCAGATCGGTCAAATGCATCACTAACTCCCTTTAACTCCAAATTCTCTCGCTTCCCTATGCCTTGCTGCCCAGCGCTCAGTAATGGAAACTTCGCGCATTTTGTTCCACTCTCAAATTTTCATGCCATCTGAAGCCAAAGAAACTTGTCAAACTCAGAACAAGAATCGTAAATGATGACTAGAATTGCGACCATCTGTAAATCAAATCATTTCTCACAGTGAGACTGAATCGGTCAGTAGCAAATGGCATTCGGATTTATGCCAAGATGTGATTTGAGAATATCACTGATTCTCACCGCAAATAGCGAGCATGTTGATGTGCATAGTGGCAAACATCATGCTTCTGGAAAAATAGAGTAAAAAGCCTAAGTTCTTTCCCAATGGAACAAGATCCTCTATTCTTGTTTACAAGTATGATGTCACGGCGTTAGATCTGTTTCAGGAATGACGCAAGCAAAACCGCAATTAATTTGACCGTGCGACACTGACAGAATTAAGCTACAACAAAAGAGGATAAATGCTGACCAACAAATAATTGGAGTGTTAATAAGGCAGTAGTAGGCGAGTGCGGCGTGTATGGAACGATCGAAACAACCTAGGTTTTCTACTCCAAGTCCTAATTAAGCGACCTCATTCCCAAAGGAAAAATGGGTGATATCCACTTTCTTCATAAAGGCACCTTTTAGAAATAAAAACAGAGCCGTCCTTTAATAGAGGCTACAATAATGCAATATTTGGCAATTTTAAGGATGAAAGAGCACCAGGATACAATACACCTTCAAACACAACATCTTGAACCACATCGCTTTGTTGCATAAATACGTGCTAGTGAAAAGATTGGAGTAGTATAAGTGAGGGAGATGGGCAATATAAGGTGCGTGGATAAAAGTTTACCTGTTCAAGCCATGGTAAGGGAATAACAACTATGACCCGATTTACTAGCTAAGTGTAAAATCTAGACTATCACTAATTACGAATGATCGTAATACTTGTGCTCAATTTAGGCACCACATAGCAAACGCTATTAAAATTTAATGTGAATGTCCTAAAAGCTCCGCTGCCCTTCGCAAATGTGATTTCCATATGTCAAGTGATTTCATCAAAAGATGTGGAAAACCGACTAGTTTATACCAATTTCTGCTTTCTTTGAATGTGCTCCTATGGAAAGTGTAACAACGCTTACCAGAGAGCAGAGGGCTAATTGCACTTATGCTGATCGAATAAATTTCAAAAATCTTTCGAGCATAAACTTGCCTTTTAAACGGAAAATCTTGCAATGTAACTGCAGATGCGCCATGAATAAGGGCTTGGGAAGGCTTAGAAAATCACATAGAGAAATGTGCTTAATTTTGTAATATGTTGTTGTGTACTATCAAGCGAATGCAGAAGAGCGTCGAAGTAGTTTTTGGTCGATATCACCGAAGCAAGCTCTTGCGTCGTAATGGGTGAGAAGTAGGCCTCGATGAACGCCGTTTCGTTGACTCCCTCTCAATTTTTATGTATTCGAACAATCCTTCTTGCTTTCTTCTCCTCGGTGGTTACTTCATTAAAGTTCTTGATTACAAAGTGTTATTCAGGGTGTGTATTCCCTACCATTTGGTGGCATTTTGTTTGTAATGTTATCAAGCAAAGTAAGTTGAACACATCCATAATTGTGTGTAGACCTATTCAAACTTGTCACAGAAATTGCAGTTGATCTCTTTCGGGTTATACCACTATGAAAGCTATGGTTAGGGTTGATGCTCCAAACAAAAAGCAACTTCGAAAATCAAGCAAGCACCAATTGCGAAAACCCTCACATAATGTTAAATGTAGACGGCTTATCAAAATCGAAAGGGTTTATTCGAAAAATTGATGCGATTTAGAGCTAGAGGTTCTGGTTGTGATTTCGTTACATATCGTACATACCAAGTTTGTAGCAACTGAAATTGAAAGGTTAGACGGTTGGCGGTGGGGAGGAGGGGGCGTAACCTGAGGAGGCAAAAGTGTCGGATCGCGGAGCAGGCCAAGTTCACAGAAGTGAACAAACTTTATGCGTAGTTGCGAAGTAGCCCAACTCCTAAGCCGACGTGCGCACGCTTTTCGCAAGCACACTTCTACTGCTCTCAGCGGTACAAAGTGGTGGGAGGTTGTGGCATCATCGCGTGTTACTCTACACTTACTGCAGATTGTTTGCATTCTTACAAAGTGATTTATGCTAAAACAGAAGCGTGTTTGTAAAACAACACGAACTTGAACGTTTGGAAGTTGGTTCACTCCGTGAATTGGCTGACCCTTACAAACGACGCTTTTGCAACCTTAGGACAAATACATTCCCTACTTTCCATTTTTACACTACTTCACTGATTTCCATGGAAGCATCCTGTCGCAATGCGCCCATCCATGCATGCATGATGCCAGCTTGGCAATGTTTCAAACCCAAAGCTTTAGTTGTACATCCGAGGGGAAATCGGTATTCCAAAATCACACCCTACGGTATCAAACTGACCGTCATCGTTTAAAAACGAAACCTTCAAAGTTAATGGATTGACCAGGATGTTATGTTGAATCCACCTTCACTACAAACGCCTTCGTTATTCACTAGCTACCTGCTGTTAAGCATTCATGACCCCACCTTTATTTGTCCATCAGCGTAAATATAGCATAGTGGTAGCAGTCGGAACAAATTACACAACGATGTCAGTCGTAGTGCAGTGTGACCCACTGGAGCATTCACCAGATGTGTGATTTGTGAATTCCTTGGAATTCGATATTTTGTCCAACGATGATCAGACCAGGTATACTGATATGAAGCTATTGGCAAAGCAGATTGTTTGCCACAAACATAGCTCACCGTTGGTTGAGTGATACCCGAAATTGAAAACCAGAGTTCCTAGCTGTAAATACCAATGAAATGAATACACTTGATCTCGCAACCTGCCAATATTGCTTCCATCTGACTAACACGCAGAGCAGTCACAGGTGATGTCGGCTCAACAGCAAGGCGATGCGATTGTGAGTCCGCCACAAGTATTTCAGTCGTGAGGGTGGCCAACTTGAACATAAATGAGAAAATATCACATTCCCAGCATGATTATCGCACCTCAAATACTAGGCTAGGCGGAGGCAGGAGTAAATAGCCACTGTTAGCACAAACGCAATCGAGGAGCGTGCTCATTTTAACAGGCTTCCGTGGCACTCACTCACTCATTCACTTCCCTTGATCTAAGTGGTGTGGTAAAGCAATGTAACGAGTTCCTGTGGATGATTATTACCCAATAATGACAACAACTACGAAGCAACTGCAAGTATGTGGTCCCAAGGAAAAAAATCAATGAATGCAATAATTTAGGGTTATAGCTGTATCGGTAATAGACCATCGGTGAGTTTTGCTTTGGTGTAACTGAAGGCCAAATATATTGATAATGGTCTCGACGACGATGGCAATGACAACCGACTTATGGGATGTCTTTGATGTTAAGGCGATGAGAAGTTGTTGCAGTAAACAAAGGTGAAGCAGTGGATAGTGGGTAGTAAGAGGCTAACTCAAGTAGCCAATTGTGTTCATTCATAGGATGAGGCAAGTCTACAAGGATGCACTATGATTTGGACGAAGTAACTCGATTTCCTATGCGGAGTAGTATAATGAAGCTTTTCAAGCACACTTCTTCATTCGCGTGTAAGTAACACCACTGTCTTGAGCTTTTACCACCCAGACACACCTCACCTCACGATTCTATACCTAGACAAACTTAAACTGATTTTCCTCTCCATTCTTGAGCCATTATTTGACCGTTAAATGCTATATTTACATCCTGTCACCAAAACGTTCTAGCATTATTTAATAGGCTGGTGTGCTAGCTCTCTTTGGGAGTGTGAATCTTAGCAGGGGAAGAAGAAGAAGAGTCATGATTGTGACAGGATTGCCACCTTAACGACCACATGATATTTAACTTACTTGTCTGCTGAGCTACACTACTAACTGATCCCACAGACCAAACTTTCGCTCCACATCAAACTGCTCTAATTTACAAATTCGTAATACCATGCACCACCAAGTCGAATTGAAAAGCCTCTGCACTAAGCCGAAAGAAAGGATCCTAACCCTCACCTCCATAGTCCAGACATTGCGCTACAAGCAAAGTAAGGTTGCTTTACCGATCACTGAAGTAAAACAATCACTGCAATCCGTGTGAGCAGAAAGATTAGAGGCCCAGTCAATGCTCGTGGTCGCCAACTAGAAAGAATGTAATCAGCACGCTTCAGACAGCATCAGTGTTCTACATTGTTTCTCCGGACACAGTCTCTTAGAAAACCAACTATCCAGCATCAGCTAACAGTTGGGGCTTCAAAATTGTTCTTTGCATTTCTCATTTGGCTGGTTAGCCCTTTAGAAGCGCGACTACGATTCTATGCCGAATGCTGCTTTACTACGAAATTAATTACATTTGACAAGGTTCGACTATGGTTTAATGAGTCCTTAACAAGCAAGAAGATTAGCAATGACCACAACATCATGTTGAATGCAGAGCATTGATCATTATCGCCAAAATTCAACGAGAGAATGGGCTGTAGCATGTGCGTAGAACAGGTTCACTGCTAAAACAGGTGATCTGGAATAGGGGTTTGTGAAACGGTTATGGGCCATGTCAGAGTGGGCTCGATTTGGCCCCGAACTGAAGTCGGTATGGCACACAGTGATGAAGTATTGTAGTGGAGAAGGTGCTTGAAACGGAGGTTTTCCAGGAGGGAGCATTGGATTGCAGGGCGAAGCGTACATGTACTTCAACAAATATTCTTTTAGGTTAACTTGTAATTTTACTTCTATTGACTTTAGTAGGCCAACGTCATTCAAGTCAGGCAATCACACACAACCGTCCACTCTATGTGATGAGTAGCACGTGATACTGTCGTCAACTCAAACACAGTGCAATTACTATGGGTGGTAGAAGAAGTGTGTATACAAGAGCACGTATGCATGTCGGCTTATGGGTTAGGCTATTTGGTGCAAATAACATCGACGGATGTGTGTGACCTAATCCTCTCTGCAACCCGGCACTTCACCTTTTCAACTAACTTCTTGCACTACCTCACTCTTGGATGCTACACCGACACCATGTCACCAAACCTCAACCATCCCACCATCACTTGTAGCCCAATGCTTGGAACTAGAACGGCCTCAAACACAGATTACTGTGTCTATTGAACTCATTTGACAGTAGAAAAACAACCTTACTCTAATCAATGTCGTGGTCATTGCAACCGACCAGATGCTCGTTAAAGCTTGAAAGAAGTGCAGTCAAGTCACGTCGAATCACGGCCAATGTCACGATGACCCATGACTCGGAGTGGTATTTGGTACTCATGAGCACGCATCACCTCCTGCCACATCACTTTGCTGCGCAAATCCGTTCAAACGAAAAGACTGAAGCAGCACCTAGGGACGAGCTGTAAAAGTTGAAGAACTAGAGACAGGCATTATAAGGTGTTTGGATAAAAGTTCACGCCGGCAAATGAATACAATGTTTGCTGCGGTCAAAACGGCTACATTCTCTACAATCAGAAGTGTTAGTTGATGCAGTTCAATGCAGTGCATAATAAGGTAGACGCTCAAGATGGTTGACTTGGAAGTACAGGTGGCTATGCAACAAAAGTAAGTGAGCAGTCGCGAGTCATGTGCTTCTTGAGGGACTCAACGCAACTCACAGCAAGGCAGCACTCTAAGCAAAACAGGCAATGACTTATGGTGTGGCAGACCGTCAACTCCAAACCACTGTTTGGAATTGATGGAGGGTTAAACATTATTGAATAAATAGCACAGTGAACTGCATGGAATGATCACTTAAACCACTGCAATCAACATCACATGAGGAGAGTGGGTGAAGTTTGGATAAAAAGACTACTTATGAATGGAGTTTATGGATAAGAATTGTAAATAAACGTGCTTGAGGGACAGCGTGACTGCAGATGATGTCGTTTGAGAGGCAACAGTCATATGCGCATCGGTGAACTTACGGTTTTATCGTTTAGCCCGTACACGAAACTGCAAAGTCGACGGTCTAGACTGTTCAGTCTCTATGGTGCAGAAGTTGGAACACTGCATCGCGAAATCCATTTATTTATACGATCATCCGGCCAATCCTGACTCACTCACTCACTCACTCACTCACTCAGGCAATGAGTAAAAATCTTTGTGCTTGCTTGCAGCAATTTGAATCTCAATGCTTCGTGCATTTAGACCGATTACGGTCAATGTGTCACTCATGCACGCACAGTTGTATCCTCCGTAAATATGCATGCCATGCAAAGGCAAGCATTACGAAGAATTTTTTGGTCATCGACGATGGCATACATGAGTGACTGGTTGGAAAATTACTTATCGAGTTCGCTAGAAAACGTGCGTATGTGCACGCGCATTTTACTACGATGGAAGGTTTGGCACAGCCATTTGGTATGCGAGTCGTATAATGTCAATCGGCAGGCGTCCAATACGCCTCCATCGCCCTTCGACATGTAGCAAAACCTCGTCGATGCTGTCAATGCTCCATTAACAAATGTCTGCGTGATCACTGGGAGCCTTTTTAACTGAGCTTTACTAAACATCTTCAGTTATTTGTTCTCTCTACCTGGCCTTTACTAGAAGTTTGCGATGTACTTCAAACTCCATGGGCCTCCTTGTTCTCCACATGCTCGTAGTGATGCACAACTAACAGCTAGTAGGCGAAATTGCAAATGGATGATATGCGCAGCATACTTTGATTTATATCCACGAGTGTTTGCATGTAAAGCCACAGGTTTACATGCGTTCTTCTTTCGGACGCAGTGCACACTCTGCAGCATTGTTGGCATCGAGAGGCACCCTCCTTTTACCACCTGTAGACCTCTCTCTTCCTTCACAGAAATCGCACTCCTACCTGCAATCTATGGCGACTGGAATGCTCTGATTGCAAAGCAGTTAGCGTCACCTTGACTTTGGATGCAGAAGTGATTGCACTCCTGAAATGTATCAAAAACTCTTACCTTTATTCGTCTGTCGAATTTCTCCTGTGTTCAAAAAGGCATCTTTGGCAGAAAATGTTATGTTTCGAGTCAAAAAGGAGTTATTTCTGAAAGGGAGGAGCACACCAAAACATTTCTTCATGGCATTCCATGGCGTGCATCGCGCGTTGTGTCGATGGAGAGGAGACGGATGTACCAGCGCACACGGCAGCTGGAAAGGATGGAGATGAGGGCGAGGAGAAGAAGGGGTGGCTGGAGGAAGAGCAGTTGGATGAATATAGCACCACCTTAGCAAAATGAAACTCCCTGCGGTGTCACCACTCGCCTTCCTGACAGTCGATCAGAACTGATGTGAAGGATACTGACATGTTCTATGGGCTGCTTAGTAATGCATGGTGGCAATAAGAAAGATTATTTTGCAGCAATAATTTGTCAAGCGCAAAAAATT
The DNA here is from genome assembly GCA_036345935.2 of Taenia hydatigena. Lineage (NCBI taxonomy): Eukaryota > Metazoa > Platyhelminthes > Cestoda > Cyclophyllidea > Taeniidae > Taenia > Taenia hydatigena. Next base: position 3,632,707 of record JADWOT020000004.1, on the reverse strand, counting down.
GCCGAACTTTGCCTCTTGGACGGTAATGGCCATGTCTTTGGTATTCGGCAGCTGTCATCATTCTAACAAGTCCCTACCCCGGAGAGGTAACAAATCGCTGCGAAATTGGCATTTCTTTAGACTTCAGGTCAATTCTGTCTCCTAAAATTTATGTCAAAGACGAGAACCTCATTGAGATGGATCATACTATTCTTTATCAATAGACCTATTTATGCTGGCCGCATCAGGCCTTTTAGGGATATCACCACACCACGCATTAGCCAAAATTCATGCAGCACACATAGCAATGCAAATGCAGGCTCTCCTCTGTTCGCCTCTGCTACTTCCGCATTCTGTTATCCTGAATTTAAATCAAGGGAGAGAACTATGTAACACCAACTGACGATTCTAGCGAGTTGTGCATGTGGGGTTAAGGGGAATGCATCCTCCTTAATTACGGCGCCGATGCACAATCGCGTGCTGCGGTTGATGGTGCTTATCAGCACCATCGCAGAGGCTCATGGTGGCTTTGATACTTGTGCAACTTTATCTTGAATCATCCCCTTAACCAGATGGTTTACTTTTAGCAAAGGGGGTAGTATGCGTCTGGGTGATTAATAGATGTGTCTAGCTTCACGTTAAGTGATTAAGTCTTCTCGAAGCCGCATTTCTGCGCCATCTATGCTAATGAATGAGTGCTAACAGGCAAACTCTTTTGAAACCTAGCATTCATAGTTAACGATCCAAAGTTTCTAGTGACAACAGACGTCATCAACACGACAATGAGTACAGTTCAGGATTTCTGCCCCGCGATGATAATTAGCTTAGCCTAGATTCGATTATCTTGTCACGTCTCTCAAGATATTTGCATATTCGGTTGTCTAGGTAACTACTGATGAAGTTTTAGTCGATCGTTTGACGCCATTTGTCTGCTTCCTAGTCACCGCACCGACAATTTTTATTCTACTTAATTTCCGCCATCAAGGGAACACAAGGGCTCTGTAAGTGAAGCCGACCGTCTCAAACACTACCGATTTATGGAAGCGCCTTAGCACTGTGACAGCCGGTCGTTGAATCAGTTCTAATGATAAAAGGTAAGTGATTTTAAGTGAGCCAGCTTATGCTTTCACTCAAAGGGAGCAGTACTGTATGGATGGATTTGTGGCAAAGTGATAACTGTGGCTTTTCAATAAATGAGTTCAAGCATGGAGGGAGTACAAAGTGTATGCTTCAAATTGTGGCATTAATCGGTCATAGGTAATGCCACCACCCATGAGTCAACGAGGGCAATAAAACCCTGAGTCTTCTGCTTGCAAGATGGAGGAGACTGCCAACGTGGGCTGCGACCTTCAGTTTAATATTTATGGGTTATTTGGTCTTGCTGCACTGAAAGGTACTGCAGCTACTTAAACAGAAGACAGGGAAGTTACGGAACTGTAGAGGATTAAATGTCGACGAAGCCACATTTTCATTGGGCACAAAGTACCTAGCATGATTAAGCCAGTAGCGTAGGCATGTCATTCTCTATGTTTAAACCACTACTACATTTATATTTGTGCATATGCATCATCCAATAGACTTCTTTTATCAAAAGAAAGGACGCCATTGAGGAACAGGAAGAGCAATGAATCCCGAATAGGATAATTTATTGTGTGCCATGACCTAAATGATTTATAAAAGCTTTTAACTGCATTTCAAATGAAATGTTTGATGACTTTACTTTGAATGACATTAACTTTTCTACTTAGCTTGATGCTTACACTTAATAAGCGATAACGATAAGCACTAAATTAAAGCAAAATGCAAATGGTAGCATTACTCCTACCAAGCGCTAGTTACGCCTCGGGTGAATGTAGTCAATTTCGGTAAACCAAAATGATGCGATGGCCTGATTTCATTCATAGTGTGCTTAAAGTGAACTTAGAAGATAATGCAGAATAAAGTAAAATAGACTGGTTCTGTGGGACTCGTGGAAAAGCGGAAAAGTTTGATTGGGAAGACAGAAGAAAACCGCATATGCGCAACCGTAGCAAATTAACTTAGCGTACATTGGTGTATTTTTATATTTCCTTAGGGTAAAACGCTAAATAGTATTAAGGTGCGGCATGTTAAAAGACCTTCTTCTATTAAACTAATGTTTCGGATAGGAGAGAGATGACAATACCTACTACTGACCTAGGGACCAACCACAGCCTAAGCCCGGGTCCTTTTGCATCCAAGTGGAAAGCAATGCCCCCAAGCCACTAAGTCCCGCGATCGAAGTCAGCAAATTAGTGAGCACAATCTTAGGAATGTATAATTAAATTTTTAAAGGAAAATCGGTCCTAGCGGCAAAAATGATTAAGGGTTCCAGTTCCGGTGAAGCATTACCTTTCTAACCAAATCGTTGGGGCTACATTAGAGGTCGTTTCAATGCGCCAAATATTCTCTGATTTTACGCTCCATCTTAGTTTGTGTAAGACAGAGACGCTGCTTGCTTAACTTGAATTTGGTAGCGCATGAGAGATGGCAGCAAGTAAAAACATTGCAAACAAATAGAAGCACATTTGTCACCCAAATTTATCAACAATTTCAAGCTTCGCTGATTGCGCTCGGGCAAATTTTGATTTCAGTCAAAAGACGCCACCATTTTATAATGAAAGATGCCGCAAGAAGAAACCTTGACGCACCAGCGCAGCTTCAAAGGGTTTTGAAAGGCCTCGCTTTTATGAATAATGTCATCAGGCGACATTGTTGCATAAGTTAATCCACGTCGGTTGCTATGGTTAAACTCCGGACTCGCCATTTGAGTTTTCGTCTCGTTTTCGTCATGAGTGTCTCTTTTTTGTTCACTGTTGCCTAACTCAGAAATTAAAAAACGGGTGACTTCTGCTCTTCAATAATCTGTTACAACTGCTTCACTGATCCTATCAATGAAGCACATGCTCAAAAACCCAAGCTCTGCTAGATAGACATTCGCTATTTATTTGTTGAGACTTTGCTTTGATGCAAGCTGAACAATTTGTTGAACCACTCTATTGACCAAATTTTGAAATGTTTTAAAATGGGGGCATTGACAAACACCATTGATTAAGTGGAAGTTTTCAGCTATACCATAATTTGGGGTGGGTTCAGATGTGAAAAAGTGTTCATTAATCACTATTCGATTGTGTTTGCAATGGGATTACATCTCGCCAAGCAAAAGTCTTGGCTTAGAATAAAATTCACAGAGTAGATTTTGCACCCGAGTTTCCAAAGAAATGGTTGATTACTCGACTACTGAACTCAATCCACGATGCGGTTTGCGAGGTAGTCGACTATACTAGTGCCATAATTGCAGTATACCTATAGGGTGGTTTCCTTCACTTGGATCTGCCGCTTTGCTATAAGTGAGCTGTGACGATTAGAGATTTATTTCTCAACCCTCTTAATAATCGAAAGTCAAGATACCGGATGTTGAATTTACTCTTACAAATGTGTAACCATGAAATTCAATAGCCAGATTGTATGTTTTTAATTTTGATATGATTCCCAATGAAGGTGACCTATATGTGACGAAAAGGGAGACAGATTAAAGTCGCACCTTATTAATCACACGACTAAACTTCTGTGGCGAAATCGATCTTTGATTGGCCGATACCACTCACCCAAGTGTTTTGGTTAAGCTTTTTTTCCATCGAAATTTCCAGTTTCATGTAGAAGTTCTCATTGCGATTCGGCTCCAGGAAGAACTACACTCTAGCCCCTATGGAAGATATGAAGTGCGAAGGCACTATCTTCTACCATATATATTACTCCCATTCCTACCTGGTTCTTTTCTATTCCCGGTGTTGATTCTTACCTTGCCTTACCTTACTCGAATGCAAGCACTCAAACATTGCATAATGGCACATTGGATTTGACGACAGAATTTTCGCGGCCTTAACGTGTGATATCGGAGGAGAAGATAGCAATAGGCACGGCACAGTGTCATCTTCATGCATGTGCATCTCTTACAACACCAAAATTTCAGCCAGCAGAAGACAGCAGATAATAACTTACCCCGACTCAATAAATAATTCTTCTGCTTTACTGCATCAGCTGTAATCAATTTACCCAGTTTTAACATGTGTGTATGATATGGCATCTCGGTCTACCTAGAGCGGTTCCCTAGATTCAAATGCATTTGACTGGGCGGTAACTTCTATGCCAACACTGAGTTTGTGAGTTCAGCCTCAAGCAGAGACACTCTGTGTTCAATTTTTACAAGCCTCACCCTATTACAACCAAAATTCTGAACAATATTCTATTCATAGAATAAATGTTAGGATTCATGTTGCAGTATTGCCTTTGACAGAGCAAGTATGCACTTTTCTCCTCCTTTTGCCCATTCAATTTTACTGCATGCAAGCTACTTCTTTGCACTCTTTCAGAAGTGGGCATCAAAGATTGGCATTTTATTGTGCTAAAATGTGCTTCGTGAAAGGGTCAGCATACTGCTCATTACTCGTGCCATAAGCATTTTTCTGTAACTACATTTGCAAGAATATACGTACAGAGGTTAATCGCGTCGTTCTACTGGGGAGTAAAATACGCGCCACTAAGAGCGTCTAAAAAGAAGCATTTCTTCTGCATTATCCGAAGCAGGTCCACCGCGGGCGCGATCGCTCTTACTCCACAAACGGGCAAAAGAAATGGCCCCTCATTGCGGGCTCTTCTTTTATATATAGCAACAGTCCTGAAAGGAAGAAAATCTCTGTATGTACGAGGATTCAATTTTGCGGGTATCTTCTGGTCAAAAAGTAAGTAATAAAACCTTTATACTATTGTATTTAGGGAATAACGAAATAAAGCATGTAGCGTTGCAATTTGGAGGCTTTTACTAGAAAATGAATAATGTGGCAACTATCCATCGTGACAGATATTCCTGTACTTTCGAAGGCAAGAAAAGAACTGAAAGCTTCATCTGCAAGTAGCGCATGTAAATCGCTCAGATTCTAACGTAGAGGATAAGCATTTATGTTAAACGTTGCTTTTAGTTATGCGCAGTAGCATCTAATGATGGAAGATTCAGCTGCTCCTCCAAAATGTTCCAAGAACGCTAAGTGATGAATGTAAAATGAATTAAGGATATGTAGCTAGTGATCAATAACAATAGCCTATGTGCACTGTCTTAAAATGAGCTTAAAGTTTATGGTGGTTCTTAAGGTGTTTGCAGCACGCGGGACAAACTGGAGGCACGATGTCTTAAGGCGAAAGCAGAGGGCAGACGTGACGGAGTGTCGATGAGATACCAACTTCCTACTAGCGTGGAAGAGCCTTGATCATTGATTGGAACTTATGTTGTTGCTAAGGCGCATTTAAAGAAACAAATTTAACTTTCGGTCCTCAAACACCTACCGTGCTTTTTTGTTTGAAAAATTTGTTTTCTTCCTAAATAAGATAAAAGAACTTGCTCTCTATTTATTGTTCCAGGAGTCAAAGTTTAGACAATCGTCTGACCCTGTCCAACATGCTGCTTTAATTATTTGAGTGGTCTGTGTCCATGGGTGAATTTATACCATGTTAGAGGGTACCGGCTGAACTAGAGGGCAGCAATGATCTTTAATGATGGTGTTCAAGAAAATATAGGTTAAACGCCATTTGCATCGACGGGGTGGCCGAAAGTTATGTGAGGTTGCAGCTTGATTATTTGATACAGATATAAACGGCAAGGAGAAGGAAAGATCACAAGCGAGAAATCTCTGCAACTACCAATTAATCGTTACACTCCGGAGTATCGGCTGCGCATCTGACTGCAGGCTGATATTAAAGCATGTCGAGTATTCAAAAAGAGCTTGAGGTCTTCGCTATATGAGATCTGCACTGATCAGGCCAGCGTTAAAACACTGCAAGAGTACGTGAATAAAAGGATTAGGTGGGTTGCAATTTATAATATCATTAATTAGGCTTGAGAGTTTCATCAACTTAGTAAACTCAGCCTGCTCCGTGGCTGACTAGTTTAAGCTTTGAATGAGCTACGTAGTTATTGTTTTTGTTAATCTTGCCTCAGATCCTTGGAGGTTTAACGTCAGATTGGATTTAATTTTGACTTAATCTGTCCGACCGTTAATCTTATAAACTAGTTATTCCTCCCTGCGACAACACACAGCACCCATTATTGGCAGGTCCATCAATAATTCAAGTCGTAACGCTGTGCAGATGCCCATCGACTCTTTGATTCCCTGTGCTGCCACATACATTGCCAACTTCGAGAGTGATGGTTTGCCCAGTGTAGCCTGCTTATGTGTGGGTGGATTACGCATTGACGCACTTGCCTTATCATCTAGAGCAATGGTGGTAAACACGCGGATTGAGAGCTCCATCCATCTGGATGCCTTTGTAGGTGCAATTGTATGCCAAAGTCTCTAAAGCCTACCACCGTCACCTTAATCAAAACCAACACCAGCACTGATGTCGATGCGACCAAAACTAGCATTAATGTAGAGATTTACTTCATCAGCCGCTACCTCCTCTGATCCCGCAAACATCATCGTTCCCCGAAGACGCTACTAGACACTTCGATAAGTACTCCCCTGTCTCACTAAATCTTTAGTCATCATTCAGCTCTTTCTCCTCCCAACTGACCATTTGCCTTTCACCCGCACTGAGGTCTTGCTTGCGGCAGTTGAAGGGACGCTAGCCACAAGGACCAGCAGGAACCAGTTCAACTCGATAACAGCGGGATTAAAATAATGGGGAACGAATAGTAGAGCTTCGACCCATCTGAATATCTGACTACAATGAGACATTGATAAGACAGGAATAAGCAGACGGAGTAGTGGTATTTGCCACTCTCCCAGATGAAAATGAACTTTTTCACGTAGTCTTTGCCAACCACAGTGACGCCACTACCAGAGAGCGAACTGGCAGCCATGCCAGGAAGGACCGCGGAGGAAGTCCCTATGGAATCGGAGACAATGACAGAACCAAATGAAAACAAAGGAAGAGAAGAGAAGGATGTAGATGTGGTTAGATTTGAGGAAGGATAATGCAAGTCTCTCTGCATCTTAAAATACCCTGATCAGCGACTCCAGATCTTTTGGGTTTGCACGTACAACTATGCTAGTTAGTTGGCCGGATTAGTTTAGGGAGTGAGGACATTCCTATCAGAGTTGCTGCCGGAAGATAGATAACGAAAACGGTCGCACGTGCAATTTTAAGCGGAGGGCAAAAAGGGTGCAAACTTAAGCGTTTCCTTTGATGTAGTGGCAATACGCACCACTCGAGAGGAGAGTAATGTAGATGTCGCGCTCATTCAGCCTCGCTTTTGCATGCCTTGTGAATCACTCAAGCTGAAAACTGGCAAAAGTTAATGACCACGCATGGCGCATGGCACCAGCTACTAACATATGAGATATATTGGCATAAAGTGGTTTCGATTTGCTTGCAAGATAGCCTAAGCAATCCCAACCCGTTCTTCCCTTGCCATCCGTACCCTAATGCGGACGCGGCCTGCAAACACAGGGACTTTACGGCGTCATCTTTAGTAGTGACGCATATGTCGCCATGGAGTATATTAACGGCCAACACCAGCACCGAATGCAATTGGAAGGACATCAACCGGAGACTATGATATTTTGGCTTAAGTCTCCACCAAAGCACTCGCTTTCACTTATTTTCACTGCATAAGAGGGATATAATGATCTCCTTTCATGCTTGCAGCAAATGAAAGATAATCTCGACTTATCGAATCCAGTTTTCTGATGGTGATATTTTCCTTAAAAATAATAATCAAGTGCGACTTTGGATTAAGTTTCATAGAAGTAAGGACATGAAACCTAGCCTAATTGTTCGAATTTGTTTGGTATACATTAACTCTAAGAAGAACAATGTTCTATTTAACCAGATAAAGTAGCACCGATATTTTGGTCAACAAAATTTGTTATAAGTCTGTACATCTTCCACAAAGTGCTATAACAGGTTCTTGATTGTCGAAGTAGGGAAGTAAAAAATTCATGAGTACTTTGGGCCCAAGCAAAATGAGGCTATCCAAAGGCTTTATGCACAATCTTTGTATTTGTTTTAATATGGTTAAAGGTATTGGACTCGCCTAAAAATTCCAAACAAAATTTGTAAGGCCCTAAAGTAAGTCAACACTATTTACATATATGATTTAACTACCTTTGCTGGCAAAGTATGTGGCAGAGTGAATATCGCAATCTAAGAAACGCTAAATTAAAACATAGCGCAGCAATCTGTTAGGGCATCCGTTGCTATAACTTATTCAAAATGCTGTTAGCCGATTCAAGCTACGCTAGCTATTTTAATACCTGAGTTGGCAGGAAAGCATAAGACATTTAAAGACAAATAAACAACTGGATGCAAATCCCATAGCATTCACCCATGACTGCATAACTCAGGCCTTTAAACGTAAAATTTTGGTGATCTACTAGCCTAGTTAAATGGTTTTTTGCAATGCACCCCCTGGACAATAATTGACACAGAATAAGCCATTATTTAAAGAATTAATAACCTACAACTGTATGCAAAGAGTTTTTCTGCAGTCTATTGCACACAAAAGGAGCCCCAACGTACGATGCTTATCTGCTTTTATGAGTGGACATTACACAGCAAAACAATATGCAGCGTGTTGAGTCTTTCAAGGGGTACTGCAGGCGTAGAGATGGGCTTAGAGCGCTTAAAGCGTTACTATGCTGCCCCTTTTTTGCAACATTACGAAACATTTTGGTTTCCCTGAGGATGTTCAACTCACAGTAGCATTTGTTTTTTTATTTTATCCTCATTATTAACGCACACTAGTGGCTGCAAAAGAAGCAGTCTGAAATAGAACTCGTTTAAATTAATATAATTGTAGGCGCCAGCATTTTAAATTCCTTTTGGATAAATTTGTTTTTGTTCATAAGAAGCACATGACATGAATTTCACGGTGGCTTTAATTTTGTTTGGCCGATACGTTGGCAGCATCATGGTCACTGCATTAGGTACAAATGCCTTCTTCCTGCGCTTCTTGTTTTAACAAACAGGGCAATGCTGTCAGCACGAATAAATGAAAGGGGCAAGTAACTCCTATAAATTCCAAATGCAAAGAAATGCATTGAATGGTCTTCAAAATAGGCATGAGCAGTTCCCCGTTTTACACTCGTTCGAGCTTTTGTTTCTTTACTTCTTCTTTTAGCTAATTTACTTCGCTAGTAAATTACCATGGTTGCATACAATCCCCGCTTGATGCGAATACTGACTGGCCTTTGCGAAGCCTTCTGCAGCCTACCTTGCTTGAAACATCAGAGAAGCATTCCTGACCATAAGACCCTGAAGACTCCACTTCAACCAGTAGGAAGCCTATTTAAGCCTTAAGATATCATGGTCTATCTAAGAATCCGGAGAAGCGTTCTACTGCCCATTCGCCCCTTTAGCTCTCGTGGTGAACTCTCTCATTGCAAACGATCATCCAGATACCTTGAACAACCCATTACGTCAATTTACCTCCCAAAAAGGTCACAGACACTTCATAAAATATTCTCATGGGGTCTGTAACATTTCCTTGCTCGAAGAAATTTACAGCTACTTCCCTTGTGGTTTACGTGCGTGCGTCGATCAAATTCGAGTGGATAAATGAGCCTAGTCGCTTATGCACAAAGGTATTAATGCAGAGGCGATGTGAATCGAAATAAAATGAGACATGGTAAAACCTTCCATTGATTGCAGTGAAAAACATAATTTTAGGCTCTAAGGAATCATCGGTGCATCAACTTGTGCAACACTCAGTTTTCACGGCTGCATGCTACTTGGGTTCGCCCCTTCATTCGTCTTGCAGACTTTTGGAAGGAATCAGATTTCTTGAGGATGGTTGGACCAGATTCTTTTCTAGCGCAAACGCGCCCCGCCCGCACAAGCAGTTAAATCTGTGTGATAGTAATGCAGTGTCTTCCAATTTATATCGCAATCATATTATTTATGAATGAAAATTATGCATTTTAACAAAAATTTAGTGCAATATGATAATAGCAGTCACATATTTTTTACTTGTATCATAAATTTGCAAATTAGCCAACTCTTAGGCTTGAAGACAAGGCTACTTTGCAAGAATGGAAAAAAATTTTGACCGAAGCGCATGAGAGTACGGTGGCATGCAATGCAGATGACCTAATCAAAGTCAGTTTTCGTAAGTTTTGCCGTTTCGCCACCCATTCATTGGCTGACAATAGGTCCAACTTTATAGATAAAAGCCCTGAAATCCTACTGAATTTTACGAATTTTACACAATAGTTACACAGGACTCCAAGTCTGCATTTTTGTGTATCTAAATTATTGGCTTCCAAAAATTGTAAAGTCTATCACACAACGAGCAAACCCAAAGACGTCTGTTGGCAGCAATCACAGAGGCATTGAAGGACTTAAAAATCGTGGATTCCTATTTTCCACGGGAATCTCAAACTAAACGCCAAGGGATGAACAGATGTGTAATTACCTTGGTGAGCATAAGTGACAACCCCGAGGCGCCACTTTCTTAGATACGACAAAGCCGTTGCGCAATCAGTCTATGGTAGGACCTCTTGAGGATGGATATTTCCAGTAATCGCGGTTTTGCTTCTCCATATTTATTTATCCCTCCGTTCTGTTTGCATATTATATTTGTTTTGCTAGCCATGGCACATTAATATTTAGACGTGAACTCCGCCTTTGATATGTTTTGAGTGCGACCGCTCTTTAAAGAGATTAGTACATTTAGTGAACCTAAACGAATCTTTATGGCAAAATATTGCGAGGCAATAGTTGCGATGGCTCCACTCCATCTTTTCTACCCATTTCCGTGCCACCCCTTTTGAGCCAGAATTAAGGTATAGTCATCCACTTTCTCGTGTTCATTTGTCATCACTTTGAAATAAACCATTTTGCAACTTAAAAGCAGAGTACCGACTGCTAATTTAATGCTTGGCATTAGCATTTAGAAAGATTTGCCCAAGAAATCAACAGGATACATCCGATAAGGGTAGCTATATAGTAAACACAAAACGCGTCCTGCAGTATGTTAGCATTAAGCCGATTTTTGAGAGCATGCAAGCATAAACTTCATTAGTGGCACTTATTTATTCAAATCAATTAATTCCTTAACCAGCTATGCACTTATCAACCGATTACATGAACTTTTATTGTTTCCATAAACGAATGGAAGCGGGGCTTAATCGCCTAAATTTCTACACATCCGTGGTGGTCAACTTAAGCAGAAAAATCTTTGTAAAAGAAACGTGACGGGTGGATAGAAGCTCATCTAAAAGGCACGCAATCCCAGATGAAATTGAATGTATCTTACCCTGAAGAGGAAGTAAGAGCCTAATGCTTTCTTGCATTTTATTCACGTTTCTTGGTGATTAAGATGGCATTTTCAACATTTGCTGCCTGTATTATATTCCCTTGCATCGGTGTCAATGCGCATCCGCAAAGTGGGGAGCTGGGGTGCTAAAAGTAAAGCAAAATAGGCTGAGTTTGCCATCTCTCCTATCATAAGGCAAATGCGATGCAGCCATCTAAATCAAGCGTGGTGATTGGAAGAGACAGTTGAGTAAGTTAACTTAAACACTATCCACGGCCGTAGAGACACCTTCCTCTTGCATTCTAGTAATCATCACATAGGTGCACAGTAAATCCAGCCCGGACCACAACTTTAATAAACGCGTTTATATTAGTAATGCTTTCTTAAGTGTCGATGAACCGATTTTTTGCCCTTGATGGCAGCAAACACCCTCTCCCCAATAGCATTCGAAAGAGGTGGCATTTCCATTGCTTGCTACGAGGGTAATCATCCTTAAACTAAGTATCATGTTTAGCAACCTTGCATTTGTGTCAACCTTTATGTTTTATGTTTTTGCTATTTTCCGGTGAATGCAATAAGTGGCTAAATTTAGTTTGTGTCCCTGACTTCCTGTTTCTCATTGCTATGTTTCCTTCGCAAAGCGTAGTAAGGATGCCAAAGGGGGAGATTGCTTGTTACGAGCAGCTCAAACACCTACCTATCGTATGCAACCACAATGTATGAATTTGAGGGGGACAATAGATAAAGAAAGATCAGGTTCGAGTGAAGAAGTAAATCAAAATCATACCACATCATGGGTCACTGCCTATGAAAGTTGGGAGGCCGATGGCTAGTATGGAGTAGGTACTGTTGGGGCTGTAGTCGTGAACGCAATAACAGCAGTCTTCAGAATCATCTCAAATAGGAATTCTGACCAACAACTATACAGATTTACTAGTTGGCAGCCACCTTTCATTGTCTGCCTGGAGCTGCAGCGCCACAGGATTACAACTGAGCTTGGATAAAGGGCAGCCTTTTTATTTTAATTCCCACATGCACTCACACACTAAATATGAAGGTGGGTAGCAGAATCGATGCGACAGATAAAATAAAAGATTTGCTCAACAATGTACACAAATACGAGTTGAACTGGTAGTTATGTCAACCTACACAAACAATGCAAGAAGCATGAAAACTAGGGTAATTAAAAGGGAGGAAGAAACGAATGAGATAGTGGGAAGTGAATAAAAGTGACCAAAATCCTTTTAAAAGGGTGAACTCCTAAGCAAGACACCGGAAGGAGCAATGTGAATGATAATAGGCTGCATCTAGCTGGTATCGCGAAAAAGACTGCTGGAATATTGACGTTCATCAGTTGGTAAGCATCTCTATCGAACGTTGTCATTCGGAGCAAGACAACAGCTGCTGACGTGCAGTGCACAACGAAAATGACTAATGTAATAGCAGGTTTATATGTATGCGCCATTACAAAAATGAAGTAATTAATTAAGGTTGCATGGCAGATGCATGTATTGATGTTCTGTACACTCCGTATCAATTTTTGGATCCGTTATATGGCATAACTCTACTGCAGCATGCAATCCTCTACTTGTCTGGCGTTGCTTTATCAATTTTTTTAATTCAGCATTCTAATTATTTCTTTTATTAGGCTTATTGACAGCTTTAAAAATATCCACCAAATCAAGGGTTTAAGCAATTATCGAATCCTGAGCATGGTGCTCATGTCATTTTTACTCAGGTTAATCGAAGAGTTTTGCAGTGTTACAAATGTCTTAAATGTTGAGAACCAATTTGGGCAAAAGTGATTACTAATAAATTGGCGCCGCGCCGGTTGAGAGAATCTCTACTGAGCGGGACTTAATGCACGCAATGCAAGCAGTATATGAGACTTGAACGTAACTTCTTATGAGCGGAGAAGGGAGTTCAATGCTGACATCTAATCAATGGCATTTTGAAGACAACGCCCTTGACAGGTTATCATAGGACAGTTACGGCTTAATAAGTGAAGCTTAATCCCCTATTTTTAAAGTTGGCGCGAAGCACAAAGTAACAATTTATCTGCGGACTACTCAGTAATTTTCGGAATAGTAGAGCATCTTCCCCATCAGTTCATTTGGGTTCATTTCTAGTTCTCCCGTGATGCTTACGGTCAAAGCACTGTGTAGAAAATTCGACTTGATTCTCAAGACATCTACTCCAAATGGACTTTATGCATCCAATCTTGGCCGCAATTTGTAACTTTATCATTGTGTCGACAAAAAACTAAGTATCTTATGCAAGCAACTCCTATTTTAGATCAATAAAAGAGGTTCGATCGTAAAGAATCTTCAACCAACTATCAAGGCTTTACTTTTCAGCTTACAGTTAGGCTTTGGACTAAAAGTTCCATTAATAATTATTATTTTTGGTCGCACGCATTAGGTGGCATCCCCAATGGCCCTAATTAAGTCGAACAAGTGCTTTAAGCTTTGGAATTAACCACATCACCCAATTAAACCCATCTGCTTCCCTGTTGACTTCACAATTTTATTGCTCTGCCAGGGACTTCGATTACCTTCTAAGAACGGATGCAGGTGCGACAAACAAATCTCATCTTCAGAAAATAAGGCGACTTTACTCAAAGAATAACAATACAGTCTCTTCTTAACCTGTCCTGATAGCGACATTTGCAATGGTCTCCTTTTCGCGTGGCGTGGAATTACTTGAGTTCATAGAATCACTCTTAAGCAACTAGCTCATCCAATTCATTAATGTTGAATTTGCAGCAGATCCGGTAACATGAATTGGAGTTTAGTTGATATAAAACACACTCCCAACCATTCTTCATTCTTTAAAAATGACAACATGACAGCTTGTTTAAAACAACTTGCAAAAGGCAATAAATTTCCCTTTATGGGCCTTGATGCACCACATTCACCATACCGTCAGCGCGACAGCCAGTGAAGATCAATTAAAACAGTCAAGAGGCTAGAGGAGATTTACAAGACAATTTGTCTTACTTGATTTATTCCTCTTTTTATTGATAATGACTGCAATAATCAATGTTTCATAAGACAGCAACGTTATTCCACCTTAAGAATCCCTAAAAACACGTATCCAATCCAAAATGACTTCTATTTTATCAAGTTGTGTTGCCTTGCAAATCGCTTTTATCAGTTTTGAGGCTTGAAATTGCGGATGGGTACGAAAACTGGTAGCATTTAAGGGCTAATTCTGCTTAAGTCGCTTAAGTTGAAGACCACATTTTTCTTCTAGGTATTAGTTGCTAAATCACCTCACGCTAATGCAGTAAGTAACATCTTCAGCGGGTGTTTAAAATAAGTCTGCTCTCCAGCACTTTTTAAGGGCAAAATAATTAGATTTCCCCATAAATGCTCAACTTGACCGCATATGGAGGGACGTTCATTCTGTAATGCAATTGGTTTTGCGGAAATAAACGATTGAACATTCACTTGAATGGGCGCATTGAGCCTCCACCAAAGGTCGATAATTGTCGACTGCTGATGCGCATAAAAATCACCGACCTTGGCATCCCCGAAATCTGCAATGCAACAGTCTGCTGTTCTTTGATCAACACTCGAGGATTAGTTCCATTTACCACCCACTGCAATCGCTTCTCGTTTCCAGACAAATTGTAAACAGCGCCTGAGCTACTGAGCGATGAGATAGTGGCGATAATTGGAACTATGCCGGGCAATGCCTATGCATTCGGCATGACAATGGACGAAGTCCCAAATTCGTCAAAATTGTATGAACTGGAGTGCATGTCAGCAGACGAGGTTGTAGAATACGTCATGGGCGGTGAAGAGCCTCCTTTCAGTCCACAGGTGAGCATTTCTCCTCACCACGGTATGCTGCCACGAGTTTATCAAAGCCTTCACAGGAGGAACCTAGATGTATTTGGTGACTCAAACTCTTTGCGGTTGCATTTAAAGCACAAGTGAAGCCCTTTACCGTCATTGTCGAGACCAGCACTTCGACTTATGCACTCCTGAGGAAATCACTAACACTTGTCGCATCTAGCACCTGACTCATCAGTGCGGCCCAGAATTTTCAGAAAAGAATAAAGATCTGCGCAGCTACCGCAGCAGTCTATTTTTGAAAGATTGAAGGGGCTCGCGTAACTTTGCAGAGTATCCTACTTCTTCTGGTGGCAAAGTAACAACCTACACTATTTTCATTTCTGCTCCAGTCTCTTGGAACAGGAATCCCACCGACTTACAGGGGCATTCTAGCTCGAGAACGGTCGGTTAAACCAGCAGTGAGACCATTATTTAAAGATTTGAATGAAGTGATTTGACTAATGGCTAGTGAAAAATAGGTTTACAACTGCATTTAATACTGTCCACCCAATCTTGCAAAAAGGCAAGCATTGTGGAGCACATGTTCTGGATGATGACGAATTGGTAGAGTCGATTAGAAAAAGAGGTGAAAACTCGATTGAGCGAACTAGCTAAGAAGCGAAAGATCAAAAATTTTGTTTGTCATTCGATGCCACCGCAAGTCTATAGACACATCAATTCTAGCTGACAGCATTGGCTGTTTGGATTCATGAATCCGCCTTGAATTGTTGTACGACCACACTAATGTAGAGTCTGAACTATGTGTGAGTGGAAGGGTGAGGTAGGAATTTTAGGGTTGTCGCAGGAGTGTTGGAGGCGGGTGTTGCAGTGACCGCTGAGGCCTACGGCAAGGTTTCAACCTACATTAGCAACATCGCTAGCTTCACAGCCATCCATGCAATGTGCACACCACTGCAGGTTGTTAACCTTCCCAATATTCTATGTGAGCCGTTTGGCAGGGCGATTGCACACTGCAACTTTTACATGGTGGACTTCCTCGAGCACGTCCGAGTCTACTCAAGGGCACAACGTATGTCTCAGCTTATCACAGTTGGTAGCTGAAACGAGTGCTCTGCATCTCCTACCTGCTTTAATAATGTCGTATGTTAAACCACAGTTTACGGAGTTAAAAAGGAAAGTGAACTGGCTGATGTCGAGAATCGTTTGAACTCACTGAGGTAAAAGAGGTACCTGTTGCGCGCCGGTTGTCTATCTTGTTCAAACAGGATGGCGGTCTAATATGTGAAGCAAGTGGTTGGTTGAAGTCGTAGGATCCTACGCTACGTCTCCTTGCTCATTAGTCCAACCAACACACCTGCGTCTCTCTCACATGTGCAGAGGCATAAGGGGAATCGACAATGGGATTGTGCATCAATTGACGTAAGATTTGGCCTTTGTAGGTGGACACGATAGGATACGCGTACATGGTGAATCCGAGACTGCTGTTCCTTAATGGACGACACCATGCTACTGAAGTCACCATAATGGCCCTCCACCTACCCAGTGCTTGTGCTACTTTCCCCACCTACCACCTCCTGCATGTGCCCTTCAGATTACGTATCGACCAGTATGGTGGTACCTCTATGTTTCTTCCCTTCCTTATCCGTACGTGCAAAAGGCATATCAACTTTTCCTAATTAATGTCAACGGCACTTGAATAAAGGCTTCGGTGAAGGGAGACCTAAGGCTGAAAATTACTTTTGTACTTGGGTCATCAACGTGGTCTCCTTACGCTGGCTTCGTGCTGCTGCCCATGCTATGTCGCTGTCGTCACAAGCGTATGGCACAGACTAATACAGTTTCTTTTAATTGCCGACATTGTAGACCACCATCAATGACCTGCAGAATTAGCTTGCAGAATGCTCCCAAGCACTGGCTTTTGACGAAACGTAACTTAACTCCTCATTTTATTGAGACTACAAAATACGCGACCGCTTGCATCGCATTGGAGGAAAGATGGTTTGCTCACTTGCAGGACAAGGTGTTGCTGGTACTGTAGGAGTTACGGTGACCCACCACTACCTCTTTGGCGGCGCTTCCCATCAAGCACCGAGAATGAATTGAATTCCTCTCTTCCATCTTAGCGATAAATGCATCTACCTCAGACCTTTCATTACACATCAGTAAACAGGTAGAGGAAATATTGAATGAAATTGAGGACTACCATGTTGAGTTTCTCAGTGAAGTTAGGCTGCAGAGGTGGAGTCAAGACTAAAAGGCATTGTCACCGAGCCGACTCCATTAGCAAAGTAAGCATATTTGTCTTCTGTGCAATGACTTCCCGCAAATCGTCTTTGAATAGTTCTAATCAATCGTATCGTGCTGCTTTGTTAAGTTACCTTTGTTACTGCTCAGAATGGACATTACCAGAATTGTAACTAATTGTACCTAAATGGTGGATGATTTTATTATGCAGATGCGTAGACAAGTGGTGAGGAAAGAGCCTCTTCCGACTCGACGTCTTCAATGTTACCATTGACCAGGCTGGGCTTACTACTGATAGACTTAAAGTAGCCGCAGTAGAATGACTGATGATAGTTGACAATGTCAGGATGTGATGGAAATGTGCAGCCTTTGTTTGCAACAAAGTGAATAAAGTGAACATGGGAGTGGTTAGCCTGTTGCTTAATCCGATGGACCATGTTGAGTGCAAGCGGATTATGCATATTTATTTGCCTAAATTAAGCTTAACCATTTTCAGCCGCAGTGGTAATGTGATGGATATAATTAATGTTGCGTTCTTCATTTTAAGTGCACTAACACTATTGAGCGGGTCACAGAAATGCCACAGTTGCTCACTATGCTACACCTGAGTCAATTCATTTTAAGAACCGATGAGCAACACTGCATAGTTTCGGGTGCGCATGGCTTTTTGTTTTGTGTTGCAGTAGAGAATGCCTGATAAAGTTGCACTGCGGACTTCGTAGCTTTGTTTTCTCACTGCTTGCCATTTCACCTTCTCTCTCTGCATACTAATGGTAAGCATTTTGCGCAGCTGTAGTTCGAAACCTAAATCTTTCCTCAAAAACTACTAACGTGTCATCTACTTTTCTCACACACTCTATGTAAAAGCAGATGCTGCCCCTCTGAGATCGCATTGATTGTAACAAAGCCCAAGTTAACACACAGGGAGGGTGTAAGCTAGGCATAAGTAAGTCCAACGTCTGCAAGACTCATTGCTTGTAATAGATTTGACCATATTCAATCACAATCACATTAATTTGCACTTTGTCATTCATTCGAGCCCTAGAGACAGTAACTCTTACACTTTACTCCCCTCCCGGTGCTGACTTTATTTGACCAATGCTTCCATTGCCATGCGCTGCAAAGCATTGTCTTTGCTTTGTCTCGGAAGGATTCTGCCATATATATTAGTTGTGCTTCGATTGTGATGTCTGCGTCTGCAGTCAACACAGCGCTGCTAATCCACCCACTTAGAGAGGGAGATGCACGGGTGACTCACAGTCATGAGAGAATGCAGCTGTATGTGAAATGTTAATTCGAAACAAGCATTTCATGCATCCTTCAAGGACTAGGCATTCCATTCGTTTATGTGGCGAATTTCGCGAAGCAAATGCCATTTTGATCACTCCTCTGCAGTCTTGTTAGTCGTAAAGTGGTTAGCAAGCATTCCTTTCCCAAACCGACATCTTTATAACATTAGTCACGGAAGTGAGAAATGTTAAAATAATGGGTTTTGGAAGTCATTGGCTCTCATTTGCTAGTGTATAATAGATGGAAGCAAAACGCATTTTGGTAGCCTGTGGATGTAGGTGTTGACAAATTATCTAATAACCATCACTCATGCTTGAGCACTGGTGACAGTTGTCCCACGCATGCTTAGCTCCTATCAATTTGGCATGTAGATGGCTACATGCTTTATTTTGACCTGATAATAAACAATCCCTTATATCTAGCGCATCCTTAATGCTAACAATGAGTCGTCGCAATTGAGTAGTTTGGACAAGTACTGGACCACACTCTCTTCTCAAACGCCTTGCCGAGTCGCTATACACCAATCTTCTGCTCTGTATCTGGATCGAAATTGCTTTGTATGGTAGACAAGCAATCAGTGGAACTTGTTTTTACGGTGACTGCTGTTTCACCTACCTCTGCTCGCATTTGTATGCGCGCACACGCATTAGCGAAACTTTTAAGGTACAATTCTCAGTTGGCCAAATCTGTATTTGGCCTACTCGTGGAAAGAAGTGAAAGAGGCATTTCGCATATTTTCTCTTTAAGTTAAAGCTTTGAATGTTGTGTTGTCAATGTAAAGTAATTGTCTTGGTGCTTCTCTGTGGCACAGATGGCCAATTAATTCCCTTACTCCGCTGTGTCGTTATTTTAACCGATTTCTGCTTCCATCTATACTAAGTGATTGTGTAGATAGGTAAATAGAAAGATGGAGAGGTGTGGTTAGGGCTTGGGTCAAACCGAAGTCTTTAGTTTCAAACCCAGCGGTGCATGCCGCAGTGGTCACAATGACCAGTAGTAAGTAGCAATTTGGTCATAGCTAATGCCCAGCAAAATTAGAGGACCAGAGCAGCAGTGGATTGTATATTTTAGGGTCCACACTTCCATTTTCCCTCCTAGCGTCACCGTCCTTTAACACTTGGTCGTCTTCCACGCAGTACGGTCTATCACGTTGCAAAGGAATTCCTGGAGCTTTACAATGGAAACCTAGAGGCGCTGGTTTGAATGCATCCAACTTAGTGGCTGGGAATAATTTTAGAGTCTTTTTCCATTTACCTCTGCCGCTTCAGAATGAACAAGGAAAGCATTATTTTACCTGGTACTTGTTCGCTCTTTTCCCAGCATGTGGCACTGCTAAATATCTTTGGCACCATATGGAGGGGTAATTAAGTGGTTCAGTTGAATCAGCTCCTTACCGTCAGAGCAAAAATCGGTATGCATGGGGCTACCACTGCCAGAAGCAGCGCTACTATAGAGTCAAAGACTTCAACAATCCCGGTCCTCACTAAAATGACGCGTAGTTCACCGGTCGACCTTTAACACTATCTCAAATTTAAGCATAATTTATTGAATTGACACATGTAGCGCACGTAAACGAATCAAGCACATTCAATTACACGTCTATTAGAACAGTAAGCTTTATTTTGAGCCCTCTTATCATGACGCGTCTGTTAGAGCAGGTGGATGCGATACAATCTCATCAGATACGGACTTTTCCCCCTGTTTGTGGTTGACCCCTTAGAAAAGATATGATAAAGAGTAACAGAGTGCACCGCCCACCACTTATGCAGTAATGTACATAAGAATACATCACGTAGAGGAGGTCCCTCAGCTCCTCTCTGCATAAGGTGAGTGGCGAAGTTGTTAGATGACACTGCCACTACCTGCGAAAGTCATACTAAAGCGAATTGTGCACAAAATTTCCATGTGCTCTCCACTATCAGCTGACAAGAATCATCAAAGTTCAAGCGTTTGTTGCTCTTTACTTCTTTGGAACATCTCACGAATGCGTGACAATTTGACTTTAATGCTGACTGAGAAAAGCATTTATGTCTTGCTAGGCAAAATGACACATTGTTCATCCTAGAGCACCTTGCTCACTGTTCCATCGCCAATCCCCAAGACTATAAATCCCTAAATTTTGTTCTCGCCACGTTATTCGTGCCGCATTGCAAAAGAATTATTCCTCCTTTAAAGAGCTACAAAACACGTCATGGATTAACTTTTTTCCCACCTCTCTTTCTATCACTTTTCTTGCTTCATCTGGCTTAAAATAACTCAATCCAGCTCAATGCCACTAGGTTGTAGCCAAGACTGGTTTCGTTTAAGAGTACGCGTAGCGCTGTCTTGAGACGCTGATGCCCATGTTGCTGTTGATAGCTTGGAAGTGGTAGGGCAGCTAGTGTGGGCCGCTACATCAGCGAAGGTGCTAGCGATGTTGGTATCGACCACCAGTTGGTTGGTCAAAAAGCACCAAATGGGACAAAGAATGCAAGAAGGACGCAGGCGTGTTATAAACCCTTGTGTTGGTGACAAAGCAAAAGCCACTTCAGTGAGAGAAGCCACAGTGGCCTATCTGGAACGGATTTTCTTCCCAGTTTTGAAGTCAAGCTATGCGTGGTTCAGTCAGCAATATTTGCTTCTGCAAGGCAAAAGGGATCGTAATAAGAATCACATTATCTACACCAAATTTGAGAGACAAAAATAAAAATCTGATTTGGGAAGCTGCTGTCAATGAGGATTGATTTGGCATAGATAGTGCGTCTTGGGTGGAATTTCATCTTTTCTGACATGACAAAGCACACCGTTCTTGGCAGCACATTCGTTTGCATAAGTAGTCACAATTGTAGGATGGGTTCCGATGGCGTCTCGTAGATTGATTAATTCTATTATCGCAAAATGATGGTCAAAATAAAAAAATGGTGATCTGTGTACAAAAATTCGATTTTGCATTACACGCATTCACGCGACACGAAAACATACCGGATTACCTCAGTGCAGGTGTCGACACTACGCGAGAGGATGGCAATGTCTGCCAAAACCAACCTGTACATCTTGCAGAATATTGTTTGACGTACGTATTCTTGAGACCTCCTGCATCGAGCAGTCAGGCGCTTATAGGTGCTCAAGGACGGCAAAGCAAAACATCTAATTGATGGCTGGTGCCAGTGAATGCAGGCAGCACACAGCTCTGGCAACGCCGTAACTGAAGGTGCAGAAAATCATCACGTCGGGTGAGCAGACAAAGTCGAATTTGTGGAATTAGATTGCGAGAATGTTTTTTAAAATTAACGCGCCTTTACTTCTTATAATGCAGACGTTGAGGGTCATGGAGACGATCAGGAAGGCGACTTGTAATGCCATGAATTTTTTTACAAAATTAAGTAAGAAAATAAGGAAAGTTTGAAGCTTTGTGTAACTCAAAAAAGGAGTTAGTGCAGACGCTTTTTTTATGCCGAAATGCAGTTAATCCTAGCGGCGTTTTATCACCAAGCCCACGTACCCTGAATTCCCAGTGATTTGTAAGTTAAGCCCAACTTGGTAACAATGAGTGCATGAATGGTCCGTAGGGCTTATAAAACGTATGGAATCCAAGCGTATGCATAGTAAATTTTGTGATGATAGTTATACGCACATGCTTATTCGCATGAGAAATGCCAAGAATACTACTTCGAATTACCTCCAACTATAACCACAGATTAACTTTGCTGTATCTTGGCGTCTTACTTGGATTTGCCGACATTTTATTTATGATATTCATGTTTTAATCTCAAATAATGTTTGTCATGAGCCCTGCATTCATCTGACTGAATGATGTAGCGTAGAACTCCTCTTTAGCATGTATCGATGCACATTGCGCCATGCATGACATTCACATCTCAATGTGCCTCCATTTTTCACAGACGCGCATCAGACAGTTACTTTCGCTTCGGTCCATTATCATCATGCACGTTGGCTCTCCCATGATACAGTTGAGTATGTTCGGTTAAATATTTGCCAAAACCGTTTAAATTGCCACTGAGCTGCTCTAATGCGATGCCTTTAAAACGATCAGTGTTAATTTTCTCCTCCGCTCAGTGATTACGTCACAGGAAAAATATATAAGGCGAGACAGTGCCCATTGACTAAGTCATCTAGACCACACAAGCGAATGGAACCAATTCCTCGATTCGATTTCGTACCTTACTATTCGTTTCCATTTTCTATCATTCACAAATTCCAGAACTAGTCATAGATATCAATTTCTAACGCTAGCAAACAACACAAGGATGTGTGGGATGTAGAAATGCCATGCTTTCTGCTTTTCCTCCACAGTGCGCTATAGCTGCCCGCCGTGAAACGCGATTCTTTGCAAGTATAGGCATATTTGACTGTGACCAAAGGCAACATTAATGCAGGAGGCAGAATAACACTCACTCAGTTCATATGTGGCAAAACATCAGCGATTGCGCAATGCTTCAAAGAAATTCAGTTTGGTGGGGAGACTGTGGTTGGAGTTGTGTGTGACTAATAGAATCATGTCGGCACATAGGAAATGTGCAAATAGCAATGCCGAATCACTAAACTTTAATTGCTAGAATCAATGGAAGCAGCGCCTTAAGTACCACAAGTAAGGTATTATTTCAAACTCCTAAGTAGTTTGCTTTAACCGCTGCCTTTGTTTAAAGCACAAAGCACACGGGACCAGTATAAGCCGATCATTCCACACAGACCACAATGACTTCCATAATGCCGTCAGAATATTCTGGGTACCACTGTCACTACTTTAGAAACTGTTTTTAATGACTGAGTTGAAATCAGTAGCATAGAACCCAGTGCTGTGGATTTTTGAATGGATAAATCTTATTCTGGAAGAGGAAGTGCATTGTAATTTATGATGTATGGAAATTGGATCTTCACCTTGTGTATTGAGACAATGCTGCTCATGCTAAGAGCGTCTTGAATTAGCTGCTAAATCACTTTGCATTCACAAAGTTCTGAGTCGCAGGCAAATTTTTACAATCGCAGACGGATCGCAACCATTAGCAACGCCACTAATCTGAGTGGCATACTTCAGCATTCAGCACATGCACTCTTGATACGACTACATCTAAAAACGCGCAATTCTAGGGTCGATGCCAATATGCACACTCAACACGTTGATCCCACTCCCTCGAGATCACCTTTGCTAACGATCCCATTTTGGCAATATCGAAAATCGCCTGGCTCATTACTCTTCTCCTGTGTCTTCTCCTTTATATCCATGGCAGTTCTTTTGTGCCAATGAAACCAACGCCGAAGCAATCGTCGATATGTATGAAGTTATGAAGTTTTTGGTACCGTAGTTTACATTATTGCCAATCCAGTGTCCGTGAGGTGTTCATCTCCACAATTTACTTTGGCGTCAATATCTGCTGACAAAACCAAAATGCAAGAGGGGACGAAAGACTTTGCTTTTAATTGACTGTGCTTTCTCTGTGCACTTTCGAACTAAAGGCAGTAGTGTACGGCATTGGTATACGAATCAAGCGACCCCGCACCCCCTACAGGATGAAACTGATGGATATTTTCCTGTGAACTCCTCTGCTACTCATGCAGAAGTGCACATCAAGACGACTCCCCTATTTACCGTTTCTGGTCATCAGTGCAGTCTGGATCTAATGCAATAAGCTTTGCAGATTCGCCTTAAATCATATTTGCACATTTTCACAACGTTGAATGCTTAATTCAGTAATCTTCTCCTCCGAGGTTCCAATCGTCCATTCTTTCCTTTGCTATCCTAATCACACGCCCTGATTATAATAGTGGTGGACACTTCTTAGGGATGAATACTTCCTTTTACGTGTGATTTCTGGATGTTGTACGAGATGATAGAAACCTGGCCGCATTTACGGAAAAGCCACACTTTGAGTGCTCTGCAAATTATGAGGTTGAGAATGTCATAGCTGACTTATTCATGCGCTAAATTGTAGGCATGTATAAGATTGCAGATCTTCCCTACCACTACAGACCTCTCTCTTTCGAAATGCTTTCAGTAGCTCTCGTGGAAATATTTATTATTTTCTAAACGAGGAGATTTAATGCAAATGCTGCATATTCCAGAACTCACCGACACTTATTCCACTCTCTTCTGTCTGAGCTGCTCTTTGTCTCCGTATAGCATGTAAGATTCTGGGTGAAAAACAATTTTTCCATTTAGGGTACGCTCCATTTTCCCACTGACTAGCCAAATTTACAAATCGTTTGTGCCATTCCAGGAGTCATGGTGGTTCTCATCTTCGCCTTTTCCCTTCTACTGTGCAGAGCATATTTCTTAGCTGGAGCTTCATGAAGTTCAACTGCCTGTCTTCGCACATCGTTTTACCTCATCTCTTGTCTAACAATAAGTGCAAAATCCTGCAAATGACACGAGTTTGAAATCAAGTTTCTCATAAAAGCTTCCTTTAGTACAAAAAGGACTAAGTTTCTTTTCTTAACGCGCAACATGTTTTTGTGCAAAGATGGATTGCTACTTGGTGGGCTCCGCTCTCATACTTTGGATTCTGGAGTGGACCTTGGGTAAGAACCTGTGTCTGGGTCCCTTTTTGCTAGTGAGAAATTTTAGACTAAGCAAATACTATGTATTTGCCATGATATCTTCTCATACCTTAAACCTTTTTAGCAACAGTGGACATTTTGGTGCGAAACACCTTGTTTGCACTAGTAATTTAAACATTGCAGCTGTTACAAATACCACAGCTCCTACTTCCTTTTCTTCCTAGCAATCACACTTTTGAAGAAAATGCTTTGTTAGTCTGCTATTTGTCTTACCCCAGGAACAGCCAAAGCTTTTGGATGATTTTTTGAACGGTTAGCATATTCGTTGAATCTACTTTTTGACTGATAATCCGAATGCAAGCTTGCGTGGAAGTGGACCAAAGCAAACAATCTTTCCCGATCTTCCCTTTACGCTGTTTTAAATAGTAGTCCAATTGGAGTCAGTATCGGTCGTCTCCGTGCTTACAACTTCCAAGTCAACTGAATTCTGCCGTTCATGCACTTAGATCTGTCTCGGGGTAGGATAAGCAACTTTTGCACAGCATTGACATACGCGGCACTTTCGCAGGGCGAGAGGGTAGGATTCACAGATGTTTAGACACTGTTTCCTATTTGAGTGGAGATCTCACCAACTTCACAGAAAGCCGAATGATCACATCTAGTTCCAGCGAAAGTTCTGAAGTTGTGCATTGCACTCCAATTATCACTTGCGGCCTTCGTATTTCCAAGTAGATTGAGAGGAAGCCCCAAGACTATCTCCTTGATAGGTGCCTTTGCTGCTTTTAACAGCGGTACAGAGTAAAAGATCCGCCTCCTTCGATTGGACAGGTGAAGCGCTTGGATCAATATAATTCAGCTCATTTTCGTCAATTGTATGCTGAAAATCCGGGAGAGGGTCTTATAAGTTGCATGAAATTAATGTGTTGATTGTTATTATGGCTTTGATTCCGATCAGTATTTACTTACACTCATTCTCATACTCTCCAAGAGATGGTTGATCTTCAATGCTTTCGCATATTGACCAGTCAGAAAATACAGGGGTACAGAAGATTTCCATAACTTTGATTGTCAAAAGCTAGCTGGTTAAGAGTTAAGTAAAAATCCGAATGGGGCCCTTTGAGGGACTGTCCTGACGAGAATCCACATCGGGCAGCTAGGGTCCATTGGAGCATGTCCACACTAGGTTTTAAGCAAAGTACTCGACTGAGAAAGAAAAAGAAGGGCATTTGAGCGTTAAAAGCCTAGTAACTTGAGACACGTTACGTCTAGTAAAGTTAAGAAAGATGTCACCACTAGCACCAAGCCAACGAACAAGTCGAAGAGTGCCTAGGATACTCCATGCGTAGAAATAGAAGGTTCATAGCAATTTATTTGCCTTGGTCAGGCTTTTGCTGTACAGGCCTCAAAGTAGGAAAAACCAACCCATTTCTCACCTTTAAGTGTGAGATTGGAGGAAGCGCCGCAAAATGCGCTTCCTCGAAGGGAGGGACCTGAATGCTTCGAGTTAAATTCTGGCTCTACGCACTGTTCACACATGGGCACAGATAGGGTTGGGGTGAGGTGAACGAAGTGAGACGAGTTGAGGCAGTGGTCACCTCTTTCTTTGCAGTCCACAAGACCTTAGCTTCCCTCCTGTAAAGAACATGCGGACCCAAATACCCATGCACACTTATCACCTCATGCTCTCGCTCATGTAACGCATGTAAGTGTGCATATAAACAGCAGTATTTGTCGGTGCCACTGGCACTCTCCGCTCCTACTGGCATTCAGTAAAGCAAAATTTCATCCAATTTCTAACTCTAGGAGTAAAAATTGTCTTGTGATTTAACCTGCCGTGGTGACCTTTAGACCGCTTGATCACGAGCAGACCATTTCCAGTTGTCTAACAGGCCAATGAACATTGTTGAAGATTGTCAGATAGATTCTATAAATGCAAACTTAATACAATATTGTTACCGTGGCGAGAAAACTCAGGAATTCGTGTCTACTTTGCGTGTATTGGCTTCGGGATTCTTTCCATGGGTCCAGACTTCACACACCTGTATCGCCAATGATAGAAATCGTCAAAGTCAGAACGGTAAGACGCCAAAGTTGTAACGAAGAGCTTGCTGGAGTTGACGCTAGTTAATCCTTGCCATGCAATCTGTGGTTGCGTTAGCTCAAAGGAGCAGTTGAATATGCATAGCAGTTCTCGTTCATCTAGATCAAAATTTCAGTCATCGTTTAATTTTTCAAGTGCCAAGAGGGCTAAATAACAGCTATATTCTGGTACATCAACATAAACAGGGCTGTGCATCATCCAGAGAACCACTGTTACCATTACTTGTGGCTTGCTGCAGTTGAGTAGAGAAGTTAAACGCTGGCTCTTAGGATCTCTTTTATTAAAATATGTATCATTGCAAGTTATATGTTATGCATGCATGAAAATTGCCATAAATATGTGTTCTTTTGATTCCCATGTCATGGGTAGGGAAGAGAGTCAAGAAAAGCAAATCGGTGCATGCGTGTGACGCTGGTTGTGGTCGGATCAGGCGCACAAATGCAAGATTGTGATTCAATTCTCAATATTTTTGGTCGTCATAAGCTGATGGAGTCGGCCAATAATTTGTTTTTCTTTTATGGGTCACATTAATATGAGCAGGGAACTTAGGCAGGAAAGTCCGTTCATCGCAAGAGTGTTAATCGAGTGGTTACACAAGACACAAAATGCGTTGAACTGAACAACCTATAACCTGATCTGATTAAGATGGCAAAATCTGTCATTGCTTTGCTGGCCTTTTCAAGTTGCACGCTTGTGACCTAAGAACTAGGCTGGAAAATCTACTTGTTACTGGCATGTAGCGCTGGAGATTTGTTCCTTACCCGGATAATGTTAGTGACAGGAATGTGCAATAAGGAAGTGATGAAAACGATGATGTCAAAAGGCACTTGTCTCTGCTCATCACGTAGTTGTGTTATTAAGGGAGCGTACACTGCCAAAGCTTCATACTCTTAAGTAACGGCAAATTCAGAGGATAAACTAGCAGTACTAGGAACGTTTTACTTGACCGCGAAGTAATGATGCACAGGCTGCTGTTGATTGGCTGCAAGAGGTAGGCAGCCAGTGCCCATTGCTGCGTCAGCGGTGACGGTAGTGATATTGGTTGGTTGGAACGCACCAGACGGGTTGGAGAATGCGAGAAGGGCGAGGGCACGTTAGACGCCTTTGTGATGGCTGTTAAACACAAGTCGCCATGGATTTCCTGACCAGTTCTGCGGTTAAGCAAAGCGTTGTGTGATCGGCATTCTATATTTATGCAAGGCAAAATGGGTCGTTACTTTGCATAAAAAGGATTCGTTTCTTAGCATGTTTCTTTGTTAGTAAATCTATGCTTGCCTGAAAGTGAGGAGAATTATGGGACTGCTTTATCTGCACATCGTTTTAGACACCCAGATGAACGTCTGGATAGAGGAGTTGCTGTTAATGGGGCTGTTGTGGCATGACTGGTATGTCGGGGGTGGGGTACTACCTCTTCGGACATGACAGAAGGCACTGTTCCTGGCAGCAAATTTGTCCACATGAAAGCCGCACTAATTCGATGGATCCGATTCCTTTACAGAAATTCATCAACTCTCCACCAACAAAAATAAAAAGGAAAGTGCTAAATACATCTTAATATGCAACGAAACCACTGTACGCTGCCTTTAATTTATCTTTTTTCGTTTTGGCTCTCTCCCAACTCTAGTGCTAGTTACAAACCGTCTTTAACGTCTTTGAGCTAACGCGTCACGCAGCCTCTGAATTTGATGACGCCTGAATTAATTGTTTTCGTGCATTAGGTAGGAGCGTCAGCACCAACTGCTTACACATAGTTTGCATTCGGCCCATATTTCTTTCATTTCCCTACAGAACAAGATGCTTTTATTCGCCTTCTTGAACACATTGTTCATCCTCAGCGTCCACGGAGTGGGAATTTTTAGGTGTAAACTGCTTAAAATTTCCTTACTCCCTACGCCATCAACTCCATCCATGCCTGCCTACCCGACATGCATTCTATTACATCGCTATATTGAGTGGTCAATATGGGGGAAATTTGTAATCCGCATCCGCAAACTCGCTTCTGGATAACACACACTCACGCAACGCAAACGCATACCGGGTTAAATCTTTGAGGATTGGCTTCATTATGAGGCCTCATCAACCCACAATGTTTGCCCGACATGCATACGACTTTCCATTTATTTGATTTCTACCCATTTCACCCGTTCTTCTCTCATTCATGTAAATTTTATCTTATTCCGGATCATATTTAATTCATAAAACATTATGCTTGCACACCCATTTAACTGTCTGCTTGGACGCAATGAAAGTCTGCTTCTGCAAGCATTTCACTTTTGCATGCAATAGAACAGGCATTCCTAAAGCTTGATGGTGACGAAAAAATGATGATTGTCACAATTGAATGACAATGAGTTGCTGTGATGCCACATTCTCCGATGTGCTCTGAAGTGTGCAAACCTCATTAACTTGCATGACTTGACGATGGCAGCCAAGCAGGATGATACACTGGCTCACAGGTGAAGAGAGTGTTAACTCACACGCAAGAATAAAGTTCCGATAGGCCTTCCTTCCCAAAGCGGAAGATTGTTTTGCATTGTCAATATACGTCTCTTAATTAAAAGCAAAGAAATAGGAGCAAAGTGGCGAATAAGAAAGATGAAGATTTTAAATGATAAGCATTTTGGAGCATTTATCTGATTCGCGTTTGCTCGTCACAGTTTTGCAGTGTAATAAAATGTGGAGGAAAAGATCTTATTGAAAGCAGAACCAACGTCATGACGTTGAGGAGATACCCTCTACTTACTGCTCTTCATTAGGGCTCTCTACATTTTTAATATTCTGCAACGTAAAAAGCAAACCGGATCAACGAGCCGCAGCGATGAAGTAAAATTGAGTATTTAAATGTACTGATGTTTTAGCAACCCATTTTCATCATCTTCATCCGGCTGCAAAAGAGCAGATACTCGGTGTCCAATAGTTGCTCGCCCCTAACCGGTAGTAAAATTAGCAAATCGACCCCAAAGAAACCCAGCACGGCATGCGCAGCAGAACCTACGAGCCAAATGGAAGGCAGTATTGGTGTAGGTAATCAAGGCAGGAAGTTGTAAGCAGAGGTCACTGCGATACCGCTAGCCTGATGATTACGAAACTCAAAACTCTAACATGTTGCGTTTTAAGAATACATGCGCATCATTAAGCATGTTTGATATTGGTAAGTCTGAACCATTTATCAATTTGTCAAAATATTTCGTTGCAGAATTGAAAAGGATTGATATTATGCGACCTTTCCTCGTTGTTAACGATCAGTTATCTGCTCTAATTTACGGTTTCTCGTGCACTTGCTTCGTAAAGTAAATGCAGATGGCAATTATTTATTATTAAGGCCTCTCTCTTCGAATACAAAAATCATAGCCTTAAGCGATGAGGTAAATTTGTTAATGCAGTGTGCTAAATGGTGTGTTATTTTGATAACGAGTGATTACCTTCGAGTGGGTTATTGTCCTATAAAAATAAAGTCGTCACCTAACAGCAGAAAATGCTATTCTCACCTTTACCATGACTTGGAAGGTTTTGAGTGTCTGGTTGCGATTTTATAGCATTATCTGTCATGGCACTAACTGTTAAAAAGGAATTATTTGATGACCCAAGAATAGTGATCAAATCTTAGCCAGATTTAGTTGCGACATTTTGACAAGCCATTCGTGCCTGCTAGCCGTGAATTGGATGGGGCATTGTACCCAAATTGCCTACTCACTTGCGCAAGTTATCATGCGATTATGAAGTGCTTATGTCTAGGAAAGGTAAAAATCAGCGACGGTGCTGTGAGAAATCTATTCAAGAACATGTGCAGTTGATGAATAGCGGAAGTGAAGGCGAGATGGTTGTGCGCAGTTTATTGTACGCAGGCCTAGTTCCCACCTGCTCGTAACTCCGATGGACATGTGTGCGGACTCCTTTGTCCAGATAAAATGTTTTTCCACTGCCGCAACGAGTGGTTTTAGTCGAGCGTGCTCGGAACAGCAGCGTGGATGTAGATAAGAGTATGGTAGAATTATTTGCTAAGGAAAAGGGGAGGTGTGCGCAGTAACGCCATTTGTTCGGGAAAATCTTTAGCCAGAAGCTGGGTGATTTGTCAATAAGAAAGGAATGGATGAACATGCATACAGCTGTGAAATTCGGATGCCATCCTCCTGCTGCAATGCAAGAGCACTAAACAACTGCGGATTAAAGGACTTTTATCACGCCTCCTAGTTCTTTGGCAATGCTGCACTTCCACCTGTTGGTTCTCATCCTATTTATAAGGAATGCGAAACCTTCTATTTGACACTCAGTCTAGGTAAAATTCCATAACTCAGTATTTCCGGGCTCACTCAATTCTATAGGAATGAGCCGCGATAAAAGCGTGCAGTGGGTGCGCTATTCTCGGCCAATTCATCTATCATACATTGTACTCGTAAACATTTCCGAGGTCAAAGTGCTTGCAGGAGTGTGATTTTAGGCAAACATTGCCGTGAGGACATCAACTGCTACCGTATCAGCAGCTAATAGATTCAAATGATGACATTTGCCATAGTGAGTTTTGCTATCCTGGAAACTGTGGTTATTTTAGTAACAACGAAACATCTGAGTGTTTGCATTTGAATTGGTATAGACTGAATGGCTGATCAGAGGGAATTTCAAATTAGTAGCGGTGGGCGCATGCATTTGAAGCCAATGTAGCAATGGTTTAGTCACTTCATTTAATGACAGAGAAACGTTCCTTTATTTTACCATCACCGATGGCAAGCCGGCCAGAGCTTTGCGAAGGGTGTCCTTTTTGGCTGCCAGCATAATCCTAGTTGGATACGCAAACTGGCGCCTTTGTACAACCCGTGACCAGCAAAGTTCGCTTTGTTATGCCCTCTTTTGCGTTAAATAGCATGTTATAAAAACACGAACCCGTCAGAAATTTTGTGAGTGATAAAATATAATGATACCATTTAATGAAGCATTTTTGATTGCAGGACCACTGCAACCCATTAGTGACCAATCCTTGTTTATGTTGCACGAGAACTTGTTAAAACATTAAAATATTTGCGTTCGGATCTACTACAGTTACTGTAAAACGGCTATGTTCATTTAACCGATGCTTGATTGAGACCAATGACCGGAACTTGATTGTTAACCTTTGAGGCGTTTTCTCTATCCAGCATCAGTCATAGAGCGGATGAAAGTACAAAAGAGTGTCATAAAATTGAGTGAAAGCTGCAACTGCAGCTCTAGTTTAACTTTGATCTACTTAAGTCTGCAAAAGCAGGTACACCGCACAGATTTAATGGCAAGTCAAAATAATGGATTGCCTTTCAAATCCATCAAACTCAAGTGCGTGACAAAGAGAAGCTCTGCTAAAGCGTTAGAAATATATTTCTGTTGTCGTAAGTTGATAAATTTTAATTTGGAAGTAAAGTATGCGAGTAAAGATTTAAGCAAAAGTTGATAACAAGTGAGCTAAACGTAATTAAATGAGTGTTTACAAAACTCTGCAACTGTTTCCTCATTGGGAGACCGTATGCCACACACTTCTGTCTCCACAAACACGATCAATCAAAGCAGACCCTTTCCAGATTCCTTCACAATATTCGTCTTCTGGCCCACCAATTACTTTGCTTATTGGTGACGTTCTACTGTAAGACCATATTAGATTTATTTGCTTTGACGATTGATATTAACCGCCTCACACAAGATGGAGCATGAGATGGTGTCATAAGATGCTCACTCTTGATGCACACACACCACGAAACAAATTGGTGGAATGGCATTGGCTGCATCTATGGGCATTGACCGTAACAATATTACTGCTAGAGTTCAATTCTGCTTACCTCTCGCGCTCACTCACACCATACGATTGTGTAAGCTGTTGGAAGGACAAGGTCACATAGTGTGGTTCCATTCGGTATTAGCTTCAAATGTGTTTGTTTGGTGCTAGCGTTGAATTAGCTTCATCAAAACAGAGAGTGACTGCCACATAAAGTCAAGAATGGCGGTGAATAATGCCCAAGATATGTTCTTTAGGTGAAGGCGAGTAATGGTCGCACAAAAAGCTGGTATAAATTCATGCATGAAGGCGAAGTTGAGTTCACAGCATGATAAAGTATTTTGTTTTTCGTAATGCAAGCTTACCCTCTAATATCACACTTGCAGCTAGAGAATAAGTGTGTTGGTGGATGGATTAACAGGAAGGCAAGTGTTGAAGATAAGGAAGAATTGGATGACTGGTGGTAAAAGCCATTAGGAATGGGCCAGCTAACTAATCGCTGGTAGTAATATTCCTCTCACATCTGATAATTCAAATTGCCACTTCTGAGGGATAGACACGCGAATGATTTGAGGCGAAAGCATCTTGGTGGTATCCACACTTAATATGAACATTAACTCAGATCACTGGTTGTGCCCATTCGAGAGAAAACCTCCGTGTACTATAGCTCATTCAACTTTGCTGTCAGTTCTAGTGCTCAGCAAAACATCTTTAACCATGTAGCAACTTTTTCAGGTACCGAATTTGGCGTACCTCCTGGTTTGCGTCAGGATGCCTGCGTCGCTTTGTAAAAACCAATCTTCATGTATGAGAAGGTAAATTTGCATACTTTAGATGCATGATCTTGATACTAAGGAACTTTGTTGGTGCAAACATGAGTTGAGAGCAGCATATTTGATTACATTTGACATTTCTAACCGCTAAGTGAAAAGTGTTTCAGCTAACGTTGAATTACAAATGTTGATTAGTTTTTCTGACATTTGAATACGTTGCTTACTTCCAGGAAGCATTGATAGCTAGCTTTGACATGGTCCACATTTTGATGAACTCCTCGGATCGCCTTATTACTCGAACGCCAACACAGATATCCTTTCGCATTCCCTCAAATTATGCGCAGTTCAGCAATCGTTTGTGCACTTTTCTTTATTGTATGTCTTAGGGTAATTCAAGTAGCAGCATAGAGTGCTGGCTCATGTTAACTGCAACAAATCCTGCTTGTAGTACCCAAAGGCGACTGTAATTGACTGTGGAGGGCACCACTTTCTCATAATTGTTTGACGCGTTTTAAGCTTTTGTCCCATTTCCAATGCATGATCACATGAGTGCATATCCACTCGGGTCCCCCTTTCCCTACGCTGCTGTTCCACATTTCAGTATCGCACAAAATTATTGCTTAGTGTCTTTTCTTTGCACTGCAGCTTTCGACGTCTTCGCAAATCAGTACAGCACTGGCACGTTCAAGTAAATCTGTAGGTATTTTTCATTCTGAGCATGACCTTAGATTAGTGCGATTTACTGCTTTTTATTAAGTGCTAGGTGAATTTTGAGCATCAATCACTACAGTTCTTGGCTCAGAGAGTCAGCTACTCTGTTGCAGTTAAGTCTATGCAATGATTGTGCCCAACGAATATGTGGAATTGAATTGAGTCTAACTAACAACCTACCCTTTTCCTTTGCAAATTTAAGATATAGATGTGAGGAAATAATTACCTTTACCTTTCAATACGCAGTTATGCTTCTTTGCAACTAATGCGTCCTGCTTAACCTTCCCCATTTCATCCAAGATTGTATGATGACACACGCAAAACCTCGAACCGTTTTATAACTTTATTATCCAGAAAGAATTTGATGCAGGTCTAAAAATTTGCGCACATTTGAAGTTAATACTGAATGGAATCACACTACGTGACCTTGTCCTTCCAACAGCCTACACAATCGTATGGTGTGAGTGAGCGCGAGAGGTAAGCAGAATTGAACTCTAGCAGCAATGTTGTCACGGTCAATGCCCATAGATGCAGCCAATGCCATTCCACCAATTTGTTTCGTGGTGTGTGTGCATCACGAGTGAGCATCATATGACACCATCTCATGCTCCATCTTGTGTGAGGCGGTTGATATCAATCGTCAAAGCAAATAAATCTAATATGGTCTTACAGTAGAACGTCACCAATACGCAAAGTAATTGGTGGGCAAGAAGACGAACATTGTAAAGGAATCTGGTAAGGGTCTACTTTGACTGATCATGTTTGTGGAGACAGAAGTGTGTGGCATATGGTCTACCAATGAAGGACCAAAGTTTGTATTTCTTAGCTCATCTGTTATTCATTTTTACTCATTTGGACGCTTGCATATTTTGCCCTAAAACTAAATCCTATGAAAGCACGCCACCAAAATATATCCTCTAAGGCTTTGACAGAATTTCCCTTTGTCTTGCGCAAGTGATTGTATCATTTGACGACAAGGGGAAATCCGGACGTGCCTTAAATAGATTATTACCACTTCTCACTAGCTACTGGTGCCCTAAAACACCTGAAGGAGATTTGTTTGCACAAACTAGGCCTTATTTTGCGTCCAGATTTTTTGAGAGACTATGGCATATGACAGATTATGCATCGTGCAATTATACGCAAAATAATCTCTCTAGTCTTGTCGTTGGGCTTGCAGCCATAGCCATGCAGATGGTTGTCAAACATCATGCCATTCGCGATACAGCCTTGCTTGTCTTAATAGGAACTTTCCATTAAGCACATTTTTGCAGCCTTACAATACGTTTGTAAGTACATTCGATAAATAAAGCCCTTGAGATAACACTGACTCCACGTCTATGAAAATCATTGCATTACCATGAAGACTTCCCTTAAAGTCAAGGTCAATTTGAGAATACGACGCTAGGCATGTAGCAGACTAAAGCGCTATTGTGTGCTAGTAAGTAAGCAAAGAACAGAGACGCCCCGTGATGCCATGCAACTCAAACAAACAAAGATGATCTCTGCTTGAAACAAGGCAGCATCATAGATGGCGTGAATGGAGATTGAGAATGGCTTAAACAAGCACTGATCCGTGAACAGAAGACTGCAAAATACACAAGTCTAACAGTATTGGACGTGGGAAGAGATCATGTAAGATAAAAGGATAGACTGCTTATTATGGATGACACTCCTTGGCCAATCACAGCAAGAATGTTTACTGTGGTCTTGTCATGTGCTCAAAGGTGCTTCCGACGAATGAGGGAAGAAAAGATGTCTGCCTAGCCCCGCAGTTGACTGAACATTCGCTCTGTCTATGAATTCACACCCATAACTTGGGATTATAGCTTATGGAAAGACTTCATGGAGTGCGACATCCTTTAAGTGGGAGCTACCCGCCGGTTTGCAGTCCAACAGTAGATGAAGGCAAACATATCGCACTAGGTCAGTCACCAGGCTCTCCAATAAGCCGTACGCGCAACCGCCTGCCAAAATACGCTAAGGTGTAAATAAAGGAACCTCAGGTATCTTTACAAGACCAAATCAGTAGATCGCCAGATTGGAAGGAAATATAGTCTAGAACTGGTAGTGATAGCACAGGTATTGTGCGAATGCTAAGAGTAAGTAGACTAGACTAAACAAGTTACACATGAATGGAGAACGTTTTCTCTAACCCAAAATCTTGAGGAATTTTTCCCATATTATAATGCGTGGAATGCATTCACTTGAACGCAATTGAGGATTTGCGAAAAATCTCAACACTCCCACTCGACTCAAACACACGCACCGGTGATGCAGACGGCTGTGATGAGATCAATATTGGAGGTCTGCCTACTCTCCGTATACGCACCAATCGTCGCTCTGTGATTTGGTCGTCTGCCATATAAATTCACACAAAATCTCTTGCTAGACATCAACAGGTAGGG
The DNA here is from genome assembly GCA_036345935.2 of Taenia hydatigena. Taxonomy (NCBI): domain Eukaryota; kingdom Metazoa; phylum Platyhelminthes; class Cestoda; order Cyclophyllidea; family Taeniidae; genus Taenia; species Taenia hydatigena. The sequence goes on along the minus strand of JADWOT020000004.1, from coordinate 3,595,897 downwards.
ATGGTAAGAATTATTGCGTCTTACGTCTTTACTTCTTTATGTTAGCTACTCATCTTAAGTCTTGCTTTGTACAATATTCCAAGTAGACAATAAATACTTTATATGGAGTGTGCTACTCTACCTAGTTTCAAGTTTTAGTGGATGCACGCATCTAGAACTTATTGATAAGCCTAGACATAAAGCTCACTGTGGCCTGATTTGGAGGAGGTTAGCTCGCCGAAGCTTGTCAGCAAGCAAAGTATTTGATGTCTCATTTGATAGGATAACGTGAAACAATGTCTGTGAATCAAAGTCGCAAGCACTCTAGAATTATAAAGATTGAGGGTCATCACAAAGTATTCGGAACCGTTAAGCATCATGCATTATCAGTGATGTGGCTATTTTGTGAGTTGGCCAATGTGATCAAATAAGCATGCACTGATTTGGATGGGCATCTTCGGAATAAAGTGTTTATTCGACAGCTTTAACTTTGGCGAGAATACCAAGCAACTTGCGTTAACAACCAAAAAACACTAAGCATGTACCAGACTCGCATACGCATGGACGGCCAAGCAAGCTTTTTACCAGTGCCACCTTTTTCCTAGAGTGCGAATATCCAAAGAGATTCAGTGGCCAGTCGAACGACGATTGAAAATGGCAAATGTTTCGTCAACAAAACGCAGGAATGAGGCAAACCTTGCAGAAAGGATAGAAGTATGATAGTTCGCCTTAGTCTGAATGCATTTTAATTCTTGTACGCACTAAATAACTAACATCCGATCAGCCATTCTGGCTACAGTTGTCAATGTTTAATGAGCCAACGCAGCACCACTAGTTGCTTGGCATGAAGGCAACTGCCATGTCTCATGCATACCTTTTAATCTGTCATCTTGACACACAGAGCATTGTGTGCTCAAGCATTCTACTCCGAGGATTAAAATAACTTAACTAAATCGACAGCATGGTTATTAAAGTTGTCGCGTAGCTCACGCATTTCGCTGCATCGCGAAATTGAGACTTTTGATTCATTGTAAAAAATATTGATGCCACAATGGGCATATTCCATTTGTCGTAGGTGAACGCGTCATTTCCTCTCTCGCGATGCGTCAAAGACTTGAAGTCGTTTGAAGTTAGTTTTGCCTTTGAAGGCATAAAGACAAGGTCACCAGTAATCCTAGATTATCGTTTCGTCCCGAACACTTAACTTCGATAATCATCATCCCGTTTGATTCAACTACTCGCATAATATTTGCCAAACATTTGGACCCTCTCGTCAGAGAAAGCAACAGATGTCTCTCTCACTCATCTGATATGTTTACATCCAAAATAGGTCGTAAATTACATCAACACGGTACCTCAACGCTCTTGGTGGGAAGGTTGACTTGTTCTTAATCAAAACCCCGTCTGTGGTGAGTCGGATGAACTTTCAAAAGAAGCTGTACTAATTCGTATCTGCCACATTGTTTGCAATGCCACCTAGCTAACCGAAACCTCTGCTGAGTCATTGAATTTTGCTAATGTTTACATTTTCATTTCGCACATATTATAGTCGGCTTGGTAAAAGATATGGAAAGGAACTTGCGAGTACTTAGTGCGATTTTCTCAAGAGAAGCCAATACACCTGTGACAGGTTTGCTTTCACTGGTAACTGCACAGCTTTGGTTGTATCTGTCTGTTGTCTGCCATTTGGCTGCCTTATTGCATTTCAACTGAGACGAGTGCCGCCAACACGGCCGACTAACGCGCTGTCCAACTAATGCCTCTGCTTGCGCTACTATATTAAAGCTGTGGCAATACACATTAGAGAGTGCACTTTCAGGGCTTTGGGATGGGTCATCAAATTTGTTATGGGGCGCAGAATGTTGTTTCGGCAGCTGATGAAATGATCAGCATTGAGTATTTGTGTTACACTGGTTTGCTGTTGTACATAGCAGTTAACTGAGCCAGTTGTTTTACGTGTTTATATTTTGTTGAATGTGCAAAGGATGCGAAATCATCAGCAAGAATTCTTAACATGAAATTTTAATGCGGGTACCTAAACTGGCTTCAAAGTTAGGCGAATGCAAGTGATTTTACTAGCAGTGGGTAACAAATATCTACTTTTAATCTATGTTGCATAAAATTTTAGTCGATTTGTAGGTGTGAAGTCGCCTTGACTCATGCCGGCTTTAGCAGATGTAGTTTGCCTTACAAATGTTTAATCATGACATTCAATGATGTTGCTCATCCCTATGTGATTAACTTCTCCGGCACAGAATTACGGAATGCTTCCGACTCTTTTTGTCAAATGTAGTGGTCACCTGAGCACGACAGAAAGAAGTTCTATCAAAGCAGTGGAGGGTATATTGTAGTGGCGTAGTTACACAAAGCTGAATTTGGGTGGCGGATGTGTGTGTAATATTTTGTTTGTTTAAACTACCGGTTTCAGCCAGGGTCACAGAAGTGGCCACATAGCCTCCGCTGCATAGGCTGGCCTCCGGGCCATGCCAGCAGCTTATTTCTCTCCGCTCGTTGAATATGTATATTCCACCCTAGCATTCTACCTTCTTTTGCGTCTTTGTGAAAGTACACCACCCACGGCCACGTCACTCGAGTCCGTGTCTAGTACACAGGGCGGTGCGACGGTCTCTAAGTTTGGCAAAGCCAGAATGGGAGCAGAGCATTTGCTTTAGTTCTTTGAAGGCTTCATCATGTTCTTTCTTCCACTTGAAATTCTTTTTGCCCGCTTCTTGGTTAGCTTGTGAAAGGAACTAACGATCTTGGCAAATCCTTCAACGAAACGCCCATGGTAGTTTGCCATGCCGAGAAAGCTGCATAGTTTCGTCTGATTGGTTGATGTTGGCCAAGTTCTCACTTGTTTTGTACGATCTTCAGTGACCGGCATCCCATCTGATGAGACTGTCTGCACCAAAAAGGCGACTGAACGACAAAGAAAATGGCACTTCTTTGAATTCAAGGTCAAGCCTACATCCTACGGAAGGCCCAGGACTAGCTTAAGATTGGTGCTATGTTCGCGAATGTTTTTACCAAAAACAAGGACGTCATCGAGGTAGATTATGCGGTGTTCCAGAAAAAGTCCAATCAGTGCTCTCTACATTAGACGCTGGAAAGGGGCTGCGGCATTACGTAGTCCAAATGATATTGTCTGGAATTCATAAGGCTCGTTAAGCACTATGAAAGCTGTCTTCTCTCTATCTTTTTCCGCCACTTCTACGTGCCAGTACCCGGATTATAAGTCTAATATGGAGAACTACTTTGATCCGTGCAGAGAATCCAAGGAGTCGTTGATGTGAAGTATGGGAAAAGCTTCCTTCTTAGTTATGGCATTTAGCTTTCTGTAATCGATACACATCCGTGGACTACCACCGCTTTTCTTTATTAATGCAATTGGGGAGGCCCATGGTGACTTGGATGGCTTTATAACTTTATTCTTGATCATCTCGTCCACCAGACGGTATACTTTAGGCAGGAGGGGCGACGGTATGCGTCTGGATGGTCGCCAAATAGGCCTAGCTTCGCCAATGTCAACAGTATGTCAGTCGATGTTTGTGCGTCCGAGTTTCGCTCCTTGCCATGAGAATATGTTCGGATACTTGGTAAGCAATGAGCTCAGCCCCTTCCTCCCGCTATCGGTGGTCTGTGTCAACTAGGAGCAAAGCTCATCTGATTTGTTGATGAGAATGCTCGCAGCTTTGAAAAGAACAATAAAAATTTTGCCTGCGTCCTCTTTTAGGAAACATTTGGCTGGGATTGTTTCCTTATGTTGCTGGGTCGCAAATGTGCCTTCTGCGAAACTCAGAACCGCCTTGGTGTTTCGAAGGAGGTCATTGTCAAGTATCGCATCCTAAACTAACTCAGGGAACATAATAAACTAGACTGTCTAGTTTTCTCTCCACAGTGAGACTTTTAACGGCATCTGTCCTTTTACCTTCATTCTCTTTTCTTTGCTGAGAGAAGTTTTGCAGATGGATGTGTTCTTGAAACGCTTGGGGATTCACTACTGACTCGGCCGCGTCTGAGTCAAGAAGGAAACTGCAGAGTCGTCCCTCTAGCTTGGGAGAGACTTGCACAAATGGGAAGGAACCATGTGAGGGTAGGCAAGATAAGGAATAGTGCGGCTCACCTGCTTTTGAGATACGGCGCAACGGAGTCCAACGTGAACTCCGCCATATGGAACGGCGTTGTCAGGAAGAGTTCCTGATCGCTACCTCGACCATCTGGCTAAGATTGTCGGTCTTCACGGCGTGAAGCTTTGCTGCGATGGTCAGTGGTCTGACTCCGGCCTTGAATTGAACGTCATCCAGCTTTTCGCCTTGTTAGGTGGGCGGGCTCTAAATGCTCGTTTGGCTAGGATTTGCAGGACCCCAGCGTACTCCTCACCGTTTCCGTCTGGCTTTTGATCGCGGCGAAAGAACTTCCGAATCAGTAAATCCTCTTGCTGGTCGATAACGAGTTGAGCCGGTCTCACAGCACTGGTCATGATCGGAGTGAGGTAAGACTCCAGCATCAATTGCTGCTGAGAAATGCTCTTGCAGAAGAGCGTGGAGGATCAGCGAAATTCTCTGCTACTGTGGGTATAAGCAGTGGTTGAACTTCACAGTCTTCATCTAATCCCCAAGATTCATTCCTGTCTTGAATTGGGGAAGGTCCGCCAACGTTGTTATTAGTATAGTGTTTCGAGGCTCTCGAGAAGGCAAAAGAAGGCAGAATACTAGGGTGGAATACATATATTCAACGGGCAGAGGTAAACAAGCTGCTGGCATGGCCCAGAGACCAGCCTATGTAGCTGGAGCAATGTAACTACCTCTGTAAACCTGACCAAAACCGGTATTTCAAGCAAAAAGCATTACATGTGAGTAGCTGCCACTTGATTAACAACACTTTACAAAATGCGTGGAAGTGAGCGATAGGTTGGAAAAAGGGCTGATGCAAATGCACGCATAGGAGTGAGGGAGATTTCGTAGTAGGGTGATGTGTTTCGTATCCTTTGATGTGGGTTTGAAATGGAGTGTAACACTTGCAACTAGAAAATAAGTGTGTGGGTAGGTGGGTGAATGAGGATGTAGGTGGAAGGGATGAGGAAGAATTGAGGACTGGTGGTCAAAACGAATTAGGCGAGATGAGCCAACTGGTCGTCGGTACTCCCACGCTTTTTACATTGGCTAAGTGAATTTGGCATATTTGAAGGGCAGGTTACAGGAATGGCTTGAAGCGCTTGCATATTGTTTGCATCAAACTGCAAAAATCACCGTCGATCGCTGAGTATGCCCATCCGGGAGGAAGTCTTAATGCACCACCGCTCACTTGACTTCGCTGCCAGGTGCAATTCTCTGCAGAGCATTTTCATACATGCAGCAACTCATTCAAACACCGCATTCTGTGTACATTCTGGTTTACACTGGAGTGCCTGCGTTACTCCGTAAATACAGCTCGTCACTCACGAAGAGCCTGATTTGCAGACTTTAGATGCACAATCTAGATGCATGGGAACTTCATCAGCACAAACATGAGTTGTGGGCAACATATTTGATTACATTTGATATTTTTAGCCGCCAAGTGAAAAGCGTCTCAATTAACATCAAAAGACAAGTACTGATTAAGTTTCCTGGCATTTGGATACCTTATCCACCTTTAGCAAGCATTGCCGATGGGTTTCGACACGTCTTATTTTAAATGAACTGCTCGAAACTCAACACTATTTGTCTCTGTTCTTTGTCCCTAGCTATGTGTGGTCCAGCTGTGGTCTGTACACTTCTCTCCAATGCGTGTCATGGGATGTAATTTCAGATGTAGCATGGTTTGTCAGCTCTTGGCGTAGGCAACAAAATCCTCTTGCGACACTGGAAGGTGACTGCGATTGACTGCGGAAAGCACCATTTCCTCACAAGTGTTTGGCGTGTTCTGGTCTTCTGCACCAACTTCAATGCATGATCACCTGAGCGCATATCTACCAGAGTTCCGTCGGCACATTGCCACCACTTCGCATTTCAGCACCGTGATTTATCGTATCAACTTATAGCTTGGTGCCCGATTGTAACACCGCAGCGAACGTATTCTTCTGCGATCAGCACAACATTGAATCTTTCCTGTGCGCTTGCGAGCTTCCATTCTAAGCTTGACCTCAGATTAGTGCACTTTACTGCTACGTATAAAGACGCGAAATGCCTTCCGGGCATTATTCACTGCTATTCTTGGCTTAATGAGACAGTTTCTCTTTGTTATGATAAAACTACTTCAGTGCTAGCACCCTAGGAAAGCTTAACATTTAATTGAGTTTAAAAATCAACCCATTATGGTCTTTTGTATAGCCAAGATGTAGATGTGACAAAATAATCGCTTCTCTCTTTTAAACTGCAGTTCTGCTCTTTTGCAAATAATACGTCCTGTTCGACTTTCGACGTTTCACTCACGGTTGCATGATGCCACAAATGGAACTCGGCATAATCCCATAACTTTTTTATCCAGAAAGATGTCCCATGCAGGGCTTAGAATTTGCGCACAATTAAAGCTGATATTGCGTGGGTCTAAATTACGTAAGTCTACCTATCCAACAGCATGCTCAATAGTATAGTGTGAATGACCGCGGCTGATAAGTAAAATTGGCATTTGATAGCGATAGTGTGCTCACCGTAATCAATGCTGCGGCCAGTGGACAGAGATGCAGTCAACCCCATTTTCACCATTTTGCTTCACGGCTCACACGCATCATAAGTGAGCATTACATGACACCTACTCATGCTTCACTCTGTGTGAAGGGGTTGATTTTAATCATCAGAGCAAATAAATTCAACGTAATCCTACTTTAAAGCCCCACTAATAAGCAGAACGATTGTTGGGGAAAAGGCTGGAAAATGTCTACTTTAACTAACCATGTGCGTAACAGCAGAAGCGTGCGGCATTATGCTTACCAGTGGAAGACCGTAATTTTTTAGCATTACGAAGACAGGTGTGCGTTCAATGAATTTAAATACTGGTTGCTATTTTTAGCAGCTATTGACTCCTTACAGCATGCCTACTTTTGTATATTTTAGCGGATCGAGGCAAAAATTGAACTGCATTCACTGTTTTCTGATTCGTGTGGCTTTTGGTAGATTATGGAATGTCAATATTACTGATGTATATCTTTTTTCCAAAAAAAACTGATTGGTTTCTTTATTCACTTCCACCTGCTTATAAATTTTGTGGTTCGTGTGAGCACATTGCTCTCGGCATTCTTTGCCATGTACTCTCCCTAACGTTTTTTATCACCAGCATGCTGTCCTTTAAAGAGTAGATGCAGAGGAAGCGATGGCGCATAGATTTTCATAGTGTTCTAAGATGGTCAAATATTGCACTTGCCACTGCATGCTTCAACGTTATAGACTAGATCGAGGCCAAGATTTTGAATATGAATTTCACGCTAGCGATGAAAAGATGCTGCTATAATTTATGTACCCAGGTTGCTACGCTAGATGTGTTTTCCGCGCACCTTCCAGATTTATCACCTCGCTATGCCAACCATCCACTCTTTTGTCATCCATTCTTCGGCCAAATGACTAGTCCTCTTAGGCAAATCACTTTGCAGTAACTGCAGTGAATTCAAATGCTAAATTTTAGGCTTTTCTTATCAGCATCATAGATAATGCAGACGAATGTAAACCATTATTACAGATTCTAATTCCGCATTCCACAATGCTTTTCGAAATTACATTGCTAATATTATGCCACCTAGAAGTAAATAGAAAGTATTCGTGTTTGAAAGCATGCCATTAATGTCAAAGTTGGTGCTAGCTGTCATCTCTTAGTACAATCTTGTTTATTTTTACTAAAATGTCCATACGCACTTCACTTTAGGGTCCGTGCTTTAAATATAATTTACTAACATCCCTTTGCTAAGCGTTTCCCTTCACCTCTTACTTTACAGATCTCACTCATTTATGCACCAATATACTCATCAGCTTCAAGTCAGCAGAACCCAAATGGCTTCTGCAGGAATGTGAAACATCCACTGAACGCCATCAAGCAGTGAGAAGGGCATGCACCTATTAGGTGAAGTGTGGTCGGAATACTAGATATATTTGTTGCGACCGAATTAGCCCAAGAATGCAGGAGACCTCGCTGCTCCTGACCTATAAGCAACACCAAAGTAAAGTCGTAAGCCTTCTTGCAGACTTACGGTAAAAGTAAATGCAAAATTAAACACTGTAGACGTAAAGCTAACAGATTGGTGTGCTAAAATTGAATCTACTAATTACTCAAACGCAGCTCCTTTGCCTTGGCAGCCTTGCTTACAGGGATCAATGGTGTCCTAATCTTTTCAGAGGAGCGCGCGCTAACCTACTCTAATCTGATTGTTTGACACTGCGCTTAGGGGTGCGTTGAGTAGGCTGACAGCCACTCTGGTCACAAGGTCAACTCACTCACATTTAGCATTCAGTGAGGTTTCCATCTGTTAAAACATCCTGTTGGCCTCGTGATCTTGCCGCTCTGAGATTTATGTCTGCAGCATCTCCAAACGGCAATAGAGTAGGTTAAGTGTGATTAATTCAACTTTCCTCTTCCCTTCTTGCATTTGAATGGGCAAAAGCTAACGCCAAATTTAGCATGGGATTTGGTTTATTAGCATGCATTAGCCTGTCAGCTTTTAATATTGCAATGGCAAAAGGAACAGCATGCCCTCTTTTATAGCGATGGCATCTTAGGCATTGGTTTGTGCATGCAAAATACTGCAGCAGCTAAAAGAGAAAGTAGGTGAGAGTGAATCTTAATTAAACTTCTTTAACTTGTATCAAAGTGTGATGGTAGGCAAAAGTGGGTAGGCAGTTGTCTGTTAGCGTGTTTTCGACGTGGTGGGTTCGTAAGTACAGGGGAGAGGAAGAGAACGCACATAGGACAGGCAGATGTTTTTACATTGTTTAGGGAACCCCATAGGGATGAGTGCAATGTTGTGCTCGTACTACTTTTACATGTAAACAGCTTTACGCTGTTGCTTGGTTATAAGTCTTTTCTTTACACAAACTTGCCCATGTATTGGATGGGCGTGCATTCAAAGGATGCTCTATACTGCACAGCCTAATTGTCAGAGCTGCTAAGAGTGGTCTATTGGACTAAAAGGTAGAGCATGACAGTGGTGATGGGAATCACTGTTCTATGCATGGATGACGTATGTGCAAGTCGGAACTCACTATTCACTGTAGATATTATGGATAGCTACTACAGAGAAGCAAGGATGCAGGAAGGGAATGAGGAGCAAGAGGAGATGAAGGGCAGAATGCAGAATTCATCTACTTTCCTGGCACTTTTTCACTACCAGCAGTAAGTAGAGCAGTTTTGTAAGTATGGTCTTGCCTTCTTTCATTCTTTTCTTTGTTTTAATTTGCATTTACTGAAGCAATAAAATAATGAGAGAAGAGGCTTTTTTATTCATGATCTACGTAAGGTGACTATGATGATACTGTCATGATGATAGAGATGCGGTGACGCAAACTACAAGACTTTCATTTGCACACGACTTAGCGATTGCCCAACTCATCTCTCCATTGCATGCCTTCGTATATATTGTGCTGATCGACTTGCGGCTATGATTAGCCACGTCCTTGACGAGGAGTCTAGGCCCTCATTCTTGGTTACGATACCCTCTACTGGTAGGCACGAGTAACAATTGAATGCATAATAATTCAATTTAACAAGTTGTCAATTTACAACGCGCCATCTTTATTTGCCGAGAGAAATCGGAAGCTGCTATTCAGTTGTGCTTTTGTTTGTTTCAGTAGCTGCACTGCCTAGAACACTTCCAGTAAGGGTTGTGGAGTGTTTCGAGGATGACAGCTTTTTATATTGGATCAGCAGAAAGTTGAGAAGAGGGATGCCCTGTGGTGAGCAAACAGTAGTGCGACCTCGAGCACCTTATAGCTTGTGGATGACTGGTTTGTTGGAGAATGCAGAGACGAGGGTGGTAGTTCAGTGGAAGTGCCTGAAAACGTGCATCCACTTTAAGCACGCATGTTTGCAGATGAAGGCGGATCTGATGTGTGGGAAGCGAAGCAGGTAGATGACGGATGGGAGTTGGAGAAGGGAACAAAGCTGACCTTAAGACGTTTAAAGCTGTGGTAACGTTGAAATGATTGCGACAAAGGGAAGTAAAGGACTCTCCTATGTCTCACTGCCTTATATGATCCTATTTGATTTGTGCAAAATGAAACATGAATGCATACAAGTGAGATGCTGCCAGATTGTTCTTTGAGTGTGGATTTTATAGGATGCACTTTAATTTGGTAATGCTAGTAGTGTCAGTTCTTTCTAAGGTTGCAATCACGAATTGGGCTAGCAGAAAGATGACGAGGGTTGTATATGCAGAAATGGCGTGCACATGAATCGCAAGCGAACGATGAGATGAAAGTCGAAGTTAAAACCTCTTCATTTTCATCGCATGTTTAGATGTCGAGATTCCTTGAGGAACGGAACACTTGAATTTATGGCTCAAGTAACATTGTTTTCCAAACAAAATGGGGACAAAATAATCACGAGTCCGATAGTGTTCTAACTTTTCTCATACCAAAATACGTGCTGTTCCTGTAGCGTCCCGAGACTTCCTCCAAGGCAAAAGAAGGCAGAATGCTAGGACAGAATTTATATATTCAGCGGACAGCGAGAAATAAGCTGTTGGCATGGCTCAGAGGCCAGCCTACGCAGCTAGGGGCAATACGACCACCTCTGTGACCTTGACCGAAACTGGTAGTTCCAACAAACAAAGTACTACAGTCCCTTTAATGCATTCAGTTTGATATTCTTCCACTTCCTCTATTTACAAAGTTCGAGAGTGTACACTGAAGGAGCAGTAAGACACCGTGACATGGGCTTCCTCTTCCTCAGTGATAAAACAAACCAAATGGAATTTATGAGCAGTGACAACATAGGTAGCTTCGTGAGTCACTTTGCGATGAGGCCGGAAGGGCAGTCGCTAAGTAGTGACAAAAATTTTGCTTTTTTAGGTCACGAACACTTTTTGAAGGGATTGGCAAAGGACGAAGACGGGAAAATACAAATCGTTTTATAAACGAAGCTTATAGGAGATCATCCATCGCCAAGAAACCAAAGATGATTCAAGTGAGATTCTGCTTTCTATAACATATAAGTGAGAAGGCAACAATAAACAACTGCCGTGTTTAGTTGTCCCAAGTGAACGAAAATTGTAACGTACAAGGAAGTCTTTGAGTTGTGATTCGCTGCATAAGAAGCGATTCGGTTGGATAGGGTTCTAGAATTTACACGATATATTGGATTTTAAGAATCGCTTCCTTTATAAAAATTCGCCTTTAGGCATTTTTATACATTGAAGTTAGAGCTTTGGATCGCAATATATATTTTTCTATAAGAAGCAAATGCTCACACACTCCATGACTAAATTTAGACATCATAATTGATACAGATTGCTGTAAAATTTATCAAACGAAATTAGCAGCTAGCACTTCACCTGCACTTGGTGCTGCACCAACACATTTATGCATATGAATTTGATTGCGTTTGCCACTTTTTAGAAGGAAATTCAAGAAGTATAAATACAAATCACTAAAAGTCACGCAATATAAAATGCACATTTCATAATTTAATTTAGGTATAACAATGTTGTTTTCAAATTGTAAGTGCGTAGGGAAATAAATTTAATGGATGATGACACCTTGGCACAAAGGGTAGTGTATAGCGTAGTTGGTACAACCATCCGCTGGACGTAGGCGATCTTGCAAGGCTAAGGGGAAGTGGACTCTCTTTTTCAATGCATCCAGCGACAAAACATCATTCGAAACATTTAAAATACCGCGGATAAACGTAAATATTAAGTCGCAGGCATTCTGGCATGCTGTCAGAATAAGAAAGGGATGAGCAGTCCTGACCTGTTGTCAGCAGAAAAAAGTCCCACTTTGTTTTCCAAACAGATTACCCCGACAAAATCAAGTGGATGTGTTTAATATGATAGCATGGCAACATGAGGCCTTCTGTGTTCACATACTATTGAGAGCGGTAGAAGTTTGCCAATTTAGAAGTTCGGTAAGAACGGGAGTAGATTTTTTGGCTTTGGTGAAGCTAGCATTGAGAATGATATGGTCCTGCACAAAATCCCGGGGACGAACGGGATGGTTACGCATTATAACATGGGGCATGCACGGGAACGCATATAGCAAAATCAAACTCCTTATGGAACTCATAGTCATAACAGCAGCTTGCGAAGTTGGAAGATAGAAATGAGAATGGACAGGTACGACAAAATTACGTCTTGCTTAGATAAAAACAAGACCATGGGCTTCATATAATTGCTAGAATATTTTCAGTGCTTGCAAAACACTAAGAATTGGTTGCGCTTATTAATAACCACCCACAGAGCTCGGCTTTATCCTTACGGTGCTTAAAGCAAGTCATGCGGCAGAATTTAGTTCAAAACTACAATGCAACGCAATAAGACCGAAAGCATGCGTAACAAAGGGCGTTTTTACTGACACCCATCTGGGACACATTCAAATATTTAAAGTTAACCTGTAAGTACAGTCCGGTTAATATTTGTGATACTACTAGTAGAATCAGCGTGGCCACCTTCTCAAAATATGTATGGTTCTCTTAGCACCCTTTCTATCTTACCGCTATCGGTAATTCATCTCATCCAAAATAATTTTTCGGCCTCTTTTAAAGAGTCGTATGCATAATAATGCGTTATGACGCCAGAAAGTATTTGTCGCAACGCTAAGATATACAAAGGCTTCGAAAACATTCATTAAATTACGATATCCAAGAGCTTGTAGAAATGTCTATAGCCACATAGCCGAGACAAAGACATCCATGATAAAACGTCATAAGACCAAAGGTACGCATGAAATGGGGACGCTTTTCCTCTCGATATACCTTGTAAGTTTACACATGCCACGCACTTAAAATAGGGAAGTAAACTGCATCCTAAAGACAGTCAAACCAGGAATATTCTTTATACGAAGTCAAGAAGCACACAGCTATTGCTACAATGTGTGCACCGCCATTTAGTTCTTTGTTCACATTAATAGCAGTAATAGCAGATAACAAAGGCACAATGCATCAAGGTGGTGAAGATCTGAATATTGCTGATGACAAAAGCAGGTATCAGCCCAACACAAGCTGAATAATTAAGCATCGTTATTTTAAGCGACGAAAAGTTAAACAATTCTTTATAATCAGGGTGCATCACTAACGCAAATCAGAACGCCTAAAAGGAATGTTTCATTGAATGTGAACCTGAAATCAACAGCAAATAACATTCTTAAAACAGTTATTCCATTAAGTTTTCCTACTTGATAATAAAGTCACTTGATTTGCGTTGCCACATAAGTTGGAAAAGGGTTTAACAATGAGTGTAGGCCCAAACAGCATCGACTCAACACTCAACGCACAATTTAATCCACCAAAATTTTTAAAGGGCAATGGTAGGCCCGTCCTATCAGCTCTCGTCTTTTGTTTGCCTCAACAGGTTGGTTCGGTGAGAATCTTTGCAACTAGATTGGGAGGAACGGAGACGAATCAAGCAAGTCAAGGCATATACGCAGGCCTCTGGCATGATGCCCATCGTAGAATCGCGTTTGGAAACATGTCGCAGTGCAATATATATGGCTTCACTAAGTGCAGCAATGTTTAGAGTCAGAACAAAGTCATTCAAAGGCCAGCACCGCCAGTTAATGTAGGCAAGCGCTTGTAAACCACATTGGTGTGCAGAGTCATGTCGTTTTTCTCCCCTGTAGACATAAACACCTTTTGCGTCAAGGTGTCATCGTCGACTAGATTTATTTCCCTGCGCACCTGCAATTTGAAAACAACATTGTTAAACATGAATTAAGCTATGAAGTGTGCTTCAAATCATGGATGGCTCTTTACTGATCTGTGGTTGCACTGCTTGCATTAACTTTGAGAGAAGTGGTGTATGCAACAAAAGTCAACTGCGTATATTTATTGACGCAGCACCAACTTCAGATGAAGTGTTGGCTGTCTATTTCGTTTGCTAAGTTTCCGCAGCATCCTGTATCAAGTATAATGCCTAAATCCGATTATGGACTGTGTGAATATTCGCTTCTTACAGATCTTCATCATACAATCCATAGCTCCAACACCAGTGCATAAAAATACCTAAAGATGCCTATGCATTAGGAAAAAGCGCCTAAAATCAAATATGTAGTGCAAAATTTGGCATTCTACTAAAATCAAATCGAATTACAACTCCAGGTTATCCCTGTAAGTCGGAATCCCTATTCCCTTACGGATAGCTAGGCATGACAGCTAGTCATTGCTACCTTGCTGCTTATATGTTATAAGAAGCAAAAGCTTACTCAAATCATTTTTGGTTTCTTTGGCAGTGGATGACCTTCCGTGAGCTCCGTCTCTAAAACGATTCGTATTTTCCCACCTTCGTTCTTTGTGGACCCCTTCAAGATGTGCACGTGACCTGATAATGCAAAATTGCTGTCATCACCCAACGACTACCCTCATACCCTCATCGTGAAATGACTCACGAATTTACCTGTGTTGTCGCTACTCATGAATTTCATTTGGTCTGATTCCTCGTTGAAGAAGAGGAAGCTCATGTCACGTTATCTGAATGCTCCTTCAGAGTACGCCCTTGAACTTTGTAGATTGAGGAAACGGAAGAATCTTTGTCAAACTTAATGCATTAAAGAAAATCGCGCATTGTGGTATGAGCGCTATCGGTTGCTCAGCATTCATACCACCTGTGCCGATGGCATAATCAAAACTACAATTCTTCGGTCACTTTAACCTTGAATGAAGTTTGTCACTCATATTGATTGCTCATAAATCTTGTTATCAAACATCGCGAAGGATTCCTCATACAGTGCTAGATTAAGCTGTTTGCAAATGAGCATGCTTATTTAAGGCCATGAAAAGTTGGATAAGTCCTTGCTCCAAATCGCCTCCAATTTACGTCGAAATGAAGACGTGGAGCAAAGAATTGGTGGAATCACTAAATGTGCGCTTCTGTATAATAAGACTCCTTCTCAAAGTAAATGATTGTCAAGTGGTACTATGTCTGCTGTCCACTTACGAGAAACACAAATATGAGAAACACCTTTTTTGATTAAAGACTCGGATTACTTCTTGATGTATTCCGGAACAACAAAGCATGAGTTATATGCACACTCTCTAACAAGGAATAACTGGTTCAGTTAGCAAAGGATCTTAAGTTTAAATCCTTTGATAAATTTCCATCAGATTGTCTCATATCCCAGAATATATGCTTGGAAAAGCTACTCCTCGTCGCAACATGATACTTCGCCGCTGAAGGTAAATTCATAGATGATACTTGAGTGTAGAGAGTGGTCGGTAGGACGAATTGGAAGCAAGTTAATACTTGGCCACAGTTCACCATGGAACTGGCATTTATGCAATATTTTTTATTAAAGCTACAATTGTCTGATACCGTCTGAATTTGTGCCACTCTTTCTGCTTGCGCCAGATAGCTCACCCTTATTCAAATTCACTTAATCTTAGACCTGCAGTGGAATATTCATTCCAATTTTGTGAGATTACTAAGCAGCTTTGTCTAAAAAAATTAACCCAGGTCTGTTACAAAGGGCTGGAGGAAATCCAGTATGTCTAAGGCTTCTACCAGGTGTGAATGCGTCCATTTAGGGACGTCGTCGCATCGAAAGCACGGCAGAAATCATAAGTTGGCAGGGCCTTAAGATGTCTAGATCCGCACAGACGGCTCGCTTACCTGAACCAAAACGACGGCTGTCTAATGTGACCGATGGATATGTTCCCAGAGCATGGATAGGTGGTTTGGGTGTAGAGACTGATTGAACCCTCTCACTCCCACTCACCAATCAGTTTGGCAAACGGCAGCAGAGAACGGTGGATCTGACAGACCGCTGTCACATAAAAGCTTATTTAATTACTCGTGATCAGGTGATTGCATAACTCTGGGATCTGTTACAAGGTTATTGAGAGCCTCATCAAAGTATGGTCATATGCGATAGTTTGTTGCTGAAAACACAAATTCGTGCGATTTGGAGGACAAACCATGAAGCATGCGGGATTGTAACCCAAATTACTGCAAGTTTTGCTAAATCGCCCTTATAGTGATGGAAGGGCAAATATTGGCCTACGGTGCTTTGTGAAGTGCTAGTAGTTTCAAATAAAACGCATCTACTTGCCTTTGAAATGCACAAATCTGAATCCTTTTTCCTAGTTTCCTGCAAGCATGAGATTCTCCAAATATATGAGCAAGCAAAATTTTCTAACATAACTGGCAGACAGCGGATAATAACCGCTGGTTATTGAGATAACAGAAGAAAGGTACACTTGGTTAAAGAGTCAAGCTGATAGACATCTAATGAATCGGGCACAAGTGTTGAATGGAAAGCACCAGCTTACAGTCATTGTACAATGAAGTAGTGAGGCCTGGTTGTGATGTCTGAATTAATGGAAACACATCGGTGGTCTGATTGGTTTACTGAAGGGGTTGTGGGTGACACCGTAAACATTGGCATATCAAATGACATTTGAAAGTGCTCACATTCTCACCTTTTCAAGGTAGCAATACCGGTGATGCCTGCGCGGTTTAGTGCACACTGATACAGCTGGTGGTCTAATAATATTATGAACGATCTTAGCATCTAAGCCAACGATCGCAGCATTCTTTGTTCATACCACCTGTATGGCTCAAATGTGTAGCTTTGTTTGGATTCTTTATCATCGAACTTTCAACCCATCAAGACGCAAATGCATCCGAAACTAAAATTATGTTCACTTTTGTCTTTTGATTACCCTTAAGCGCTTTGAATCATTCATCGATAAAGCTGTTGGTTAAAAATACCGCTGTATTATATGGCTTCATTCAATGCCTTCATGCGGCTTTAAATTCATCAAGGCAATCCGCGTAAAATAATATCGCATCTAACTTATTCAGCCGAATACGTGTGGATGCTGATTTTTGGTACCAGAGTGCAAGTATAGAGATTGTAAAATTTCGTGTTTGAAATGGGCAGAAGATGTAGTTAAAGCAACCGGTGACTAAAGTTAGTGGATATCAAAACATTGCCGATTTGCAGATTAAAGCCAGAGTCCACCTTAGCTTGCATGATGTGCTCAAATAATTGCGGAAGGAAATCACACTATGTTGTAAAATGAATCACATTTAACAGATTCGCCTCTTCGTACCCAACGCCGCGACCACCTGCACGCGCAAGCTTGCATATCCAAGTTGCCTCCATTGCGCCTATGAGTTCCTTCACTGGCATTTCTCATGAGCCATCAAAGTCGATATGCACCTTGCCGATAATTAAACAATAGTTAAAGACGGAGATTACATCTTCTTTACCAGTCGAAGTGTAAACATAACCACATCTTCCGCGATGAAAATTGCCTGGTGTGGGGATATATGCTTTTCTTTGAACTAGACTGTTGACACAAAGTGTTCTTCATGTTTTTGGAAAAAACGCTTTGCTACGTCTACAACCCATGTGCATGTGAACATTATTGCTTCAAGCAAACAAACTTTGCGTAGCAATCAGTCAGAATTGGCTGAATTTTCGAATGCGCATCCTACAAAAGTTGCATTTTACCTGATTTTTTGAATACCTAACACTGTTCAATGCACTTTTTCTTATCTACTTATAGGCTTTTAAATGGCGGAACGACCAAGTAGACTTGTGGATGAGTTCAAAGCAAACAGCATGCAGATTGGTGGGAGGGTCCGAAATGAATGTATCAATCCAGAACGGTTATAAAGGCAGGTAGTGCCAATAGTAGGAGCATCAAAACGGAATGCATTCAGGTGCCAACAGCTAAAAATAAACCCAGCTGCGAAGTTCAGGATCGTAAGGGATAATCTCAATCACAATCATATGAGTTTTAACACCTTAAAGCAATGGGACATATATACTGGGTTTAGATTCAATATTAGGATGTCAGAACACCCGGATGTAAGCATTTGTATGGAGTAGGAGTAGAGGACGAAAATGGCAGCAAACACCAGTGGAGTCTTTGGGTCAAATCGAGGTGGAGGATTTTCCCGCTCATCCGTTCGCAAATACCACGCGTAAAAAGCAGCATTTTGTGTTGGCTAACGAATGGTCCGTAAGTACCGAAACCGAACAGAAATGGAAGCTATTAGAGAAGTTCGGTGGACAAGAGAAACCGGTGAGTAGGTGTATGAATGGTTCATCCTTCCTATCAGCGCGATCAGGGACTACCCAATGACATTTCACAGTTTTGGTACTTTTCTCGTCCAAATGATTGATAATTACCAAGCAAATCAAATCAGGACCAAACATACTTTTGTCCATTCCCGCCAAAAAAGCTTTGTGCCTTTTTTTATCTAAGCCATCAGGAGGGATCCTTATTCTTTACCTCAAGTTAGGCCAATACCCCCCATCGTTGCACTGCTTTACCAGTGGACACAGCCTACCCATACAATATAAGTAAAATGCTACGTGCACACATCGTCAAGATTTTTGGAAAGCTCTGTGTTTCGACGAGCTGCAGCGATTCAATTTCTCAGCATATTAGAGTTAATAGTGAGAAACAGGCAGAATGATGCAAAGGCAGCTAAAATATGTGATGGTTTGGTGAATAACACGCTCTAGAGCGAGTCCACTTAGTACGGTTGAGAGGTGAGCAGAGCACTAGTGCTGAATTGGCCGCTCCTTACAGCCTCTTCCAAATCCGCCTTCAATGTTTTGATGTTGTGGCGGTTCAGGCATTGTATCAGTGGCTGTATGCCTCTTGACTGTGCATGATGAATATTTTCGGTTTGACTGTCCTTAGTGCGTGATATATGCAAATATATTAGGTAAATCGAAGGGAAGAGCATTCCTATTCCATGTGTACTTTCGGTCGCATGACGTTTTATCATGGATATTTTTGTCTCGGCTATGTGGCTATAGAAGTTTGCACAAGCCCTTGGAAATTGTAAGCTTTTGAGTGCTCTCAAAGCCTTTGTATATTTTAGCATTTCAACAAATGTTTTCTGGCATCATGACATTATCATGCATGCAACTCTTTAAAAGAGGTTGAAAAATTATTTTGAATAAGATGAATTACTGATGGCAGTAGGATAGAGGGGTGCTAAAAAGACCATATAAATTATGAGAAGATGGCTACGTTAATCCTACTTTTAGCACCATCAAAATACTAGCCGGACTGTACTTGTAGTTTGATCCTAAAATATTTGAATGCATTTCAGATAAGTGGCAGAAAAAAGCGTCCCTTTATCATGCACATTTTTGGTCTTATTAAGTTGCATTGTGGTTTTGAACTGAATTCTGCTGCATGACTTGCTTCAATCATCGTAAGGATTAAGCCGAGCCCTATGGGTAATTATTAATGAGCACAACCACTTCCTGATATTTCGCAAAGCAACAAAAATATTTTAGTGATCTTATGAAACGCAAGGTTTTGTTTTTACTTGCGTGAGACATTGTATTTTTGTCGAAGCTGTCCATTTTCAGTTTTATCTTCCAACTTTGCAAACTGCTGTTGTGTATAAGTGTTTTATAATGATTTTGATTTTACCTTATGCGTTCTCGTTTATGGCCCATGGTGGAATATTTCAACGATTCTGTTCGTCCCTTAGTATTTGTACAGTACCATTTCATGCGCAACTTTAGCATTACTATAACTGAAACAATCTTCCCCCGTCTTCATCGACTTTCTAAATGGGTAAACTTCTACTGTTCTCAATAATATGTGAACATAGAAGGCCTCGTGTCACCATGCTGTCGCATTAAACACACTTACCTGAATTTGTCAGGGTAATCTGTCTAGAAAACAAAGCAGAATTTTTCTCCTCAATTGATAAAGATCAGGTTTGCTCATTCCTCCTTATCCCTACAGCATACTAGGATGCATGCGACTCAATAATCACATTTATACGCGGTACCTTAAACGTTTCGAATGATATTTAAATGCCGAATGCATAGAAGGATAAAGCCTACTTTCCCTTAGCCTTGCATGATCGCCAACATCCACCAAATTGTTGCACCAAATGTGCGAAACCGTATTATAAATTGAAATATAAGCTGTTTATCGTTGGTGCAAATGGCAATTCGTTTTATTTCGTCCACATTACTTTAGAACTTCCTAAAGGCCTTTAGAACTTGTAGATTTAGAAATGTTCTAGAAGCCGTTGCATATTATGGTATCGCGGCAAATATTTTCTGGCGTCATGACTAACGGCATTACCAACGTGACCCTTCAAAAGAGGTACAACATGATCTCAAATGAAATGAATAGCTGTTAGCGGCAAGATAGAGGGGACGCTAAGAAGACCGTGTATGTTTTCAGAAGGCGATTTCGTTGATTATGCTAGTAGCGCTAAAATACTAACCGTAGTGTACTTGTAGGTTAACCCTAAAGATTTAAACGCATTCCAGATAAGTGGCAGGATAAGAGAAAATTGCTAGTTTAAGAATCTAAGCAGCAAAAAGACGTCACGGTTATGAAAATAATAATCCCATACCGTAAAACTAAAATAATGCAGCGTTTGTACCTTACGTAAGAGATTCTATGCAAGTGGCGAAAGTCACGCTTTGCTTAGAATGTCAGCACTATCACTGAAAACCTCTCAAAATCAATTGATCAATTTTTTGCCATATAATTTTATTCGGCTTGAAAATATCAAATAAAAGTATAACTTGGTATGGGATCCTCATTGATTGTAGAGAAAGCAATGCCACCATCGCACACGCTGCTTGAATAGAGGATTCTACCGCTACCAGTGTCTCTTCCAGTTGCCTAATCGTAATCCGGATATGGCTGAGTAATGCAGTTAATGAGGAGGTTCGGCGGGTGAAGAAAAATTGGCGCGGTCATGTATAAATTTTCAAAAAACAACAGGTTGCGTTGTCTGCGATGACCAATAGCTCGCATACTGCAACCCGCTGTCTAGTTCTGACTGTCGGCCGTGTGAGCGCTTTGAATGATGCTCCTGAACTTGGGTGTTCGCAACCATCATTTACACGGCTTCATTACCAATAGACCGGACAATACGGTTGAGCGGCACATATGCTGGCTGCCGACGTGGCGGAAGGAATGAGCATATGCCAAGTTGGCTCATTTTTGTGGGCCTGAGGCAATGAAAATTCGGCCTCGCACATGAAAGATCATTTGCTGGTGCACCATTGTGGACGTCGTCAGCAACTCTATGACGTTCGAATAATCAAATTCACAGAATCATGCAATGAAAACTAAGATGTTCAAGAGGTTAAAGGAGGAAGGACATTTCTGCTTGTCATTGATGCGAAGTTGATTGTGGTGACTAATGGGAAAAGGTGAAGACGGAGCCCGACTTGGCAAGTGTTAGTAAGAACTGATGATCAGCAAGTGTTAAAAATCTTTTGGGTTCAGTCGGAAAAGGCAGAATTTAAAGTTTACCTCAGTTACGATTTTGGGCAAAGTGGATATCAAACAATCAAATTTTGAGTGTTAAAAGAACTCTTCGATTGCATTCGACTCTGTTGGTAACGCGTCTCATCTGCGTCAGAACCTATCTATTTCTGGTTTAATGGTTTTATTTTTTTCATTAATGCGGGTTGGCTTTTGGATTTGACACGTTCAATAAAAGCAAAACTCGTACAACCAGTTAAATAGATCATGCGCAAAGGCACGCGACACCCATGTAGTGTGTGTTGCCTGATGCAGCAATAGCTCCTTTATCCATCCTCTTATGCCAAAGAAGCAGGAGACAGTCAGCCCACTATTGAAGCAGCAGAAGATGCCATTTTGTTAAAAACTGTGTTATTTGCCTGAATTTGCTTTTGCTTCATAATCTAAAGCTGCCTTATTCAGGGCACCAGCAACAGAACCAGCCTCAGACCCTCTGCAAATGCAATGGCAAAAAGGAGTAGAGAAGGTAACTACAGAGGCACCAGTTGTGCCCATCCTACGGCAGAAGTGACTGCTCTATATATTATCATCAAAAGGGTGCAGCCTGCCTTGTTGTGGAGAATAAAGCCAGTAAACCGAATGGTTATGTTTAAATGCCCTTAGCAAAGGCAAATCGGCTTCAAGCACAATAAATCGAAACAAAGACCGCCTTACCTGTACGCTGATGTGGCGATTATAAAATGGAGGCCGCAATCTCAAAGTCTATAGACAGAAAGGCTGTGAGGCTAGAGTCGTAAAAATTAGCCACACCTTGATTTTGATGTCCCTCCGTCGAATTGCTCAGATGTCAATCTCTGACGCCTGCATCGTACAGTCCCAGAATTACATAGGTAGTAGAAGGGGAAGAAGTATGATGAATGCAAGGAGAGAAAAGTGTTGGAATGGCAATCGTTTTAAAAAGCAAAATCCCTGAGATGCTTTTACCGTCGTTGAATCTGTACTAGGCTAGGCGGCCATACACTGAAGTTTGGAGTGGGCAAGACTATGGAGAAGTGAACAGATTGAAGCAATACAAGGCACCAGTCGCCAGGACACATTTAGTCTTTCGATTGTCATAGTAAAGGTCAGCTTAGGAGATAATAATTATGACCAAACTCACTTGACAGCTCATGTCAATTGTAGAGCGTATTTGCCCTAAAGCCTCAGCCTTTAGATTTACAACAGACTTTTCAAGTTTATGCACAGAATCACTGAGGCAGAACTGCGGATAAATGGTGTAGACACCTAAAGTTAGGGCACTTTGGTTGGTCTCTCCTTAGAGACACAAGTTATGAAAATCAAATGCTATTTGTCGGTGTGGTTAAAATGGAAATGGCAAAGCTGAATTATGAGGGTCATTGGTTAATTGGTCAATGAAAACTAATTACTTTTTCCTCATGGCGGAGCTGATAATACCCGAAACGAATGCTAGCTGAAGGGTAACAAACAATGTCCCTACGCCCATGAGTAGACCATAGGAAACTGAGAGCGGTGTCGAAGAAAATTGCTTTCTATTGTCCACAAATGCGCATCGTTGCACTACCTGGGTGGGTCAAATTTGCTTACCGCCCTTAATTTAATATTAAGGCGCTGGCATGTGAAAGCGGACATACGGAAGGTGCATTTCGTATTGAACGGGCTACATTAATTACCTGACAAAGCCATTTGGACTCTGCGATGCATTGGTCTCCTTTTAACATTTGATGCAAATTGCACTCGTTGATATAGCCTCTAAACCTTGCACAATTTCGCTCGATGGTATCGAGGGCGAAACTGCAACCTCTCACTAGAGTTACATTGTCCGCATCAGTGGGTCAACGCTTTTGAGCATACTGTGTCTTGAGACGAAATTTCGGTTGTCAAGAGTCGCATGGAACATATAAGAACCTAGATGATGTAAGCCTTTAGATGGAGTACGCGCATTAATTTAAGGTCTGGCAGGTTGGCATCTAAAATGCTATTAGGGTTGTATCATATCAAACAGGCTGACAGAAAGGCAGGTAATGATATGGATTCGCACAAGTAAGGTTGGGCATGATGAAGTGCTCAGAGAACTCATTCCACATATTCTCAAACATTATGCAACTTGGAACAGAAGTAACTGCCGCCTGCACTGTATACTCACGCTAGTAATGTGGTCGTAGCTACCACTCTTAGAAGGAGACAGGGCAAAAAGTAAACATGCCATCTTTTATGCAAGCACTGTATTTAAAAAAAATAATGTGTAAAATTGCACCACAATGTAAGGTGGTTGCCATCGTTGCAATAGTTAAACGCACCATACATCGCCTGACAACAAGGAAGTGCATAGCACAGGCAGGTACTCAGACACCTGGTTAGTTGAATTTAATGAGGAATGTGGAATGTTCGGCAGAACACTAGTACAGGGAAGCGCAGAAATTTGGTTGCTCGATACAGTGCAGCACAGGATAGGGACTAGATATGGCAACGCAAAAGCTCTGTCTTGCAAGCGATTTGCGGCTGATACCCGTGACGTTTTGATGGATGGCATAGTCCTGAGCGAGCCCATTTAACACGGATAGAAGAGCATGCAGAGTGCCAATTATGGATTGGCTGCAGTGCGCAAGATTTCCTTCAGACCCTCTTCCAAATACAAAGCAATTCGATGCCCATTTCTAATTGAATTTGTGTGATGAATAGTGAGGCTCTGACGGTTTAGTGACTGCTGCCTCCTGCATTATTTTCTTCATTCCTTGCCTGCCATTTTGCCCTTTAGTCGATCTGCAAGTAAAGAGGACAGATAAGGGGCCAAATGTAAGCGACGTCTTGGTGAGAATGTAAAAGCAATGAAAGAGTAGATAACCAGCAGTAAACACCAATGACTTGCTCTGTTAACTTAATTATTGAACCAGACAGCCAACAAGCAAGTTCTCATTGGTCACGAAGGTGAGATGGTTATCTAGTCAACCAGAATGATGTGGATTGTAGGAGGTGATCAACAAAAGCGCACGTTTTGTCACTTATTCGAATTTACAATAACATGCAGTGAAGTTTTATTATCCACTAACGAATGGTGAGGAGGGTATGCGACCCTACCCACATCTGCGATTCGGCACTCGATGTGACCGCCCAGGAGGCAACTGATGAAACTGGACATTGAGACAGGCAAAAAGAGAAAAGGACTATAGTTTGTATTTGCAGACAATCACACATAAGCAGGCGAGCACACGAGGCATGCTTTAAGTTATCGACTAGCAGGGTTGTGCTATTTCTTATCACTTTCTTCAGTGGCCATGCATATGCACCGTCTAAAACAATAAAGGGTAGAGCTTGGCAGTACGAAAAGCGTAAGTCAGGATTCATCACAAGTCTGACTTTGAGGTGGATAGGTGTGCTTGCATTCACCCTAGTGATAAGAATAAAAGGTGGGGCTAAAAATGGTTTCTGGAATGAGCTAAATTGGTGGAAAGAAAAAGGGGAACGTTTGCATTGGCATGGCAGGAGGCAAAATGCAGAAAAGGAAAGCATTCGGCTATTAGTGATTGCGGTGCATTGCAATTTGCATTTAGTTTAATCCATGCTACAAATTCATTAAATGCCAAGGCCGAGAGGCACTAGTTTGAGTGACTGATGGGTATTGGATACGGACGATAAAAGGTAGTAGCAACTCACTGTGCTGATTTTGGCGAGAAACGACGTGGAGAAGAAGGAAGTGAGGCAGAAGTAAATTTGACACTGGAAAATGTAGAGGTGGGAGAAGCAAGTAGGAATTGGAGTGGTAGGAATGATTTGTAGTCTTACTGAACTGCAGTGAAGGACGATAGTTGCACAGGACTACACCTGCCTACGGCTCTTCTGTTAGGTAAAGTAGATTACTAAGACATGGTTGGACATGAACGCATTAAAAGAAGATTGACCACTTACAGAAATAACCTAGGAAGGAGGAAGGCAGGACAAGAGTGCCACCATCTTTACCGCCTTAAAATGTCATTTAATTCTTTTACTTTGCACTGCTATCTAATTTATGCAAAACAAAATAAAACAAATAGTAGTGGAATAACGGGAGACGGAAGCAGCCATTAAGTCGGAGTGCTGGAGCGAACTGGTAGTACTGGCCTACCCTAGTCTGCTTTACCCTTGCTTAATGCAGCGGCTTTACAATCAGCAGTCCATGCTAGGCCAACAACAGTGATCTACTCCCTCTGCTGCCGAATGCGCGTTTGTATCATGACTCGTGAAGAAGCGTGAAGATGGTGGAGGTATACATGAGAAAAAAGTTGACGACACACCCCTAAATATGACAACACAACCAGCAAGTGTGTGGGCTGTTTGTTCACGCCACTGGTTCTATGCCTGCATCATTGTTTGCCCTCAATTGGGCGGAGAGTGGAGACGACTCACCCTCTCCAGGGTAGACGAAGAACAATAACTGTTTTGTTAAAAGATAATGAAGGGTGTGAAAGGATGAGGAGGCAAAAGAAAAAGACGACAATTTCTAGTAATAAGATGACTTCCGGCTCTGATGACTGTGCAGAGTGTGTGGGCTTAATTTAATACATCTGCTTCTCTGCTCAAGCATAGGCTGCGAGCACGCTGCAGACATTTACTGAAACAAACACATTCAGGAATGACCATGAAGCTCGTGTCCTTTCCGCGGATGCACTGACATCTCTTGAAAAGTCCAATTCAAAGGCTGCTATTACCTTAGTTAATGGTTGGCATGGCTCGTAAACATAGGAGCAAGGGAGGTGCTGCCATGACTTATCTTTAATTTCTATGACTTTTAACCGTCCTTTGTGCAATAATCTATTGGAATTTATCGGAGAAGGGTTGGGAGAATGCTAGCATGAACCGAAGCAGAGAAGGGTGTTGAGGATGATAGGGTAGAGCTCTGCTGCCTGTAGCATGTCTTACCTTATTGTGATAGATTTTTCTTCTGCCCTTGACACGTGTAGAATCAATTAGTGTCACGTGCTGCTTGCAGGACGTCGCATGGTCTAGTGTAATGCTGTTTGTTGGCTAACCGAACATAGTTTTCTTTGGTTATGATTTGGCATGACTGAGCTACACATGCTGCAGTAGCGACTTAGGGAGCAGCGAGCCATTTTTTGAAGCTTCCCAAATTTGCGAACATCAAAATTTGGAAGTGACTTGTGATGCCAAAGTGTTTGCAACTGCAACATGTATTCAAGAGAGCCTTTACATTTTATGCTGTTGCAGCCTCCCATACTTGGGAAACGGAGGACAGATAAAAGGCAAATTTTTGAATTTGGCGTAATAACGCCCTGCATGATTTCGATCGCTAGGATGGTAAACTTACTTGCGACTAAATGATTGCTGGCTTTATTTCTATGATTTCTTATCATTTGGCTGATGTGCTCGACCCGAACCTACGAGCATTAAGATGTCACGCAGTGTGATCAAGAGCTGGCATGAGATTGTGGTGGGCCCAGATAGGAATACTCATTTGATCATCTTATCTACGATTAAATTTTGCAACGTCCACCTGCATGAAATCTTCATTAGTTAGGCCCGTAGTTGAAATTCTAAACTGCTGATGTTTCTGAGCCTGGTGGAGGACGATGCACACTAGAGCTGAGTAGTTATTGCAGCTCCAGTCGACTTTGATCGACTGCCTTTTTCTTTGGAACTATTAGTACGTCCGTCCCATTAGTAGCCCCGCTAACCGCAAACGGTGACCTCTGCGTCCAGCCTCTCAGCAAATCTGGCTATCGCAAGGAAATTTTCCGTTTTTTCAAAATAAGCTCACTGCTATTAAACCTATTTGATCCAAAAGGTCAATATGTGTGTATTTCAGAGAGAGAGGATCAAGATCAGCGCAATGTTGCTTTTCTCAGTGGAAACGATGTTCCTCCACCCCATCCCGGACGCACGAAATGGCGAATCAGGTGGTGACACGGAACGAAGATTGTGGCATTTTCGGTAGACATCTTCTCTACCCCTTAGATCAGACTTTGTTAAAATTTAGTAATTTTTATAGCGGCTTAAAATTTGACAAAACATGTTTGCTTTTCCCTTCTCTATTTCACAGCATCTTGAGTTGTCGCCTTGGCCTCAGTATGACCTCATACCTTTTTGGCAGTCCAGGTTTATAAATGGCCTGTACTTAGCAGACTTATGGGGATTTTGCAAAAGGCAAGTCTTCAGACTAGTATACTCTACCTTCCCTACCTGCGCTTCGTAATTTTATCGAAAGAAATCATGTCCTCTTTTCTCTGAAACGTTCGCCACTAGTGGCTACCAGTGACCACCCAATAATACTTAAATCCACCTATTTTGTTAAGACTGGTGCATTTCTATACCAATTTGGATAGATCAGTCAAGATCATGGTATTGCTGCTGTGGACTGTGGCCAAGCAGTCAATCAACAATATTTTCAACCTCCCGAGGTCAATCATTTGTTAACTTTGCTCCTCTTCTGCAGCCGTGATTTTTTAAAGGAAGCATTACAATCCCTTTTAAACCCTTCCTAATTGTTGGTAAATCTGCAAGAAGGTTCAGGAGCAATTAGCATTGTTCGTCATATCTAATCACTCATGAGCGTTTAAAATTCCGATTTTCCTTTCTCATTTTCTATTCAGCTTGTTATAGCTATTTCCACTAATTTGAGTCGAAAATAGATATGGAATCTTGGTCTTAAGAGGATATTTATATCATTCTAGCTTTAAGACAGCCATTGCATAAGTTCGTTCGGCAGTGCCAGATTTATTTGCGTTAGTCGAGGGATTCGTCATCTACATTTTGAATATTCCTGTCGTTTCTCTGGCTTCATATCAGCTGAGGACCAGCTGCAGCACATTTTGCCTGTCAGAAATTTTTGCAGCGGAGTTAGAGACCGCGAATGTCCATGTGACCAACCTCAAAGGCAACCTTAAGACAGTTCGCATAAACGTTGTAGAGGAACCGGTGATCCTGGACGTACATAGTCATCGAGTCATGTATGCCAGTTTGCTAGTTTAACATCTACCTTAGGTGATACGTCCCTTCTATTTCATTAAAGGTGAATGCACTATATGGGATCATGACAGAGCACACAAAACTTGCTACGATCTGTGTGATTTCGGCAAACTACCCTATTAAATCTGATGAGCATGTCTCAGATTACATGTTTCCTCCTTTCCTCTTGAATTCTGTCAAGGCGCTTGACCAAATAGGCGAACAATCCGATCTCCCATGTGATAAGAGCAAACGCAATCTTTTGATTTTCTCTAACATAAGAAGACCATACGTCACCTGTTAACTTGTTGTAAGAGCAGTGACGGTATAATCTTGGTTAGGCTCTCTCTGTCGCACAGTCACAGCATCGATCTCGCTTCGCAGCTGTTCATATTGATGTCGATACAGCAAAATGGTTGCCTCGATGCAGGAGTTGACGGCCCTTTGTCGGTGTTATTTCTCACTTTCCTTTGGATCTACCTATCCACTTGTTCACTCATTCCTCTTGTTCGTGTAACTTTCATATTAGTTCTTACTTCTATTATGTTCCTTCCCTTTTCTTATTTTGGTGGTTAACACCGAAAATTCTGCTTTTTATACGAGGCATTTACGAAGCTATGGGTTAGGTAGTGGAAGTGTAGAGGAGATCCGGCACCTTGGCCTGACCTTGAGACTTTGCTGGTATTCCTTGGGAATTTTGCCTCTTTTCCTTCACTCTTTACAAATGTCTGTGAGCGTGTGCTCTCTCATCCTAACAATGAAATGAACTCAATGCATTTGTCTAATCGTTTATATTTCGGAGTCCTGTAAATGTCTTAAGAAGTTAACAACTTGCATGATTGTGATTGAGGATGTCCAACATGATCCTGAAATTCGCTGCTGGGTTCGTTTTAGTTATTGGCACTTGATTATATTCCATTTTGATACATTGGCTATTAGCACTACACGCCTTTCTAACCAATTCAATTGGACACCTTCACCTCAGACTCTTCCCAAATCGACATGACGCCCGTTTTGGATTCATCCGCAGGTTTGCATTTTAATTGTACTGTTAAAACGCTTGCAAATAGACAGGGAGAAAGGACATTCTGTACGATGTTTACCAGTAACTGGTGTTGGGCCTTAAAAAACGTGTAAAATGTGGCTTCCTTAGAACGCACACTCAAAAATTTGTCCGTTACCTGGCAATTGGAATGTCGAAGAACTCTGATTCTGCTTGCGGTTAATCTTCTTCTGTAGCGCTAAATATGATTCGCATTGCAGTAATACATACACCTTGCCCACTGTGTTAATGCCTCTTGTTTCTCATTGCTATGTATAGTAAGGATTACGTACATTCACGCGACACGAAAACATACCGGATTACCTCAGCGTAGGTGTCGACCCTACGCAAGAGGATGGTAATGTCTGCCAAAACTAACCTGTACATCTTGCAGAATTTTGTTTGACGTACGTGTTCTTGAGACCTCCTGCATCGAGCAGTCAGGCGCTTATAGGTGATCAAGGACAGCAAAGCAAAACACCTACCTGAGGGCTGGTGTCACTGAATGCAGGCAGCACACAGCTGCGGCAACGCTGTCAATGAAGGTGCAGAAAATCATCACGTCGGGTGAGCAGACAAAGTCGAATTTGTGGAATTAGATTGCAAGAATATTTTGTGAAATTTACACGCCTTTAGTTCTCCTAATGTAGACGCTGAGGTTCATGGAGATGATCAGGATGGCGACTTGTAATACCATGAATATTTTGCACAATTAAGTAAGAAAATGGAGAAAGCTTAAGGCTTGGTGTAAGTCAAAAAAGGAGTTAGCACAGGCACCCTCTTTAGTGCTAAAATGTCGTTAATACTAGCAGCGTCTTACCACCAAGCCCACGTACCCTGAATTCCTAGTGCTTTGTAAGTTAAGCCCAACTCGGTAATAACGGGTGCGCGAATGGTGCGTAGGGCTTATAAAACGTATGGATTCCATGCGGATGCATGGTAAAGCTTGTGTTGATGGTTATACGCACATGCTTATTCGTATGAGAATTGACAAGATTACTACTTCGAATTGCCTCCAACTAAAACTACAGGTTGTCTTTGCTGTATCTTGGCGTCTTACTTGTCTTTGCCAACATTTTATTTGTGATATTCACGTTCTAGTCTCAAATAATGTTTGTCATGAGCCCTGCATTCATCTGACTGAATGATATAGCGTACAGCTCCTCTTTAGTATGCATCGATGCACATTGCGCCATGCATGATATTCACATCTCAATGTGCCTCCATTTTTACACAGGCGCGTATCAGACAGTTACTTTCGCTTCGGTCCATTATCATCATGCACGTTGGCTCTCCCATGATACAGTTAAGTATGTTTAGGTAAATATTTGTTAAAACCGTTTAAAATGCCATTAATCTGCTCTAATGTGATGCCTTTAAAACAATCAGTGTTAATGCTCTCCTCCACTCGGTGAACATATTACAGGAAAAATATGTAAGGCGAGACAGTGTCCAATGATTAAGTCATCTAGACCACACAAGTAAATGGAACCAGTTCCTTGGTTCGATTTCATATATTACGATTCATTTCCCTTCACTCTCATGTACAAATTCCAGAAGTTGTCATAGATCTCAATCGCTAACGCTACGCAAATAATATAAGGGTGTGTGGGGTGTCAAAATGCCTTGCTTTCTGCTTTTTCTCGACACGCGCTATAGCTGCGTGCCATGAAACGCGATTCTTTGCAATTATAGGCATAGTTGAATGCAACTGAAGGCAACATTAATGTGAGAGGCAGAACAACACTTAGTCAGTTCATGTGTGGCGCAAACGCTAGTAATTGCGCAATGCTTCAAAGAAATTCAGTTTGGTGGGGTGCCAGTGTGGGTGGAGTTGTGTGTGCCTAATAGAATTATGTCGGCACATAGGAAATGAGTAAATAGCAATGCTGAATCACTAAATCTTAGTTGCTGGAGTTAATGCAAGTAGCGCCTTAAGGAATACAAGCAAGATATTATTCCTAACTCCTAAATAGTTTGCTTTAACCGCTACCTTTGTCCAAAGCACGAGGCGCACGGGACCAATATGAGCCGATCATTTCACACAGACCACAATGAATTCCAGAATACAGTCAGAACATTTTAAATATACTCTTCACTACTTTAGAAGCTGTTTTTAATAACTGAGTTAAAATCAGAAGCATAGGATTCGGTGCTGTAGATTTTTGAACGGATTAATCTTATTCTGGAAGAGGAAGTGTACAGCGAAACACATTAGACAAAAAAATACTTGAATACCTTATTTACTAAATAAATGCTGTGATTTGAAGACAGAATTACATCTCCAGCTAGGTTCATTTTGGCTGCAGGTCGACTACTGTCTTCACCTCAGCTTAGCTGCGAATTCCATGAATGGCCTTAGAAGGAATTCAAGAAGTGTAGTGAACGGTTTCTGCGTGTGGATACACCGCATAATAACTAATGATTTGACGCATACTCGGTGTCAACACGCAAGTTAAATTAAGTTCATAGCACATTCACTGCTGCAATTTGTTCTAGAACCCCTTCAGGTACCGACACCACCGAAATTAGCATTTACTGATGAATGTTCCTGCACATCAGTGCCATGCCGAATCTTTCACTAGTATTTGTTCATTCAATTTGCTAAGTGAACTTCTAAAGAGAGAGTTACCTTACCGATGCATAAATTCATAAAAATGGGCAAGTTTTTTAATTACCTTTCTTAATTTTCCGCTTATTCATTTGAGAGAGTATCAAAATAAATTTGGCATTCATTTATCAAAACGTTTGACAAATCGTTAGACGAATTAATAATAGCTCTTATGGTTCATGCCTTACACTCTTTTCCTTGCGAGTTCCTTTCATATGCTTTATCTCTTCCATTGTGTCACCTGACCAATGGTCTACGCAGCGTGTGATACTGTTTGCCAAATCACGAATGGGTTAGCTTACTCCTCCCTGATGCTTGCGTAGCAACACCGCCATTTAACGGAATGAACTTCTGCACTCAACCTGATCAATTTTTATAAATTCGGAGCCAGATGCAGGCCTTGATTGCTCCTAACCAATGGGAAGCCAAAACCGACACTTCATTTCTATCAGCCCCTCATTGACTAATCAGAAAGGCGCGGCAAAACCAATCCTGTCATGCTTGACTACGAAGTGGATACCACTACACAAGCGTCTCCCCTGATGACGACTGGGTGTTAAGCTGCCTGTCTACTTCTAATTTGGCTTCTTCTTGCCGTCAAGGTCGCAGGTATTTGCTGCACCTGTTGACTTCAGCCCCTTCAGCTAGCCAAATCTGGGGACATAATCATCAGCGGAGTAAGTTGTTTAGGTGACTATGGAGTAAACACAAAGTGTAGTCATTATCCCGCATTGTAAAGTGCGCCTAATAAGGCTTGGCGAATGACTTGGTTTATTCTCATTACACCTGCTTGTCTTCTCGTCTTCTTGGCGCTTATTGTGATCTGCACAGAACGCTGTACGCCTCAACTAGGGAGGAATTAAAAGTTGCTGCACACCAGCTCCTATGTCTACTCCGTTGCACTACATGACATTAACAGCAGTGGATTGCTGAGTCACTACAATCGTCCACTGCAGAGTCGTGCCCTTTTTTGTTTAGCAGTGCATAGCAGGTGTGCACAAACATGAGGTAACGAACAGTGCAAGAAGACTCCCCGGCAGACATGGACATTGCAAAGTTAGGCAAAGAAAATGGGACAGACATTCATAAAGGGAAATCATTGCAGCTGTGGATGGAATCATTGCTTTCCTATGTGCACCAACATCAACGACAATCCGAGCACAACTGAAATACAAAACCGAATTTTAATCTGGGTACACGGAAAATGGCGATTCGAATGTTGTTAATTCTAGCAAGGCATTGCACAAAGCAACTGCGGCTGTACTCTCATTTTGTCACTCGCGGCAGTGTTCGAAATGAATGAGGTTTCAAAGCAACAAGCATCTAGATAAGTGATGTTTTAGGCTTCACATATAGTCATCAATTTAAAAGGAGGCTAAGGAATATAGGTTATTAGTAACGCTATTTGCTACGCTGCCACCTGTCCTGCAGATCAAGGCAGGTTTCACTTGTTAAAATACCATAAAAATTGTCAATGTGAGCTTTGATGATTGCAATGGGAGCGAGTAAGTCTAAATTGTACCCGATATGCTGACTTACCAAACGACGTTGCTGTTCAAATACAAAAGCAGCAGTTAATTAGCACAAAACAGCCGCCAATCAATCTACGGCAAGTATTATACCTGAATGTGACCGTTAAGCAGGAGCGAGGTATAAGTTAGAGCATTTAAAAGCATAAAAGAATTTAAAAGAAGTGATGGCGCACAGGGGGTATGTATGTTTTGAATTAAAATGATAGCGAACCTAAGAAGGATGAAATGACCAACGATTGTGCATTTAAAATAAAACTCAAAGAAGTTTCAGTAAGATATGCATGCAGGTGTGGTCTACGCAGATGGTCCGATGCGGGCAATTGTCGCTCAATTTTGCATTAGATTTGGTTTTGGTAACTTAATTGGTTCATGACAATAGGATGTGCTTCCTGTTTCGTTAGAAGTTAGTAAAATAGTAGTAGCCTGTCCGAATTGGCTTACTGAGGTGGAAGGATGCGAAAACAAAGGCGGTGCTAATGAGCGCCGTAAAATAAGGGCTTACCCAAAGGAGGTGTCGAGGCTGATAATGGTGCAATTGGTGCTGCCGTGGTTATCTCTCCTAAAGCAAATGTCAGATGAATCGCATTCTATCACCATTGGGATTAATTAACCGAAAATTTTAGAGCTGCTGCAAAATTACTTAAGTTGTTGGTTTCAAAGCACATTAGTAACAGGTCACCGGAAGTTCACAGCTATGACTTTAGTGAAATATTATACAAATGAACTTGAGTTGAAATAAACTGACACAGCTTTAAGGCATTGGCAAACTCCCTTCTAGCTTCATCCTGAACTCGTTAAGTGCTACGTTTGCTGAAAATCTGACTTACTTCGTGCTCCTCCATACTCTGAAAGGTGGAACGCAGCCTAAAGATCCTAATTCGTTAAGCAAGCAGCGGTAAGGCCTAAAGGCAACTATCGACAGCATGAATTGCAGTAAATTCAAGTGGAACAGCTCCTTTAGATGGGGATCACTTGAGAGAAGCTACTTTTGCGCAAAACTTACGATTGCATTCCGCCACTTCAGGTGATGTTCCACTCTGTGTGTAATCGACGGTCACTGTCAAATACGATCTTTCTCCTATCCACAAGAAGGTGTCACGTTTTGCATCAGGTGGTGGCTCGAATGTTCCATTGAACATCCGCAAATTGGAGGTCTTGTCTTTTGTCATGTTGGCTGGCAAAATTGAAAACTTACCCTCATGTTGGCAAATGCACATCAAGTAATGGCAAATAAAAGCAATGAGAGGACTCGTTTTACTTTGCTTCTTTGCATTATCTGTAAGCCGTTATTTAAATAAGGATGTGCAAGTTTACCTCTAACATGCAAGTGTTCTGGACTTACTGCAGGAGGCATTGCCTTGATATACAAACCTAACTCCTTTCCATGCGCAGGATTCCTCATCGTTTATGACAAGAAAGGCCTATTTTAGAGTACATGCAATGTTTAACATATAAGCACTGCATAAAATGCGCAAAATGAGCAAGAAGAAGCTAACAGATAGTTTAAAAACCGAATAGCCTACCCATCTATCACTTTCTGTTCCCTGAACAGCAAACGCTACTTGAAAGGATTGTTGTCCCTGGACAAACCGTGAAAAAGGGAACGACGTTAGCAGATCCACACCACCTGATGTTTAAACAGAAGAAGATGCGTTACCCTTCTTTCAATATTTAAAGCAAATTTAATGACTAGGCTGCTCAATTGTAGGAAATAATGTGATACCTGCTTTGGGTGCTGGGAACTCGCAATTGGGCACAAAGTACGTGATTGATATCAACTTTGGGTCGCGGCCATGGTCAATGATTTCAATCTTTTCTTGTTGAGTCACGTCCCTTACGGTGATCCTGGCTTTCTCTAGAATAAATGCAATGGCAAGGTATGGCAGCTATAAAATTTGCATTTATTTGGATTAAAAATTGATTCACGTTGTGTCAAATGCACAATTCCATACCGAATAATTGAGATGCAGGCCACAGTAATTTTAAAGTACATAAGTTTATTTTGTGCCAAATTATAATGCGTTAGTACAATTATCAGGCTAAACAACCAACTCACGTTTTTAATGACATCGCTTAGTAAAATGCCAGGTAACCGGTTTCTAATATGTGCAGTTAGAAATGAATAAAAATTGAAACGATGAAAATGGCAATAAAATGCAGAGCAACGAGGGCGTACTTTCGTCCCACTGACAAGGACTGCCCCAATATTTGCCAACGAGTCGGCACCTGCCATAGCTAATATCCATTTCGTCGGCAGAATTTGAGGTGAAAACAACTGGAATCTAAATTCAATGAAAACATTGCCGAAACGCTGCGGTCAATCAGCATGATTAAGTAAATTTTAATGCACAATGTTCAGCTCAGCTTATATGTGCTCAAAATGCATTTCCTTATGCACAATTCAATATTGTGTACCCATTAATGTAAAGTGGCGTACTTACATAGCTCTTCTTATACTCGTAGTCTAGTGGGCATGAGAATCCGAACGGCTTTCCAACAACACGGGAGCCCAACAACTTGGGACTTGTTTCGCCTTTAAAGAAAGAGAATTTGGAGACTCCTCCTATCTTAGTGTTAACACTTCACAAAAAACGGGGAAGGGCAGATAGTAAAAGTGATCAGAAACGAGGAAATGAGTTGGAAGCATACCCAAGCAGCTTGCTGCACACAGTAGTACCGCAATCACTTCTAGCATGATTTGTGTCGATTCCCCTTGTGTTGTCTCCGCAAATTTATACATGCCCT
The DNA here is from genome assembly GCA_036345935.2 of Taenia hydatigena. Lineage (NCBI taxonomy): Eukaryota > Metazoa > Platyhelminthes > Cestoda > Cyclophyllidea > Taeniidae > Taenia > Taenia hydatigena. Next base: position 3,559,701 of record JADWOT020000004.1, on the reverse strand, counting down.
ACAATAACCTCGTAAGCCGATTGGACCTCCTATTGCAACACTGCTACCACAACTATGAAGGCACTATGTTTTAGCGAAGCGACAAATTTGTGAGCTTGAAGCCCGTAAACGCCTTGTTCTTGCACCGTGTCAAAGCAATATAGATAGAGTTAGCTTAGTTTCTGCAAAGTGCTGAGGGAGATGAGCGTCACCATATCCTGCCGATGTAAGATTTATTGTGGTGTCTTAACGCTCCAGGAATTGAAAGGCTGTTAAATAGGCGATGTGCCGATTAGGAGGAGGCATGCGTCAAGTTGGATTGATATTTGAGGTAAGGCGTTGTTAACAGTTCCTCTCCCATTGCAAGATCTGGCTTCTGCTTAAGCACTTGCCATTAGAGATCTCACCCAGGTAACGGGATCACGTAGACCACGCGCGCTGTCAATGAATTGACTGCGCCGGTTTGACTAAAGAAACGATGTGACTTTACACTACTAATTCTTGCAATTGTAATTCTTTTCCAATGATGCTGCATTCAAGTGAAGGCCCCACAAACGATTCAGAATAGATTTCAGAGTGCGAGCTCCTCTTGCTTCCAATTCATTTTCTAGAATATGCAAAAGTTACAACCCCAGGATTGCGCTTATTCATATCTGCAAGTATATTTGGCTGTGGCTGATGGCGTTGTCAACAGGCGCGACAGCGCGACGCTTGGGCCTTATTCTCACACAACATAAGCGCCTGTTATAGTCTCGGCTTTCTAAGAAAATAGGTCGTTGCAGTGAGTAAGTGTAGGCGTTGGATTTGAGTGTTACCACGCGGCACCTTTAACGAAATGCGGGAGCAGAAAATGCCTATGCACCAAAGCAAATCCACTCAAGCACGAAGCCAGTAGAGTCGGCAGGATATAACTCTTTTATCTCTACTAATCATATGAATTTTAGACTTTGAAAACTGATCTAATCTCAGTTCCTTCAAGGTAGCGAGATAGTAAGCTTTCTTATCCAAACACGTTGAAAACCATCAATTAAACATTTTGCTGGTAAAGCAGAAGTGCATGGAAGTGTATACTGATATTTAAAACAAATCATTGTATACTAGAGACTATCTAATGCACTTGAGCACTTCTAGTTAGAGTTTGGTCGCCCACCTTGCTGCTTGATATCGAGAAGATCAACCACGTTGCCTTTAAAATGCTCGATGCCAAAATTTCAATTCACCCGGTGAAAATGCCAGAGGAAAAATTTTTAGGCTGAGACAGTGTCCAATGATTAAATCATCTAGACCACACAAGTAAATGGAACCAGTTTCTCGGTTCGATTTCATATATTACGATTCATTTCCCTTCACTCTCATTTACAAATTCCAGAAGTTGTCATAGATCCCAATCGCTAACGCTACGCAAACAATGTAAGGATGTGTGGGGCGTAGAAATGCCTTGGTTTCTGCTTTTTCTCGACATCGTGCCATAGCTGCGCGCCATAAAACGCGATTCTTTGCACTTATGGGCATATTTGACTGTGACCGAAGGCAACATTAATGTGAGAGGCAGGACAACACTTACTCAGTTCATATGTGGCGCAAACACCAGTAATTGAGCAATGCTTCAAAGAAATTCAATTTGGTGGGGTGCCAGTGTGGGTGGAGCTGTGTGTGCCTAATAGAATTATATCGGCACATAGGAAATGTGTAAGTAGCAACGCCAAATCACCAAGTTTTAGTTGCCGGAGTCAATGGAAGCAGCGCCTTAAAGACCACAAGTAAGATATTATTCCTAACTCCTAAATAGTTTGCTTTAACCGCTACCTTTGTCCAAAGCACAAAGCACACGGGACCAAGAGAAGCCGCTCATTTCACACAGACTGCAATAAATTCCAGAATGCCGTTAGAACATTTTGGATATGCTTGTCACTACTTTAGAAACCGTTTTTAATAACCGAGTTAAAATCAGAAGCATAGGGTTCAGTGCTGTGGATTTTTGAATGGATAAATCTTATTCTGGAAGAAGAAGTACATTGCAATTCACAATGTATAAAAGCCGAATCTTCAGCTTGTGTATTGAGACAATGTTGCTCATGCTACAAGCGCTACAAATTAGCTGCTAATTCATTTTGATTCACAAATTTTTGAGTCACAAGCAATTTTCACAATCCCAGATGGGTCGCAACCATTTGCAACGCCAATTATCTGAGTGGCATACTGCAGCATCCAACACATGCACTCTTGATACGAGTACGTCTAAAAACGCGCGATTTTATAGTTGATGCCAATATGCACACTCACCACGTTGATTCCACTCCCTCGCAACCACCTTTGCTAACGAGTCTATTTTGACAATGCCAAAAATCGCCTGGCTCATTTCAGCTCTCCTGTGCCTTCTCCTTTACATCCACGACAATGCTCTTGTGCCAATGAAACCAACGCTAAAGCAATCGTCGGTTTGCATTAAGTTATAAAGTTTTTGGTACCGTAGTTTACATTATTGCTAATCTAGTATCCGTGAGGTGTTCATCTCTACAATCTGATCTAGCGTTAGTATCTGCTGACGAAGACCAAAATGTAAAAGGGAACAAAAGACTTTGCTTTTGATCGACTATGCTTTCTCTATGCACTTTTGAACTCAAGGTAGTGGTGTACTGCATTTGTAGACGAATTAAGTAACCCCACTCTCCTACAAAATGGAACCGACGGAACTTCTCCTGCGAACTCCTCTGCTACTCATGTAGATTCCCTTATTTACTGTTTCTAGTCATCAGTGCAGTTTGGATCTAATGCAATAAGCTTTGCAGATCTGACTTAAATCATTTTTGTACACTTTCGCAATGTTGAATGCTTTATTCAGTAATCTTCTCCTCCGAGGTTCCAATCATCCATTCTTCCCTTTGCTATCCTAATTACTTACCCTGATTATGATAAAAGTGGACACTTTTTACGAAGGAATACTTCCTACCATGTGTGATTCCTGGATGTTGTACAAGGTGATGGAAATATGGCCACATTTGCAGAGAAGCCATAGTATGAATGCTTCGCAAACTGAGATTGGGAAAGTCTCATCTGATTTATTCATGCGCTAACTTGTAGGCTTGTATAAGATTGCAGATCTTCTCCACCACTACAGACTTCTCTCTTTCTAAATGCCTTCGATAGCTCTCGTGAAATATTTATTTTTCTAAACGATGAGATTTGATACAAATACTGCATGTTCCAGAACTCACCAACACCCATTTTACTCTCTTCTGTCTCTGGGCTGCTCTTTGTCTCTGTATAGCATGTAAGATTCTTGGGGAAGAGAAATAATTTTTCCATTTATGGTAAGCTCCATTTTCCCACTAACTAACCATAATTAACAAATCGTTTGTGCCATTCCAGGAGTCATGGTGGTGGTTCCCATCTTCGCCTTTTTCCTTTTACTGTGCAGAACATATATCTTAGCTGCAGCTTCGTGAAGTTCAACTGCCTGTCTTCTCACCTCGCTTTACCTCGTCACCTCTTGTTTAATAACAAGTGCAAAATCCTGCAAACGACCCAAGTTTGAAACCGGGTTTCTCCCAAAAGCCTCCTTCATTGCAAATAGGACTAAGAATCTTTTCTTAACGTTTAAATATTTTTAGTACAAAGATGGATTGCTACTTAGTGAGCTTCGTCCTCGTACTTTGGATTCTGGAGTGAATATTTGGTGAGAAGTTGTATCTGGGTCCCTTTTCATTAGTTAGAAATTTTAGATCAAGCAAACACTATGTATTTGCTAGCATATCCCCTCCTACCATATAACTCTTTGGCAACAGGGACATTTCAGTGCGAAGCACATTGTTTGTACTAGTGATTTAAACATTCCAGCTGGAACAAATATCACAGCTCCTACTTCCTCTTCTTCCTGGCATTAACAATTTTGAGGAAAATGCTTTGTAAGTCTGCTATTTGTCTCATCTCTAGCCTTACCACAAGAACAGCTAAGGCTTTTGGCTGATTTTGTGATCGGTTAGCATATTTGTTGAATCTACTTTTTGACTGATAAGCCGAATGGAAGCTTGCATAGAAGTGGACTAAAGCAAACTATCTTTCCTGATCTTCCCTTTAAGCTGTTTTTAGTAGCAGTCCGAGTGGAGTCAGTACCGGTCGTCTACGTGCTTACAACTTCAAGTCAACTGAATTCTGCCGTTCATGCGTTTGGATTCAATTCTCAGTATTTTTGGTCGTCATAAGCTGATGGAGTCGGCCAACAATTTGTTTTTCTTTTATGGGTCGCATTAATATGACCAGGGAACTCAGTCAAAAAAACCCATTCATCGCAAGGGTGTTAATCGAGTGGTCACACAAAAAACAAAATGTGTTAAACTGAATAACCTATAGCCTGATCTGATTAAGATGCCTTTTAAGAATACATGCGAACCGTTATGTTTGCTCTTAATAAATCATGAACAATTTGTCGATTGGATAAAATATTTCGTTGCAGAACTTAAAAAATTAATATTATGCAATCTTTCCTCGTTGTTAGCGATCAGTTATCTCTTTTAATTTACGGTTTCTCGTGCACTTGCTTCATAAAGTAAATGCAGATTGCAATTATTTATTATTAAGGCCTCTCCCTTTGAGCACAAAAATCATGGCTTTAAGTAATGAGGTGAATTTATTCATGCTGTGTGCTAAATGGTGCGTTATTTTGATAACGAATGATTACCTTCGAGTGGGTAATTACCCTATAAAAATAAAGCCGTCACCTAACAGCAGAAAATGTTATTCTCGCCTTTACCATGACTTGGAAGGTTTTGGGTGTCTGGTTGCGATTTTATGGCACTATCTGCCATGGCACTAACTGTTAGAAAGGAATTATTTGATGACCCAAGAATAGTGATCAAATCGTAGCCAGATTTAGTTGCGACATTTTGACAAGCCATTCGCGCCTGCCAGCCGTGAATTAGATGGGGCATTGTATCCAAATTGCCTACTCACTTGCGCAACTTATCATGCGATTATGAAGTGCTTATGTCGAGGAAAGGTAAAAATCAGCAACGGTGCTGTGAGAAATCCCTTCAAGAACATGTGCAGTCGATGAATAGCGGGAGTGAAGGCGAGATGGTTGCGTGCATTTTATTGCACACTGCCCTAGTTCCCACCTGCTCGTAACTCCGATGGACGTGTGCGGACTCCTTTGTCCAGATAAAATGTCTTTCCACTGCCGCAACGAGTGGTTCTATTCGGGCGTGCTCGAAACAACAGCGTGGATGTAGATAAGAGTATGGTAGAATTATTTGCTAAGGAAAAGGGGAGGTGTGCGCAGTAACGCCATTTGTTTGGGAAAATCTTTAGCCAGAAGCTGGGTGATTTTTCAATAAGAAAGGAATGGATGAACATGCATACAGCTGTGAAATTCGGATGCCATCCTCCTGCTGCAATGCAAGAGCACTAAACAACTGCGGATTAAAGGACTTTTATCACGCCTCCTAGTTCTTTGGCAATGCTGCACTTCCACCTGTTGGTTCTCATCCTATTTATAAGGAATGCGAAACCTTCTATTTGACACTCAGTCTAGGTAAAATTCCATAACTCAGTATTTCCGGGCTCACTCAATTCTATAGGAGTGAGCCGCGATAAGAGCGTTGCAGTGGGTGCGCTATTCTCGGCCAATCCATCTATCATACATTGTACTCGTAAACATTTCCGAGGTCAAAGTGCTTGCAGGAGTGTGATTTTAGGCAAACATTGCCGTGAGGACATCAACTGCCACCGCATCAGCAGCTAATAGATTCATTTGACGACATTTGCCGTGGTTATTTTAGTAACAGTGAAACATCTGAGTGTTTGCATTTGAATTGGTATAGAGTAAATGGCTGATCAGAGGGAGTTCAAAATTAGTAACGGTTCACGCATGCATTTAAAGTCCAATGCAGCAGTGTTTTAGTCACTTCATTTAATGACAGAGAAACATTCCTTTATTTTACCGTCACCGATCGCAAGCCGACCAGAGCTTTGCGGAGGATGTCCTTTTTGGCTGCCAGCATCTCCCTGGCTGGATAGGCAAGCTGGCGCCTTTTTTACAGCCTGTGACCAGCAAAGTTCGCTTTGTTATGCCCTCTTTTGCGCTAAATGGCATATTGTGGAACACGAATCTGTTCAAAATTTCATGAGCGATAAAATATAATAATAGCATTTAATGGAGCATTTTAGTTTGCAGAACTACTGCAACCCATTAATAGCCAATCCTTGTTTATGCTGCACGAGAACTTGTCAAAATATCAAAATATTTGCATTCGGATCTACTGCAGTTACTGTGATACGACTATATTTATTTAAAAGATGCTTGATTGAGTCCAATGACCGGAACTTGATTGTTAGCCTTTGAGAAGCTTTTCCTTTTCCAGCACCGGTCATAGAGCGGATAAAAGTACAAAAGAGCGTCATGAAATTGAGTGACAATTGCAATTGCAGTTCTGGTTTAACCTCGATCTATTTAAGTCTGCACAGATTTAATGGTAAGTCAAAATAATGGATTGCCTTTCAAATCCAACAAACACATGTGCGCGACAAAGAGAAATTCTGCTAAAGCCTTAGAAATATATTTTTTTGACGTAAGTTGATAAATCTTAATTAGGACGTAAATTATGCGAGTACAGATTTAAGTAAGCGTTGATAACAAGTGAGCTAAACGTAATAAAATGATTATTTGCAAAACATTGCAAATGTTTTCTCATTGGACAACCATTTGCCACACACTTCTGTCTCCACAAACACGATCAATCAAAGCAGACCCTTCCGGATTCCTTCACAATGTTCGTCTTCTTGCCCACCAATTACCTTGCTTATTGGTGGCGTTCTAATGTAAGACCATATCAGATTTATTTGCTTTGACGATTGATATCAACCGCCTCACACAAGATGGAGCATGAGATGGTGTCATAAGATGCTCGCTCGTGGTGCTCACACACCACGAAACAAATTGGTGGAATGGCATTGGCTGCATCTATGGGCATTGACCGTAACAATATTGCTGCTAGAGTTCAATTCTGCTTACCTCTCGCGCTCACTAACACCATACGATTGTGTAAGCTGTTGGAAAGGCAAGGTCACATAGTGTGGTTCCATGCAGTATTAGCTTCAAATATGTTTGTTTGGTGTTAGCGTTGAATTAGCTTCATCAAAACAGAGAGTGACTGCCACATGAAGTCAAAAATGGCAGTGAATAATGCTCGAGATATGTTCTTTAGGTAAAGGCGAGTAATGGTCGCGCAAAAAGCTGGCATAAATTCATTCATGAAGGCGAAGTTGAGTTCGCAGCATGATAAAGGACTTTGTTTTTCGCAATACATGCTCATCTTAGAATATCGCACTTGCAGCTAGAGAATAAGTGTGTTGGCGGATGGGTTAGCAGGAAGGCAGGTGTTAAAGATAAGAATTGGATGACTGGTGGTAAAAGCCATTCGGAATGGGTCAGCTAACTGGTCGTTGGTGTTCGTATTCCTCTTACACTAGCTAATTCAGCTTGGCATTGCTGAGGGATAGGTACACAAATGATAAGAAGGGAAAGCATATTGGTGGTATCTACGCTTAATATAAGCATCAACTTAGATCACTGGTTGTGCCTATTCGAGAGAAAGCCTTCTTATGCAATAGCTGACTCAACTTCGCTGTCAATTCCAATGCTCTGCAGAGCGTCTTTACCCATGTAGCAACTTTTCCAGATACCGGATTCGGCGTACTTTCTGGTTCGCACCAAGAAGCCAGCGTCGCTTTGTAAATACCAATATCCATGTATGAGGAGGTGAATTTGCATATCTTAGATGCATAAACTTGATACAAGGGAACTTTGTTAACACAACCACGATTTGTGGACAGCATATTTGATTACATTTGATATTTCTGACCGTCAAGCAAAGTGTCTCAACTAATCTTGAACTACAAATGCTGATTAGTTTTCCTGACATTTGGATACGTTACTTACTTCCAGGAAGCATTGTTAGTTAACTTTGACATGGTCCGCATTTCGATGAACTCCTTGGACCGCCTTATTACTCGAACTCCAACACAGATAACCTTTCGCCCTCCCTCAAATTATGCGCAGGTCAGCAACCGTATGTGCAACTTTCTTTATTGTATGTCTTAGAATGTACTTCAAGTAGCAGCATAGAGTGTTGGCTCCTGTTAAGCGCAGCAAATCCTGCTTGTGGCACCCAAAGGCGACTGCAATTGACCGTGGAGGGCACCACTTTCTCATAATTGTTTGGCGCCTTTTAAGCTTCTGCCCCATTTCCAATGCATGGTCACGTGAGCGCATATCCACTCGGGTCCCCTTTCCCCACCCTGCTGCTCCACATTTCAGTATCGTGACTGTTAGTACAAAATTATTGCGTAGTGTCTTTTCTTTGCACTGCAGCTTTCAATGTCTTCGCAAATCAGTACAGCAATGGCATTTTCAAGTAAATCTGTAAGCATTTTTCATTCTGAGCATGACCTTAGGTTGGCACGATTCACTGCTTTATATTAAGTGCTGGCTGATTTTTGAGCACCATTCACTACAATTCTTGGCTCAAAGAGTCAGCTACTCTGCTGCGGTTAAGTCTATGCAATGATTGTACCCAACGAATATGTGGAATTAAATTGAGTCTAACTAACAACCTACTCTTTTCCCATGCAAATTTAAGGCATAGATGTGATAAAATGATTGCCTCTACCTCTCAGTACGCAGTCATGCTTCCTTGCAACTAATGCGTCCTGTTCAACCTTCCCCATTTCATCCAAGATTGTATGATAGCACACACAAAACTTAGCACAGTTATTATTATTAGTATCATCATTATTATGCAGAAAGATTCAGATGCAGGTCTAAAAATTTGCGTACATTTGAAATTAATACCGCATGGAACCACACTATGTGACCTTGCCTTTCCAACAGCTTACACAATCGTATGGTGTTAGTGAGCGCGAGAGGTAAGCAGAATTGAACTCTAGCAGCAATATTGTTACGGTCAATGCCCATAGATGCAGCCAATGCCATTCCACCAATTTGTTTCGTGGTGTGTGAGCACCACGAGCGAGCATCTTATGACACCATCTCATGCTCCATCTTGTGTGAGGCGGTTGATATCAATCGTCAAAGCAAATAAATCTGATATGGTCTTACATTAGAACGCCACCAATAAGCAAGGTAATTGGTGGGCAAGAAGACGAACATTGTGAAGGAATCCGGAAGGGTCTGCTTTGATTGATCGTGTTTGTGGAGACAGAAGTGTGTGGCATATGATCTACCAATGGAAGACCGAAATTTGTAATTTTTAGCCCATCTGTAATTTATTTTTACTCATTTCAACGCTCGCATATTTTGGCCTAAAACTAAGTCCTATGGAATTACGCTACCAAAATATATCCTCTAAGCCTTTAGCAGAATTTCCCTTTGTCGTGCATAAGTGACTGTATCATTTGACGACAAAGGGAAATCCGGACTTGCCTTGAATAGATTATTATTATGTCTTACTAGCTACTGGTGCCCTAAAACACCTGAAGGAGATTTGCTTGCACAAATTATGCTCTATTTTGAGTCCAGATTTTTTGGAAGACCATGGCATATGACAGATTGTGCATCGTGCAATTGTACGCAAAATAATCCGTCTAGTTTTGTCCTTGGACTTGCGGCCATGGCCATGCAGATGGTTGTCAAACATCATGCCATTCGCGATATAGCCTTGTTTGCTTTGATAGGGGTTTTCCATTAAGCACATTCTTGCAGCCTTACAAGATGCTTGTAAGTACACACGATAAATAAAGCCCTTGAGATAACACTGGCTCAACGCCTACGAAAATCATTGCACTACCATGAAGACTGCCGTCAAAGTCGAAGTCAATTTGAGACTACGACGCCAGGCATGGGCAGACTAAAACGCAATTGTGTGCTAGTAAGTAACTAAAGAACAGAGATGCCCCATGATGCCATGAAACTCAAAGAAACAGAGATGACCTCTGCTTGAAACAGGACAGCATCATAGTTGGCGCGAATGGAGATTGAGAATGCCCTAAACAAACACTGCTCCGTGAACAGAAGACTGCAAAATACACAATACTAATAGTTTTGGGCGGGGGAAGAGATCATGCTAGATGGGAGGATAGACTGCTTATTGTGGATAACATTCCTTGGCAAATCACATCAAGAATGTTTACTCTGGCCTCGTCATGTGCTCAAAGGTGCTTCCGACGAATAAGGAAAAAAGATCTCGCCAAGCACCGCGTTTTACTGAACATTCGTCCTGTCCATGGATTCACACCTATAACATGGGATTATAGCTCATGAAAAGACTTCGTGGAGTGCGACAGCTTTTTGTTGATAGCCCGTGGCCCACCACCTCCTCGAGGATCTACCATTCCTCCACATTCTCTTAGTCGGAGCTACTCGTCGGTTTGCAGTCCAACAGTAGATGAAGGCAAACATATTGCACTAGGTCAATCACCAGGCTTTCCAATAAGCTGTAAACGCAACCTCCCGCCAAAACACGCTAAGGTGTATAGAAAAGGACCTCGGGTGTCTCTACAAAGACAAACCCGTAAATCACCAGATTGAAAGGAAATGTATTTAAGAACTGGCGGTGGTGGCACAGGCAGTGTGCGAATACTAAGAGTAAGTAGACTAGACTAAACAGGTTACACATGAAAGTAGAGCATTTCCTCTAACCCATGATCTTGAGGAATTTTTTCCCATGTGTGCATGCGTGGAAGGCATTCACTTGAACGCAACTGAGGATGTGCAAAATCTTAACACTCCCACTCGACTCAAACACACGCATCGATGATGCAGACAGCCGTCATGAGGTCAATATTGAAAGCCTGCTATTCTATGCACACACACCAATCGTCGCTCTGTGATTTGGTCGTCTGCTGTATAAATTCACACAAAATCGCTCGCCAGACATCAACAGGTAGGGATGGTAAGAGTTATTGCACCTCCTATTATTGTCGCCTGCAGCTCAGTTACGTCTTTATTTCTTCATTTTAACTACTCATCTTAAGTCTCGTTTTGTACAATATTCTACGTAGACAATGAATACGCCATGTGAAGTGTGCTACTCTACCTGGTTTCAAGTTTTAGCGGATGCATGCATCTGGAACTTATTGATAAGCTTAGACATAAAGCTCACTGGGGCCTGATTTGGAAGAGATCAGCCCGCCGAAACTTGTCAGCAGGCAAAGCATTTGATGTCTCGTTTGATAGGATAAAGTGAAACAATGTCTGTGTTTCAAAGTCGCAAGAACTCCAGAATTATGGGGATGAAAGGTCGTCGCATAGGATCCGCGACCGTTGGGCACCATGCATTATCAGTGTGAGGGTTATTTTGTAAGTTGGCCGACGTGATCGAATAAGCATGCACCGATTTGGATGGGCATCTTCGGAATAAAGTGTTTATTTGATAGCTTTAACTTTGTCAAGAATATCATGCAACTTGCGTTAACAACCAAAGAACACTAAGTACGCACCAGACTCGCATGCGCATGGACGGTCAAGCAAGCTTTTTTACTTGTGCCAAATTTCTTCTTAGAGTGCGAATATCCAAAGCGATTCAGTGGCCAGTCGAATGACGACTAAAATTGCAAATGTTTCGTCAACAGGATGCAGGGCTGAGGCAAACCCTGCAAAAGGATCAAAGCATGATAGTTTGCCTTAATCTGAACGCATTTTAATTCTTGTACACACCAAATAACTAGCATCTAACCAGCCATTCTGGCCACAGTCGTCAGTGTTTAATGAGCTCACGCAGCACCACCAGTTGACAATTCAGGGTCGCCTTGGCACGAAGGAGACTACCATGTCTCATGCAAACCTTTAAGTCTGTCATCTTGACACACAAAACATTGGGTGTTCAAGTATTCTACTCCAAGGATTAAAGTAACTTAACTAAGTTGACAGCATGGTTATTCAAGCTGTCGCATAGCCTACACATTTTGCTGCATCGCGAATTTGAGGCTTTTTTAATTCATTGTAAAGGATATTAATGCCGCAATAGAGCATATTCTGTTCGTCATAGGACAGGTGAAGTTGAGGTGAACGCGTCGTTCCCTCTCTCGCAATGCGACAAAGACTTAAAGTTGTTTGAAGTTAGCTTTGCCGTTGAAGGCATAGAGCCAAAGTCGCCAGCAGTCCTAGATTATCGTTCCATCCCGAACACTTAACTCCGGTAATCTTAATCTCGTTTGATTCAATTACTCGCATAATATTTGGCAAACGTTTGGACTCTCGTTAGAGAAAGTAACAGATGTCTCTCCCATTCATCAGATGTGTTTGCATCCAAAATAGGTCGCATTATACATCAGCGCAGTGCCCAACGCTCTCGGTGGGGAGCCCGTCTGTAGTGAGTTAAATGAACTTTCAAAAGGAACTGTACTAATTTGTATCTTCCATCCCGCTTACAATGTTACCCAGCTACTCAAAACATCTGCTGAGTGATTGACTTCCGCTAATGTTTATTTCGCACATATTATATTCGGCTTGGTGAAAGATATAGAAAGGGACTTGCGAGCATTTCGTGCGATTTTCTTGGGGGAAATCAACAAGCACGTGACAGGTTTGCTTTTACTGACAATAATACAGCTTTGGTTGTATCTGTCGGTGGTGCGTAGGATCGAGTAGTCCCTTTCAAATTACCCTTTGTTGCCATCGCCCGAATCAACTTGGGTTTTTTGCTGAGAAACTGTATAGAAAATCCTAAATTACAGGTCTATTCGTAATTACAGGAGTCATGTATAAAGGTGACGTATTGCAATGCACTAAAATTAACATTGTCCCTGGGAGTATCACCGGAAGTGGCAGAGTGCAACCGTGAGTCAACTCATTGTCCCACCTTTCCTGTCATTTTGATGCCTTATTGCATTTTAACGGGGACGGGTGCCTCCAACACGACTGACTAACGCGCTGTTCAGCTAATGCCTCTGCTTGCGCTGTTAAATTAAAGTTGTGGTAATACACATTGGAGAGTGCACTTTCAGGGCTTTGGGATGGGTCATCAAATTTGTTACTGAGCGCAGGATTTTGTCTTAGCAGCTGATGAAATGATCAGCATTGAGTATTTGTGTTGCAATGATTTGCTGTTGTACGTAGCAGTTAATTGAGCTAGTTGTTTTATGCGTTTATATTTTGTAGAATATGCAAAGGGAGAGAAGTCATCAGCAAGACTTCTTAACTGGAAATTTTAATGCGGGTGCCTAAACTGGTTTCAACATTAGGCGAATGGCAAATGTTCTTACTAGTAGTGGACAATAAACATCCACTTTTAATTTATGCCGCAAAAAATATTAGTCGATCTGTAGGCGTGAAGTCGCCTTGACTCCATGCCGACTGTAGCACATTTAGTTTGCCTTACAAATGTTTAATCATGACATTCAATGATGTTGCTCATCCCTATGTGATTAACTTCTCCGGCACAGAATTACGGAATGCTTCCGACTCTTTGTGTCAAATGTAGTGGTCACCTGAGCACGACAGAAAGAAGTTCTATCAAAGCAGTGGAGGGTATGTTGTGGTGGCGTAGTTACTCAAAGCCGAATTTGGGTGGTGGATGTGTGTGTAATATTTTGTTTGTTTGAACTACCGGTTTCAGCCAGGGTCACAGATGTAGCCACATTGTCTTTGCTGCGTAGGCTGGTCTCCGGGCCATGCCAGCAGCTTGTTTCCTTCTGCTCGTTGAATATGTATGTTCCACCCTGGCATTCTGCCTTCTTTTATCTCTTTGTAAAGGTACACCGCCCACGGCCACGTCACTCGCGTCTGTGTGATGGTCTCTAAGCTCGGTAAAGCCAGAATGGGAGCAGAGCATTTGCTTTAGTTCTTTTAAGGCTTCATCATATTCCTTCTCCCATTTGAAACTCTTTTCGCCTGCTTCTTGGTTAGCTTGTGTAGGGAAATAGAGATCTTGGCAAATCCTTTAACGAAACGCCTATAGTAGTTTGCCAAGCCGAGAAAGCTGCAGAGTTTCGTCTGGTTGGTTGGTGTTGGCCAAGTTCTCACTTGTTTTGTACGATCTTCAATGAGCAGCTTTCCATCTGACGAGACTGTTTGCCCCAAAAAGTTGACTGAACGACGAAGAAAATGGCACTTCTTTGGATTCCAGGTCGAGTCTGCATCCTGCAGACGGTCCAGGGCTAGTTTGAGATTAGTGTTATGCTCGCGAATGCCTTTACCGTAAATAAGGACGCAATCGAGGTAGATTATGCAATGTTTCGGAAAAAGCTTAATCAGTGTTTCCTGCATCAGGCGCTGGATAGTGGCTGCGGCGTTACGGAGCCCAAACAACACTGTCTGGAATTCATAAGGCTCGCTAAGCACTATGAAAGCTGTCTTCTCTCTATCTTTTTCCGCTACTTTTACCTGCCAGTATCCGGATTATAGGTCTAGTGTGGAGAACTACTTTGATCCGTGCAGAGAATCCAAGGAGTCATTGATGTGAGGTATGGAAAAAGCGTCCCTCCTAATTACGGCATCTAGCTTTCTGTAATCGATGCACATCCGTGGGCTACCGCCACTTTTCTTTACCAGTGCGCTTGTGGAGGTCCATGGTGACTTGGATGGTTTTATAACTTCATTCTTGATCATCTCGTCCACCAAACGGTATACTTCGTCAAGGACGGGCGGCGGTAAGCGTCTGGGTGGTCGCCAAATAGGCCTAAATTCGCCGGTGCCAATAGTATGTCAGACGATATTTGTGCGTCCGAATTCCACTCCTTGCCATGAGAACATGAATCAACTGGGAGCAAAGTTCATCTAAGTTGTTGATGAGAATGCCCACAGCTTTAAATAGGACACTACAGATTTCGCCTGGGTTTTCTTTTGGAGGAGATTTGGCTGGGATTGTTTCCTTATGCTGCTGGGTCGCAAATGTGCCTTCTGCGAAACTCAGAACCGCCTTGGTGTTACGAAGGAAGTCACTGTCAAGTATCGCTGCGACGGTCGGTGGTCTGACTCTAGCTTTGAATTGAACGCTATCCAACTTTTTGCCTTGTTAGGTAGGCAGGTTCTGAAGGCTCGTTTCCATCCGGATTTTGACCACGGCGAAAGAACTTTTGATTCAGCAAATCCTCTTGCTGGTCGATAACGAGTTGAGCCAGTATCTCACAGCGCTGGTCAAGATCGGGATGAGGTGAGACTCCGGCATCAATTGCTGCTGAGAAAAGCTCTTGCAGAAGAGCGTGGAGGATCAGCGGAATTCTCGCTGTGACTGTTTCCCTTTGTTATGATGAAACTATTTCATTGCGTAAAACTTAATTGAGTTTGGCAGCCAAACTATACATTTTCAACTGACAGTAGAAATGAGCCACTGTTGGACGAATTATGTCAATTATAGGCCAATTTGGTTAGTCGGTAGTTAATTTGTTATGATTTGCCCCTTTCATTGCCAGCTAACCTAGAAAATCTTGCACACTTTAGGGTCAATATATGAAGAATCCTATAAATGTGAAAACCACTTACTAAACAGAAAACTTTATGCTGATTATGATCTACTTGCAGAGGGCTAAAAATGTAAAAGCAAATCCATCATTGGCCTCGAAGGTGAGACATCGGTTGATGGCAAGCACAATTGAACATGGTCACCGACCGCATTATTTGTCACCATAGAAGTATACTGAATTGACATGATTAGTCTCTATGCATAGTGGTTTTCTGGTAGAGGTTATCATCGATACTCATTTGCCATTAGGTGCTTCTTCACCAGCCACCATTACGACAATGGTGGTTGGTGTCGTTAAACCTCTTTAGTAAAGAGCTATTGCTGTGATGATAGTTGGTGACGTCGACTACGGCTAAGTTCTTGCTTCTACATGCAGTATTAGGTTGCCTCTCAGCTTTTGATTGTGTTGTTAATGTATTTGAATGACTGGTAAAAGAAAGCGTCTTATGAATGCAAACCTTCTTTTCGGTTAAAGTCTCCGAAACTTACTAAAGATGTAAGTCGTTTCTATAATCAGAAGCAAATGATCTGAAAAGACGCTTGATATAGTGAGTTTCTTTTTTATCGGGGAAAGAATAAAGGATCCATGTTGGTACTCTTCGTGGCGCCAGGTTCTCCAAGTCTTTACCACATCACCGAAATACTCGGCTGACATAACTTGCCCCTGCGATTGCACCTGCAAATGTGCTTCGACCAACGCATAAAAATGACACTGACCATAATCCGAAGTGACTAGGATGGACTTGGTGCAGACTTGAGAAAACCTGGAAGTAGTTGCAATGACCACCACCTGGAGTGCAATGTGGCTGTATTAGCACTACCTAGACGGTTCAACACAGCAATAATATCAGTTGACATTTGTATTCGTATGAAATCTCAACCGCTCAACGCATCGACGTTATTGAGGGACCAATCTACCGACCGTTACTTCCATGACAACAGCGACAAACGAGTGATAGAATGAGAAGGCTTTGGCGCAGCACCCAACAGTGAAGCGTTGAAGAACGTTAGAGGTGAGGCGGCAAGAGTGTCGGATCGCAGGGAGGGTGGAGTCCACCAGGGTAGACAATGTGCACGAAGTAGCCCATCCCCTAAGCCGACGTGCGCACGTGGCTTTACAAGCACACCCAAACTTCTATCGCTCTCAGCAATGCAACCCTGTGTGTGCGTGTGTGCACAACAATTGCCGCTGGCTCGTAGAATGGCAGCGACTTTTGCCGTCAAAGCGAAACCGTGCTTGTGAAAGCGCATGAGCATATCGACTTAGACACTGGACTATTTCGCGAACATTACACACTTGCGTCCTTCATGTTAAATTACGCCATCCACCATCTTGCTCAGTACCCTATTCATGCACTTGCAGCACAAATTGCGCTACATTGCAGAGAGCAGGAGATGGTCTACTTCGCCTCATAGCAGTTGTTCACTCTTGTGGAATTAACCTACCCCGTTATCCGATGCTTTTGCCAACTCAAGCCAAACTTCTTCTTCCCATTTATCACCTCACATCGCTCTTCCACTGGCTGCTGCACCAACCTTTGGCCATTAGATGCACCGAAGCCATCTCATTAGTCATTTATCATGTCAAATTCTTGCTTTACAAACAAAAGACATGATTAGCAGCCCACATTACATGATGTGAACTGTAGTACTTATAGTGACTAAGTTAAAGTATGCCTACCTGCCTGTCTGGAGCACGGGAATTGCGTCATGTGCTGGGGAAAACAGGGAGTGGAAATCGGCTTCTCCTAATCGAAAAGAATACCGAGCGCTTAAACCTCTGAAAGCGTCAGCAGTGTTTAATTCTAAATGGTGGAGCATGACCTCCATCAGGACAATTTTCCGTCCATCAGACAGATGAAATTGGCATTAATGATGACCAAGCAGTCTCTCCTGGCCAGTTGCCAGGCGCATGCTCGTATCGAGCCAAATGCGGACCTCTCTTCCAGCGTTCTCCTAATAAGCTAATGTTCCGGATAGAATAAATTTAGCCCCAAAAATCTATTGTCATTGAGGCTAAAGCTCGGCAGAATAAACTGCTTTGGAATGTACGCAATTAATTGCGTTGCGTGTCCCATGGCATTTCTTACGACTATTTTTCGATTCGGCTATTCCTACTTAGTTTAACGAACCACGTTCAGCAGTATGATCGAATTAAAATATTGCGATTTTCTTTTTACCCACACAAAGAACACGGAGTGTAAAAATGTCAAATTGTCTTGAAGATTCGAAGCAGTCAATCAGTCGCCCTGATGCCGGACAAAATACAGTGAGAGTTTTTGTTCGGTAAGTGTGGTCTAAGGCTGAGAGATGGCCTAGGGCAAAAAAGACGCGTCGAAGGACTGAGACTGTGGAGCGGGTATTATTGAACCCTATAGATGCTACTATTTATGGCCGATTTGAAGAGATCGTACTCAGGGAGCTACACGTCATCCGACCCAGACAAGTCAAGTATGTTGAGTATGTGACACAATGCTACAAAGCAGTGCTAGGTCTAATTCCACATTCTTATGTGCTTTACAAAAACGCCTCTAATGCAATGACATATTCTACTGCTTCCAGCCGTGCTGAGAGAAGAAGTTATGGGTGCTCTCCGTTCCTCACGTAAAAGCGTAATTCGAGTATTGCCAGAATAAACGCACACAAATTTCCTGACAATAAATCATCTGCAAGGTGTCATCTAGGCAGTGAGTCACCATGTTTTTGCCACATAATCTCAATCGATAGTGGCATGGCATCTAAGAACCTGACCTAAGTCAGGGGACTTCACTATTCATGCCTCCAATCTTCATTTAGTGGTTGCCTCTATGCCTTTAGGCCTAACAGGCTGGATTGCTCTTAGCAATTTTTTTGGCATCAGCTACATTCAGACCTGCCGCCTAACAGGTTTCCTCATTACCATTCTTTTTTAGATGAAATGGAGGCGTGAAATGATGTAGCTAATCAAATGCTGATGTCATTCGCACTAACATAGTGACTTTCAACATCTTGCAAACCTTTTTCGAAACATGCGTTACCTATTTTCAGTGCAGCGATATATCCGCATGCGCATGATTACTTAACAAATAATAGGAAATGTGTAGTAGTGGACCATTTCAATTCGCAGGGCAGGCCGAGTGGATCAAAGATCACAGCGTAAGTGAAACAAAGATGCTCATCTCCCAAGCCGACTCTCCAGCGTGGTTTTGCAAGCACACTTCAACTTCTGCTGCTCTCATAAGTTTAACCATGTGCCAGTTCACAGCACAGTCACGTGTTAAAATGGGCTTACAGTAGGTGACTGTGTGTGACATTGGCTTACTGAGAACAGTCAAACTTGAACTACTAAGGCTTGAAGGAAAGCTGGTCTGAGTTATTTAACCGACTGACTACTTGTTGCCAGTGAGGTGATTGATAACCGATTCGAATGAGAAGAGCGGACCAAAATACTGCTTAAACGAACCAAGTTTGCGACCAACAAATTCATAAGAACGTGAGAGTCTGTTGCCAACAGCTGAAATCCTTAGAATTAAACGGGTTCTTTGACTAGACTAAAGTCGTATACTTCTCTTGTTAACACACAGCTAATGATGAAATATGAAACTAAATGGGTGAGATTTCAATTCCAACGCACACTCTTCTTCGCGATACAGATCATCAACATATGCGTACGTGAGTCGCTGTTATTTTCTGTCAGTGCATATAAAAGCTGTAGCACTTTGTACAGAACTGCCGAACCTACCTTCCACTGCATAAGAATGATGCTTTACTTCTATGCGCTATGTCTACTGCAAGCATTAGCAATACCTCTTGGTAGATGCTTGTGAATTTTTAATGTTGATGCTGCGTAATTACATGGCATGTTTTCTGGCACTTTATTCATTAAGCAAATTGTGCATTAAAGCCTAAGCAGCGGTCGCCTTCACCGACGATTTCTCCGAGCAGTGACATTAAGATTAAATGGACTGCAAAGCGTGGCTGAGGAACTGGAAGTATTGACTCTACTATTTTCCGTCAGTTTGAGGGGTCTAAACACAGCTCTCTGAAGATCTTTTTGATCCCATGACTAAGGCACGGCCACCATGCAGCACAATGTATTGCAATCGTTTACCGTGAAGCTAGCAATATAGCACATAATTCGACTGGTGTGTTTGGGAGCAATGTGATGCAGCTTTACTTGCACGCGACTGTCATGACTCAGGGTGGCTTGTTGAGATTTTATTACTAGTAACTGCTTGATAGGTTTCCAGAGTGGATCCATTCACTTTGTTCATTTCTTATTCAAATCAATATGACTGATCAAATGCATGCTCTGATGAAACATTACGACTATCAGTCAGCTTTGATTAACACCCAGGTGTGTGATTTAATACGATTAGCTACGCTATCTAGTTCGATTGCTTTCGCCAAATCAGCATTTATTGCTCAACATGCATACGTAAGTGCCTACCGTGAGCACAGAGCGGTACGTGATAATGATAAAGCAGTGGTGGTTGCAGTGCGTTTGTAAAACCATGCACTCGCCGACTTAGGGAATGGAGTACTTAGCATCGCATAAGTTATCTACCCTCGTGAACGTGGTTTGCCCTGCGATCTGGCACTTTCCCATCCCGTTCGCTTTCATGCACCGCCTCATCAACTCCTCATCAAAGGATAGCTTGATGGCAGTCCATCAGTCAGTTGTCTTTGCCGTAGATGAGACCATCATCGGCAGATGTAATCCTCAAGTGCAATAAATACTTAAAATCGGTCCAAATAAAATATGAAATTAATGCATTCCGTGAACCCTCTCGATGTCACTAATCTAACAATCTTCTACTCCACGTGATGACTTTTCCTACTTTTTCCAGAGTTGGTCATGCATCAGTAGGCTGCGGCTAAGTAGAACCAAATTGTGGCCGCATTTACAGTCGATTTGTTTCCAAATTTGCACGTAGCATTTCTAGCCACGTAATTTTGCTAACCCTGTCACTTTGATGGGTCGTCGTCTACAAGTTACTGAAGCTTTATACCTAAGAATGGAAATAGGCTCGCTAGCCAAAAATATCCTTACACTCACCGTCCACCTGTTCCAGCGATGCTGACATAGTTACTCTCTACTGGAGGGGCAGCTATTATTCATGTTTGTTAACCAGAACTTTCATTATTAATTTTGCTACAAGAACAAATGCAGTGAATACCATGGTGGATTAATGGAATCTATTAAAGCCATCTTTGAGCCTCTACTCGCGTGGATTGCTTTGAGTGTCTTAATTCGTTCAGGTGATAGAACGGGCATTTCAGCTCTGCAAAACGACGATACCAGATTGAAAAAATGAGGGATCGATCCCGACACAACAACATGTTAAAGCAGTACTTGGACCAAGATCTCCGATGTCGATTCCAGCATGGACAACAAAAGCATTGAAGTCTGTAGGGTTCAGTCATGTCGGTGACAAATTAGCACAGATGTGTGGGTGGTGTGATCAAAATAGATTTGTTAAAGCAGTGTCCTGACCTGCTGCTCACATTTAGATGCGTCATTACTCAACTTACTTGCACCAACTAGTCAGCCAGTCATTCGTTTGGTCACAACTATTAAGTCGGTGTTGTCCTAAGCTATTACAGCTTCACTTCCTTGATAATGGTGATTCTGCATGGACGCAGTAGGCCAGTGGAGATCGAAATTCACAGACGCCCACAATTTGCCACTTACCCTAAGTGCAGAGTGACATGAACTCCCACAGTTGAGTCGCCGAGAGCAGCAGGTGTTTGAGCGTGCTTGTAAAGGCATAGCCACACACCGGCTTAGGAAAAGGGCTGCTTAGCATTGATTCCACTGCCTAATCGCAAATGGACTGTGCCTGTTTTGTAATTCAACGCTTTCTCCTCCTCACGATAGCTTTGTTCTTCCCACTTTCTACAATGCACCACCTCACCATCGGGTACTACATCCACTTCTCGTTACAGAACACATGGAAGGCACCTTATCAGTCGGCAGTCATCGACATTGGGACTAAGATCGGTGGATATGATTCTCAATCACGTTAACTTTTGCATAAGATGAGTCTTGGAACTGGCCTGATTGCCGAGTAAGCTTAACGCGTTCCCTCAAGTTACCGGATGGTATCGACTTGGCTACATTGTGCGATTGTGAGGTCGTCATTGCTGCTGGCTTCCAACTTGATGAAAGCTGAGTAAATGCTTGTCACTTTGCACCTACTGCTGCGTAAATTTGTGCAATATCTGGTTGTTACTGAGAAGAAACAAGTGGTATGCGTGAATGAATTGAACTAATTGTCAGTAAGGAGCTTTCAACTTGCCGACTAACATGGATGAATGTGAATGAATTAGTGAGTGGGTGAAAGGAGAGTAAGTAGGCTTGGACTTGCTCTTTCTAAAGTTGGTGCTGCTTGCTCATGCTTCCAAGTGTTCTATGAACGGGCAAAAGTAAGCATGTAAGCGATGCCATATTTCCTCACACACACACCCCGAATTGGCCTGTCTCACGACTAGTCAACCTGAGTTGGAATCATAATCGCCTGGTTGGAATAGCGAGCTGTCATTACTCGTGATTGCTCTGTGTGTTTTAATGTTAAAGCGTTTATATCGTCTTATCCCTAATTAAATCAACATCAACTAGTGGTATTTAGCTCAGGCATTAAAACTAAATTGTTCGTCATCACTGTCAATTTCATTTGTTTGATGGACGGAAAATTGTCCTGATGGAGGTCATGCTCCATCACTTAGAATTAAACACTGCTGACGCTTTCAGACGCTTAAGCGCTCGGCATTCTTTTCGATTAGGAGAAGCCGATTTTCACTCCCTGTTTTCCCCAGCACATGACGCAATTCCCGTGCTCCAGACAGGCAGGTAGGCATACTTTAACTTAGTCACTATAAGTACTACAGTTCACATCATGTAATGTGGACTGCTAATCATGTCTTTTGTTTGTAAAGCAAGAATTTGACATGATAAATGACTAATGAGATGGCTTCGGTGCATCTAATGGCCAAAGGTTGGTGCAGCAGCCAGTGGAAGAGCGATGTGAGGTGATAAATGGGAAGAAGAAGTTTGGCTTGAGTTGGCAAAAGCATCGGATAACGGGGTAGGTTAACTCCACAAGAGTGAACAACTGATATGAGGCGAAGTAGACCATCTCCTGCTCTCTGCAATGTAGCGCAATTTGTGCTGCAAGTGCATGAATAGGGTACTGAGCAAGATGGTGGATGGCGTAATTTAACATGAAGGACGCAAGTGTGTAATGTTCGCGAAATAGTCCAGTGTCTAAGTCGATATGCTCATGCGCTTTCACAAGCACGGTTTCGCTTTGACGGCAAAAGTCGCTGCCATTCTACGAGCCAGCGGCAATTGTTGTGCACACACGCACACACAGGGTTGCATTGCTGAGAGCGATAGAAATTTGGGTGTGCTTGTAAAGCCACGTGCGCACGTCGGCTTAGGGGATGGGCTACTTCGTGCACATTGTCTGCCCTGGTGGACTCCACCCTCCCTGCGATCCGACACTCTTGCCGCCTCACCTCTAACGTTCTTCAACGCTTCACTGTTGGGTGCTGCGCCAAAGCCTTCTCATTCTATCACTCGTTTGTCGCTGTTGTCATGGAAGTAACGGTCGGTAGATTGGTCCCTCAATAACGTCGATGCGTTGAGCGGTTGAGATTTCATACGAATACAAATGTCAACTGATATTATTGCTGTGTTGAACCGTCTAGGTAGTGCTAATACAGCCACATTGCACTCCAGGTGGTGGTCATTGCAACTACTTCCAGGTTTTCTCAAGTCTGCACCAAGTCCATCCTAGTCACTTCGGATTATGGTCAGTGTCATTTTTATGCGTTTGTCGAAGCACATTTGCAGGTGCAATCGCAGGGGCAAGTTATGTCAGCCGAGTATTTCGGTGATGTGGTAAAGACTTCCTTGCAAGATAATGGAATGCATATTAGGATCCCCAACTCGAATAAGTACACTTATTATGAGGCAGAATTCAAGGAAGTGTGTAGTATGCCATGGAAAAATTGACCGTGCACTGCTAGGCATAGTAACCACTGCAACGATAAGCAAAGTTTCCGTCCTACGTGTGCATCTACACAAGCAGATTACCTAACCAACTTTTACTCGTTTTGTCGTCTGTGGAACTCTCAAATCGTGATATAAATCAATTCAGAGACTGCACCTGTTTAACTGATCACATAGCGTCCCAACATTCTGCCGCGCACATTTCGACCTAGTGTCTAATGACCAAATTATTTCCTATTCTCCCACCTTTGCATCTATTCGCCAAATATTTCAACAGTATGATTGCAATTGTGCAAGACCTGGATCTGGCTCTCATACCTTGCGTATTTTATGCTGGCCGTAACGATGGCATTCGTGCTTCGTGTGCGCCAACTTGTAGTGTCTAGCGTTTTTTCAGCTCAGCTTGCTTTCTGGTCACTTTCAGTCTTATAATACAAGAAGGCACAAAATGTTTGGGTTTAGCTTCATGGACAATGAATGACAAGCAGAACGAAGGATGATCTACACGATGAGATTCTGGTTTTGACAGATGGATTACTATCAGCAGCATTTGTGTGGTAGGAAATCGACGTAAGGGAGGCGTAGACGAGGAGATGAATAAAGGCTACATCAGTCGTAAAACACACATTAGTTCGATGATAGAGAATTCGGGTGCAGAAGGAAGGAATATGATGCCATGAACTTCTCGAATGGATAGGATCGCTTCTATCTCTTTTGGTAGGAAGTTCGTGTAATGCAATAATTTTGAGCATAAATTTTGTGTTTTACATTTGTGGTGCGTTTATAGGGTAACACAACGAGTGGTTACCTTAGACTAACTACCAGTGCTACTACCGTCACTGCTAAATTGAAATCTGAGCACTAGTAAAGCAATGCATGTGCATAGGAATCCGAGTTGATTCGATTGCATCATTCATTACGCAGTTGGAAATTCTGGCAAAAGCACAATGTTAGATGTACCACAAGGAAGTTAGGGTAAAGAGCAATAGAAATTCGAGTATCCAAGACAAAGGGAAAGAGAAAAGGCGGAAGCACAAGCGAGAAAAGACGATGCCTTTGTGGTCACGAACACTTCCATTCCAGTCCTCTCCGAGTCAGAACAGTTCGAGGGGCTTTGACAGTAATTGGACTGCCACGAAATTATCCTCTTATATTGTAGGCTTTGGATTTATCATACGTTGACGAAGAGAATATAGCCTTTGCATTTTGGACACAAAAGCCACCGGTCATAATGCTAGTAGCTAGGATCAGCACAAAACTTCATTCGCCAGGTCGCCCTTGTTTATCGTTCCCTTGTGAGCACACTCACGATGGAGTAGTAGTGGTGGGTTATGGGAACCCTATGGGGAGTCTCCAAAACCCAAATAATGCTAACAAGCAAACAACTGTGCTGGGGTGAGACAATCGTGCTCTAACTATGTTCTTCTCAAACAGTCGAAATGGCTTTTTGAAATTTACATATATCTGATGATATTTGACACAATCCAAATGTGCTCTGACGGGTCCAGCCTTGGTTATTATCACTTAGGATCTCCAAACTCTTACACTCCAATTTGCTCTTAACTGAAGTGCTAGGGGCCTCAAACCACTGTCACAAACCCATTTTTAGCCTCTGATCATAGCGCATTAGAGGTTTGGGCTTGAGACAGGTGCACGGGCTACAGGAATGATGATTGGCTTCCTGAGTCCCTCAACCTCACTGGTGGTAGCGTGTGTTGGTCGGCCAGAGGAGATGTGAATCTGTTGTGCATTTCACTGAACAACAGAAAAGGACACTAGAAATTACATACACCACAAAATTCAAGCAAGAGGAGGTGGCAATCAGAGAGGAGAGGAGAATGAGGAGGAGGACGTGGAGGCTTGGAGACTGTGACCAGCATGACACAACCGTGACTCAGATGAGGAAAATGCTTCATCAGCCCAACAAATGGAGGAACCATATGTACAAGCGCACGTATGGAATAGAGGATGATGGTGAGGAGAGGGAATTGAGAGGTGCTGACTAACCCAGGTTGAAACCAATTGTGAAAGTTTGTCTGCTGAGTTCAATTCCAGTTGCGAAGGCTCCGAGCGACGACTCGATTTCTGCGAGCCTTAATGGACCAAGCATTCCATATTGGTTGTTGATCATTTGAGTGGGAATGCCGGTGATGCGATGATTGTCGAGGAGTTGAATGGAGTGGGCAGAATCATCAGCTTCGGAGGATGTAGTGTCACTCTGTGCACGGTTCGTTTGATTGCACAATTAACTACGATGCGCAGCCGGGTTTAATATAGGTGCTGTGGAATGAGCCGATTGGATCGAAATGGGAATGCTGTAGGACATAAGAGGCAGTGGCGTTGGTGGAGGAGGATGAGCAAGACATTGAAGGAGTAGCATTTGCAGCAGCAGTGAAATGAACACCGCAATCATTGGTGGAGAAGAGAGTTGGTGGTATCTTTGCATGTGGGAGGGTGGAAAAGTCCTCATCCATGCAGAACTTCGTGTTTGTCTGTCTCCTGAATATAGGGAAGGAATTGTGACCAGAAGCACAGCTACCATCACCACCACTACGCAAACGAGCTGTTCCACTGTTGCTACTACCCATCGTAGTAGCTGCAACTCGATTTCGACGCTGAGAGCTGTCTGGTCTACCTTCACCATCTGATGGATTTGCGCACTTGACACTGAAGGAGGAATCGGAAGAATCAAACACAAGACCGATACTCGAGGTTGTGCATGGCTTGATGGAAGGGACAACATGCCCATTCAAACATTCCATACTGGCAGCAGACTTGCTTGGTCCCAGCAACGACGAGTTGGCACTGTCTGCAGGACTGAATAGGAGCGGAGATCGAGGACCCTCAGAGTTGAACGAGTGGTCCAAGCTCCACATTGGAGTGAGCAGAGGAGGCTTAAATCTACCTTATTTTGGTGGTGTTACGCCAGGGTATGGACTGGTGACTTTTGAAAGATAATGGACCACATAGTTTTCATACTGCAGCCTACATTTTCAGCAATGATCCTGTTGTGTCCATTAAAGTTTGATGTCCTAAGTTGAGTGAGAGATGGAGGACGAGGAGCTTGGTTCTGTTCAACAGCGCCGTTTGGTATGCTTAGTAATGAGAAAGCACTGGTGTCGATGAGGAATACGAAGAGGAATTGGAAAGAGAAAGCATGGAACTATGTTGGAACTAACCTATTCTCTCCAATTTTACACACCACACATGTAATGCTCACTTACCCTCCTATCAGTAGTTTGCTGGAAACACGAGGCCTTCATTTGCACATAAGTCTGCCCATACTTTGTTGTTCTAGATTTAGTGTATTCATGAGGGAAGGATGATTCAGCCTACCTAGAGATGGCGTTTTTTGATGGGGATTGACCGAATGCACTCGGCCTATGTGAGACATGAGTTGAAATAGTGCAACCTACTGTCCTTTCTCTGTCATCGCTTCAGCACGTGTGGTGGACAAACGAGGAACAGACGAGCAGCGGGTCTGCCAGCTGTCGATGAGATGAAAAAATAGCACGACGAAGATCACCACCCTTTGTATGCGTGTGAGTCACTAGTTTAAACTCACGTACGAAGGGTCACCCACATGTGCGTGTGTGTTTAGATGTTATTAACGCTAATCTTGATTTCTTCTGTGATTCGTTGTTTGATTCGTCGCCTAACCACAATCACACGGGTGGTTAGTGGCAGAAAAGCGGAAGCACAAACGACACATTTTATCTGCATTAGATCAGCGTAGGCAGCTGTGACGGCGCTAATGAAGATGAAATGATTTTAGCCGTAAATCACGATTTTATTTTACAAAACACAAATAACCGTACTCTCATTGGATTGTCTGCGCATTGTTCGTAGTGATGCCAACTGTGTGTCAGAGCGGTTAAGAAGGAAGTTGAAGTTGAGGGCTACTTCAGCTGAGGTTTTGGGTAATGCCAATTTTAAATCGGCAATCATTGAACTTTGCGGAGAGTTTTAACTGGATTGGGCTCCTCCCATAGCAAGGCTTGTCGGAGGTGGGAGCGAATTCTTGTGGCTAGAAACAAATTGTCCTGTCCGAATGGCATTTGGCTTGAGTGAATGAATTAGCTTCTATCTGGCCTGTGTCTATTCTGAAGGAGAAAATACTTTTGTGTGTGCAAAGTTCACCAGAAATAAACCAGTGGATTTTATGCTTTCCTTATAAGCCTTTTGTAATGAAGCATCTAAAGCACAACGGGCGCTCACTATCAGAGTAAGAGGCTGCAGTTGCTTAGCTTCCGCTGTTTTACCTTAAATTGACTGAGATTTTCGATCCACTCTGGGCTACTCTTTTGCGATCAACCCTGCATGACAACTTTCGTTGACATTTAAGCTCTAACGGTGCGTCAAACAGCGCAGCTTGGTGGAGGCATCAACAAATTAATGATGATTAGTGAAGTGATTCTTGCTACAGATCACGAAATCACTACTTTTTGTCCGAATGGAGGCCGGATGAGCATGCTTAAACAGACCAGTCATTTCCAACTGGCAGTCATTCCTGCCCTTACTAACAGTATTGTCCTTTCCCATCATAATATGGTTCCTTATCAACTCACTACACAAGTACCAACAAGCAAAGCGTCCTCCTGATCTCGTTGGCTCATAATTTAGGTAGTTCGTATGATTTTGGACATTATCGTCCCCCACAACGTCCTTTCAAACTATACCACTAGACTCTTTAGCCATGTAACTGGACATTTTAAGAGAAACTGTACAGGAGGACTAACGCACGCAAAGGTAATAGATCGAACAACAAAGAACTGTGTGGTTAGCACCTGCCAAATGCAAAGCAAGACATGTTTTGACGTGAGAGACATGTAGTGAGGAGTCCTATCACAGAGTTTAGTACGCCAAATGAAGCAACAACTTGTACCACATAGCAAACGTCGCCTTTCGTAACAGCAAAATGAGTGCTCCTAATTTCAGTTAATGGGTCAATTTATCCCAATTTAGTTGCTGCTCCTTGACATGTTGAGAGGAATTTAACTTATTTAGCTTCACTCATTGACAATCAGTCCTGCATGACAACATTCGCCTACATTTGAGCTCTATGGATAGATCAAACTGCACTGCTTGACCAAGGCATCAGGTGAGACAGCAATGCTATTTAAAACTGAACAAAGTCAGTTTTAATTCATGAATTAAGACTTGCAGCTAATTGGACCTATATGAAACGCTAAGCAGACAAGCTACGTGGAACGCATTGTCAATAGGCGAAGAAGAAACGATGCAATGAATCGATTCCATTATTTGGCGTGCATGGAATGAGCAGTCAACAGGTGAACTATGCAACTATTCACATAAACAAATTGATGGAGAGTTGCTCATTTACATTAATCACATTAAAGCGGTTAAGTTCAAGAGCCATCAAGAGATCAGAGGCCTGCTTGGCTTTGGAATTGGTGGAAAGGCAGGATTTGGTGATCGTGTGCATGGACGAAACCTAATGGGCGGGAATCAGCAAATTAAAATATCAAGTCAATTGTATTCAGTACTGGTTCGTACCCTAATACTTAATTGTGGGAGAACCATCACGCCATAATTTGACAAATACATTTTCAACGTCTTCAATAGGTGTGCTAAATTCATAAGGTCGCCATCTCGAAATAAAGTGATCTCTTTCGCGGAATATTCGAATTACGTTTAGTCGAGGTAGCAGAAAACCAGGCCACCCCAGAAATCGGTGTCAGGCTCGTGCTATTGAGACACTGTAGATAGACACATTCACTGCACATAAGCAAAGTCGTTGTTTTGGGACTCGTCTAAAAGCGTTGCAAGATGCAGGAGTCAAAGGTGCTTTCAATGCATCCTATCATTCAAAGCGGATTCTAGCACAAAATTAAAGATGATTATCTTGAAATGCCGTGCGGAGGCGTTAACTACTTGATTAATCAACAATGTTTGGTACAATCCTGACAAATGCAGAGACGAGTGCATTGAGAAGTCAAGGGAAGTATAACGCTGAGTTCAAGTAGAGCTAGTCAAATGCCGAGCATAATTTGGGTTAGTATGTAAAATTCGTAGAATAAAGAGCATGCAAAGACAATTCTAGGATGCCGAAATCTGATACAATGGATCTTTAGTTAAAGGTAATGAAGTGTGGCATAACATTTTAAAGAAATCAAAGACATTTAAACTCAACAGCAATAAAAAACTCAAGCAAGGAGAAGATCCCTTGATTGAAGGCATTCATTTGATTGTCGCCCTTGCCTTTCACATCGAATGTACATTCAACATCATGCATTAGAAAAGCTCTAAGTTGGAAGCGCATTCCAAAGTCGGGCAGGCAACCAGAATTTGCTGGGAAGATAGGCTTAATAAGTTCCATATGTTTATCCAGTTATTATGGCTTCATGTACAGATAAGCTTTCCTTTATCGTGCTACATTAGAATCAAGAGGAACTCGTGAATTAACATTTAACAACGCTAATAAATCTGACGCCATAATGACGGGAATCACAGGCAGTGCAATGAGATTAGCCTTACAAACTGAGTGCATAAAGACAATTTCTTGATTATGTGAAACGAAGTACGCATTGCAATCTCGATGGGTGCGGGCTGAGATGCAGTCATGGAAGGTAATGATAAGCCAAAATGCTTGGTGGATGGCTACTCACACAACTCATTCCCATATTCATAGCGGCAGGGACAGCAGATGCAGCAACAACAGACTTATCCCCCTTTACTCCACCAGGTCTCCCCCTTGAATCCTCTAACACAGCAATAGTTAATAGTGATGTAACCATGGCTGGATTATTTCGAATATCCGTTCCCCATCTCCCTCATCAAATTACTTTCATTGCAGTCTTGAATACTTTATCGGATTGCGAATTTAGAATGTGCATTCACGGAAACTTCAACACAAAAAGGAACTTAAAACCGATATCTCATGATAACTAAATGCGGACAAAATCCATTTTCAGCAGATCTACACGATGGCACCGCAACAGTTCAGCCAGGTAACTGTAAGGGAAATGACTCAATGCGTAGCACCTAACGCAGATGGAATACGCCCCACTTAGCAGTTATGAGCTGACTACGTCTGTTCCCGGGACCTAGAGCCGTTGTCGCATCCCACAGGAGCGATAAGCATTCGCACCTTGATTTCTCAATTGTCTGCAATGTCAGGCGACTAAAGTAGAACGCTCGTCACATAAGTCATTATCAGAGTAGAAGCGTTCAAGTGGGTAAACCGTCTACCTATTATCAGATGGGAAAGAGAAGCTGGTACTTCAGAAGACCTCTACTTCTAATAAAAAGTTATGGAATGCGATGGGTAGTCCCTCAGATCCCAGTCGTCTGCTGTTAAGGCGACGAATTTGTTACGTAGTAATGTTTGAGTTTCAGTGCTGCACTTCCTCGTCAATTGCGCTCTCATTTAAAGGCATCAAATGTGGACAGCAACCATGCCGAAAGTCACTAACCTTCGTCACGGCTCCCTTCGTGAGCAATTACAGCGCAGTTGTCTCAAAAAAGCTTTCACAAATTCCATAGTTAATTTTGCCTCATATAAAGAAAAAGAGTTCACCCCACAGTACGGCTGAAGACACCAAAGTGTGCCTGAAATGAATGTGCTCATACAGATGCGGTCAATGACCATCCTTCCAATGCAGCAAAATTGGCTTCAAAATCATTGCTTTATGTTCCTCGTGAGGGGTAAATTAGTGATTCTTAGGGAAGGAGGTTGGATCCATTCCACCTTAAAAGGTAATTGACTACCAGAAACAGCGCTCTCCAACATGTCAGAAGGGATGAAATTCCACTTATGCCATTTCAGCCATCATTAAGAGCACTCCTCCCAACCGTATTTTTATCTGTGCCGCAGTAAGTGTAAGAATCGCATAGATTTATATTTACGGACAAAGAAATACGTCAAAAATGGTTCCTTTTTAGGAGCAGAGTACTTTTACCGTTCAGTAATAATATTTTTCCACTAAACTACGCATCACTCGACTTCCTAACCAGTAAGAAAGAAACCGATCTCAACTAAATAAATGTTTCACTTCTCCAGCTACGATGACTTATGTTCATTTGCATTTGAATTACAACTTGCGCTATTTAAATGCAGCCTCTTCACTACAAGTAATTAGTAACTGCTACAGCTGTTGCCACTTTGTTAAGTCCTCAACTACACCATCCATTTGCCACGCCACTACCATCTCGAGATCATTTGGCATGCACCCACATTTCTCATATTCTCCGCCTTGTTTGGTGAACTTCAATAACCCAATGCGTGGTCGACTCCATCATCGCTGCCACCATCGCTGATGTAGAGATCTGCACTGGTTGCCTCATTCCTTGCAACCAATTTAGAGTGGCACGCAAATCGGTGTCCCATGACTATTCAAAACATTGTAAGCACTGTTAGTTTACCCTCTTTATGTGCTGTTCTACAACTACAATTTATGATTTGTATGAAACACTCTATAGTCACCTTGCCGCGTCTGACAGATTCTCCTACACTCAACAAAGGCTCTGACCCTCGACGGCATCAGAAACAGCGACCGAACCACACAACGCTGGCTGCGGCTACGTGAGCAATGGAAATGGAATGAAGGACAATCAGTTGGTGGGTACTGTAGCCTCCCGCACTACCATCTACGGTTCTGTCTTAGCCCAATATCATCATAAAATAGATCCAAACTTTAATCTACACAACCTTACTGCCCTTTGCATCGACCCATTCATTAAATCATCCACCCTCCCACATCACTGAAGTGCTGTCGATTTGCTGATTAGGCTCGCTTCTTGCTCTCTGTTATAATCTACTTATTTGCATGTCACCATGTTCCAAAGTCTTCTTCTATGCGCACAACATCATCTGCATTCCTGTGTTCCATAGCAACGACATACCGACGCGATTTCATTTTGCTAAGGTCTCAGCGCACGAGTGATCCGTGGGCGTCAAAGCTTTGGCGTGGAAGCACAATTGGAATCGACCTAATTCTTTCATCCATACGATCGCTTCCGCATTTTATTGGAAAATCTAGGAAAAAATACACATCTGTATTGCTTAATCCTTGGGCGCCGGCTTCATTTCACTTTCCCATTAATGCTTCTTGGTGGCTTCTCTTACTATTACACCGTATCATTTGGCTTCGTTCATGTCAAAACGTATATAATGTGTCCCCTTCCTAATAGCTTTGTTCAGCAAAACTGGACGACACCACGGCCTAAAGCTCTACCCTGTGTACAATGTACCGCGTCACCTATTCTGCTTCACTAAAGCATGTCATCGTTTATTTTCTTCCTTCGTAAATCCACGTCTCCTTTTTACGGATGCCTGCTTATTTCCATATCGTCGAACACACGAAGAATGCATTTATGTATGGAGTTAAATGCCACCTTAAATAGAAATGAAAAACTCCCCTGTGGAAGTGTATCAGTTGCCCACACTTAGTTCTGGCCCAAAATCTGGTCAGTGAATGGTTGTTGCATGCATGTGTGTCTGGTTTCGTTCCAGCATGGTTCTCTCATGGCGTTGCAGGGGCATCTTATAGTCTTGGAAGGGCAATTGAGGAGAGTGTTTTGGTGTCTCTCGGGTGATTTGATTGCTTAGGATTGGCATTTCGTTCGTTAGTATCGGCTGTGAATGCTGTGCCTTTGCATAAGAACCAGCTATAGTGCTTCTGAAGAGGAGGTGCTGGGAACAAAGGCTTAAAAGCAAGTGATAATAAAGCGACAGGGTTGAGCGTTTTGTAGGGAGAGACCAAATGTACCAACTGAAGACGGCGCTAAAACAGTCTGCGCCTTATAACGAAATGATGTTTGAATTGATTGAGTCGGTATTAGTCGAGAACGATAAATGCTAGCTTGCCATCCTTCACTATCATCTGTAACACTGTCACGCTATAAATTATCTGGATGCTAAAAATATCTGCACCAAATCATTTTGTAGGAATCTTGGCTTTGATGTGATTTACCAATCGGCCCAATCGCTTTATTAAATGCCTTAACGACTTGTGTGGGTACTTACGACTATGCCATGAGTAAACCATGTTGTTCTTAGTTGACGATGAAAATGGTGTCTTTGATTTGTTGCAATATCCCTGTCTAAACCGGTGTGCTGCCGGTATTTACTAAACTCACTAGCCAAACTGCCTGGCCCTGGTGACTAAAGAATTAGCTTGCAGTGATATTGTAGGCGTCAAATGAGGTGGAATTCGAGTTCAAGTAGGTACCACTGTCACCTCCTCTGTTAATGCCTGCCCCATTAGCGATTGCATTACCCCGCGAACGACACTTCACCTATTCTTCTGACATCATCTTATTTATGACAACCCGCAGAGTGCGTCCATTGATAATGCTAAGAAAGAACGCGATGTGCACAGCGTTCCACACCGGCAGTATGCTGATTGACGATGCATTCATTGTGCGGATGCTATGAGCGCAACATTTGGTGGCAATTTTGGTAGGCGCAGTTTACGTCAGGTAAATGATAGCTGTAAGCATACGAATCCATCCAATGAAGCATCTTCAGCAGTGCAGTTACTGAATAAGCATGAAGAATATATATACATGTAGGCGAGCAATCGGGACCCCTCCTGTAACTCTGTGCTATCTAGATACTTGATGCGAATTCCACTCGAAAGGAAAACAACTAATGCCTTCTTGGCTAATGTAAAATTTAAACAATTTAGTGTGTTATGTCAAAGTCTTACTCATGACCTGACGTTAGAGCACTTGAACGTATAAATGGGCATCTAGTTAATTTTAGTGAAAATAAGACCATGCGAAACATTGGTTTACCTATTTAATATAGTGATTTGGTAGGTCAAGCGGTGTACCACTAAAATAGTTCTAGTAGGTAATAGTGCAGACACGGTGATGGCTAGCAGCATTAGTGCGTAATGCAAACAACTCTATTTGCTGCGATGTTTTGCGCGGCAAGGCATTACTGAGCTTCATTGGTTTCGAGACTGTTGGATAGCGAACGCCACGCACTTTACAATTTTGATTCGTACATTTAAATCTCATGCACTCACTCAATCATGCCATCGTGTATGTCTTTCCACCCCCAAACCCGCGTCTCATTTTTATGGATGCCTGCTTATTTGCATATGGTCGAGCACACGGGAATGTACTTGTGTACGGGGCTAAATGCTACCTTGCCTTATTGAAGTTCCTTCAGCAGATGCGCAAATTAACTACTCGACTGAATTAGGCCATAATTTGCAGAGGAATGTTTGAATATCATTTGACACCTTAGGAGACACTGATTGGACCTACCAAATGTCGATGCTTCTCAATGAGCATTGACATTTTTCATTTCTCCTTTGGGAGACCTCAGGGTACAATGCAACATAACGGTCTCTCTCGGTCACCGGTGGGCACATGTGTTGAGAGAATGAGGAATTGATAAGCATCATGTTTGTCAGTTTTCGATGCAACGAATGGAACGAGCATAGGTGAAGCACACCATACATGCCTGTACGTGAGTCGCCAGTTCGACCTCATGTACAAAGGGTCACTTACACATACGCGTGTGTGGATGCCATCAGCGCTAATTTCTGCTCCGACCGCATTCGTTGTTCGATGCGTTGCCCTACCACAATCACACATGCAGGAGTTGGGAACTAAGCAAATGGAAAGGCACAGGGCCTCAGTGCAGACTGATGAGTTTCGGGTGGGAATCTGTAGATCTCCGTATTAACTGACTAACCATCTGTGAGCGGTAGCTTAATTACACCTATCTTGCCAGTCCTTGTATATTTTGTTTGGTAACAAAGACTATTACAGGAGTATGGGGAGCATATTTTTGCAGATGGCTGGCATCAAAGCCGTTGCTGTGTCGGAGCAGAAAATAAGTGCTACAAATCACACGAAGGTCATTGAGAGAGGCACAGTTAGAAGGTCAGTCTATTTGTGCTGTGATGCTGTTGTTTGGAACTGAGCATTGCAACCGTAAGTTATTTATTTCCCTAGTTGAATGTTCTCTGTTTTTAACAAGGCTTGAAGACGTACGAAGTCAATCATCATCAGCCTCATTCTTAGAGCTTGTAAGTCTGTCTCAACTCCAAAGCTCTCGCGTGTTATGATTTGAGGCTGGAAATAGGTTCACGTTATGTCGTCTTCGTGGAAGCACTTCTAGGCCCACGGCATTTCAGCTTAACGCGAAGGAGACTAACAGGCTAGCGATCGTGAGTGGGAATAGTAGGGGATGCACCCGTTGCAGCGGTGTTCCCCTACTCGACATGAAGAAGGAAAATTTCTTGTCAACTTTGTTTCCATTTCATTCATTTTCAACTTCTTCCTCTGCATGTGGAATCAGGCAGAGGTGGTGATCACCTAGAGCTTGGTTTGAACTCAAATGGTAGTAAACATGACCATTAAGACATCATCTTTGTTCTCTTACGCTTCCACCTTTCCCTTTCCTTCGTCTCGGGTACTCTGAGTGTCTTTGCCTATCACTCTTACTTCCTGGTGGCTCATTATTCATTGTGCTTGTAGAGGGTTCCTGCAAATGTGAGTTGCTGCCTAATGTATGCTAGGCAAAACACAATATTCTCGTCTGATGTCCATACCACCTTGGTATGGCAAATGGAATGGCAAATGGAGCAGTAGTGGAATAATAAGGGAAAGCGGCAGCCATTGAGTTGGAATGATTAAGCGAACAGATAATACTGGCCTGCCCTACTCTTCTTCACCCTAGCTTATTACAGCGTCTCAACAATCAGCAGTCGATGCTAATCCACTAATGGTGGTCTACTCCGTCTGCTGCTAAATTCGTGCTTGCCTCATGACCCTTGAAGAAGCGCGAAGATGGTGGAGTTATGCATGAGGGCAAGTTTTGTATAACTTACCCCTAAATATCGTAACATTTACCAAGTGAAAGCTGTTTGTTTACGCCGCCGAGTTTATGCCTATACCAATGCTTGTTCTTATCCGGAACAGGAATTTAAGCCAATCAACGCCTCCAGGGTAGGTGAGGCACAGCACATGTTCTAATAAAAGAAAGTAAAAGGGGTAGATGTATAAGGAGGAGGCAGATGGACTAAGAAGAGGAGAAAGAAAGGGAGAGAAAAGCATGAACACAGGATGACATCGAGCTCCGATGACAGTGCAGAGTGTGTGGACTTGACTTGGATCATCTTACTCCTCCCATCCAGCCATCTATTCAGTCATTTGTTCATGTGCTTCTCTACTCAAGCAAAATCTACAAGCATAATTTAGGCAGTTTGTCGAAGCAAATATGTCCAGTAATGAACACGAAGCTCGCACTTCTTCCGTGGACAAACGGAATGGTTAGGATGCCACTTGCAATCATATAATGAAGACTAAATTGAAAAGAAGGAGTAGTTGCCGTAACTTGCCCTTGATTTCTATAACTTCCAAATGTTTACTATGTTTCAACCGATTAAAATCATTTGGATAGAGTTAGGAGAGGCAGTAGAGAACGGCAACAAGTCATGGTAGGAAGTCAGACAATTCGAAATGAACATGTTCTCTGCCTGGTGGCAGTTCTGACAAATCTCGTTTTCGTCAAAAAACATAAATTTTAAAAATTTGTTCAAAATTTTTATGCTTACCATCCACTTATACTTTCATTAACAAAGAATCTCACTAATTTATCGTGTGCTTTCGCATGAGTTATTTCTAAGAATCCTATATTAGTCAAACCAATGCGATATTAGCTGAGCTCGTCATCGACCAGCAACCAACCAAACAACCAAAAGCTTGGCAAAGATGATGATAAGTACGCTGGTGACCTGCGACACCTAGCAAAACAAACCTTTCTAGGCATACCACCCAAGAGGATCACTAAATGGATAGATGCTCAGTTCAGGGCGGGTATCCGATCATTCATCATTGGGATGAACTCCCC
The DNA here is from genome assembly GCA_036345935.2 of Taenia hydatigena. Lineage (NCBI taxonomy): Eukaryota > Metazoa > Platyhelminthes > Cestoda > Cyclophyllidea > Taeniidae > Taenia > Taenia hydatigena. Next base: position 3,522,473 of record JADWOT020000004.1, on the reverse strand, counting down.
GCCATTAAGACGAAGAAGTTCAGCCAGCTGGTTGAGTTCACAACCTGAAAGGGTCGAAAAATCTACTTGAAACCCCTTACTCAGATGGCATGCAAAAGTCACTTCCTACTAAGGAGCAAAGTAAGCCTTTAAGCAGACAATTAGAAGAGACGTCATTCTCACTGAGATAAGGAAAATTGGTTGATGATAATTACTGCACCAACATTTAGCACAAATGCCATTTTATGTCAGTTCTGTGTTTGACTTGTGCTAGGTACAGCAGTATGTTGTGGTAGGCAAGTGGAAAATTCGTGAATGAAGCGAAATCAGCGTAGAATTTGGCGTGGGCATTCTAATGTCTGTCGCCTTCTTTTGACTTGTAGAGGCAGGTTTACCTCAGATTTGTCGGCTGTAATACAAAATGCCAAGTAGTATGCGACAAAATTAAAATTCCTATAGCTCCTTCTTAGTCATTTCATTACCTCTCCTCGTTCTAGCTTTTCATTTTTCATGTGACTGCTGATCAGAAAATGGGAGTCAATTCGAGAAATAAAGGCAATATTGAAGAAAAGGTGGGTTAGCCAAGGACTCTGGTTTGTTTGATGAACATGAAATCGCTGTTGACTAATTTTTTAATCTTCCACGTTTCTCGCATTTCCGATATGAGTGTCAATCAAAGAGATTAAAGACCTGGTTGGCTTACATTCAATGTGTGAATGATGCTAAGCGAAGATTTACACCTGCAGTATGCAGACACAAGACATGTGTGATCCAAAACTCCTAGTAGCAAGCAAAAATTAGCATTTTCCTCGCATTACGAAAAATGCATTTGAAGATGGTGTTTAAGTTCCTCCCTTTATGAAACAACATCAATTCATCGAATTACAACTCCTTAAGTCTGATTGCAACCGATCTTATGCAAAGTGAATTGTCAATGCGCACCGTAAAAGGTTAAAGCATTAGAGGTGTTTCAGCCCTTTTTATCGGTATCGACTCAGTTATCTGGAAGAATCTTGGCAATATTTTTTGTCCTGCACTGCGTCGATGTCTTGCTGTTGTTAGTGCTCAAAATGAGAGCTGCTTTTAACTTTACTGGAGGAGGCGTTGCAGCAAAGACCACCTCATTCAATTTCAGTTGATTGTGCTGGCCAGTTTTTTATCATGTAAAACCTTCGACCTTGTTGCAGAGAAGTTCTTAATCCTAAGATCTATGCTTCTAATCGGCTCTTTTTCCGATTACATGAGAATGCATCCACTTTCTTCATTGGCAGAAGAATAATATGGCCTGACAAGTCGTGCATCGTTAATTGATTTACAAACTAGGGCCATTTACGGGCCTTTGTTTCACTGAATTCGACTGTCTTTGGCATTCTATCCATGTCGTCAAAAGTTTAGAGACACGAAGGCGAAGATCTGAGGTGGTTCGCTTACTCCGTTTAGTCTGAGTAATGATACATCTTCGTATTGCGAAAATTTCTTATGGTATAATTATCCTGCGGTGGTTGGCATGTGACTCATGGACGTCACGAAAACAGACGTAAAGGCCCAAAGTTGCACGGACAGCGCTCAATTCTTTTTGATTACTTTGCTCTCAGCCTCAACTTGTAGTTTCTTATTTACTAGTAAAACCATCATTAACAGCTTTTGCTATGAGGAAGTTTCGCAAAGTATCAGATCGACTTGCTTACATTTGTTTCTCTTTGATTTATTTAGTCGGTCAAAATGAAGAGGCAGAGACAGAGGCTAAACGAGTCAACAAAGCTAAACTCGCCCGTCTATACATGTCTGTTCATTCAGTTAACCATCTACCTACGAATTCTTCTCTCTTCTCCTCTACTTGCTGAATGCATAGGAGTCGCTTTGGACAGCATATGACAGGTGCGCCAAGCTGACCGAGATGGATCCGCCCACAATGCTCGTAAGAGTCATTCAAATTGCAAAAAAAAATCACTCAAATCACTGAACCCCCGAGAAAGAGCCCACTTACCATGATTATAGGTAGGGATAGTGAGAGGATGTAAGTGTGTTTGTGAGAGGCGTACAATCTTGGGTTCGCTAGTCTTTACACTCAAGCTATTTTAAATTTGGGGTTTAAGCAGACATAGAGTTGATAAAAACTAAATATATTTGAAATGTTAGTGTGTGCATGATTAGGGAAGGTGTAGGTACAACTCAAGTTGGTTGCTCTCCTAATTCCCAGAAGCCATTATCAGCAGTAGCTGCAATGGAACCGCAGACGTCCCCATCGGCATCAAGCTTGGTGTAAAATGCAAAGCACTGTTAGTAGCTCGTGTTAATCACAGCAGCACTGCAGACATCACTCGTCTGCAAACAGACTGATACAGTTACCTCATACGGACTACTTTTCGTGCTCTAAGTTGGACGTCGTGAAATAGAGCCAAGTCACAATCAAGAGCAGAGCTAAGCCGATTAGTTTCAGATAATGGTGACTAAGTTGCAGGTAAAGGCTGTTGTCGCTTGTCGTTCTGGCTGCGTCTGCTTTTATTGTCCTTCTATCTGCCCATTCATTCCACTAACTAAACAGGTGTCTTTTGCACATCCATTCATCCTTCGTGCATCCAACCGTTTACCCAGTTGTGCATTCTCGTTACCTTTGCTTCGACTGAAACAGAAGTGTGACTAGCAATTTTTAAGGCTTGCTGAGTTCATATATCCTGCTGTATCTGTGAGAGTATACGCGAATTCTGGCACTTAATTTACCCAAGTACTGATATCGACCACGTCTATCTGGTCTAGACGCCTTTAATAGTATGGTGGTGCTCACTGATCATAATGACTTGAGATTGATTTAGATCGTTCCAAGGGATAAGCGATCGGATTTTGGCATATTCCTAACGTACTTCATTTACAGAAAAAAAGACGCCTGCTGAATCGGTGGACTTGCCTTTTGGGGGTAGTCGAAGCATGCCAGATCGATCTGAGGCAACCTTTATGGTTCCACTATAAATATATAAGGGTACAACAAAATTGGAACAGGAGAATCGTAGACCAGGAGAACCGCACACAACTTAGCGATTTCATGACTTGTTTCTCTACGTCCCACTGTGGTCTCTAGAGCATGCAAATTTCTAGTTACCTTAGCAGTCAAATGCGATGGCCCGCTTCTCAGATTGGGCTTTGTAGTGCTTAAATGAAAAATGAGAATAAGTTGGTAATTATCTGCCTTGGCGAAGAAATGCAAAAGCAGAAAGTTCAAATGAAGGTAACTGCACAGAATGACTATCAATAGAAATCAGCATTGTCATCACGATCGGCAAAATGAACTGGACATTTCAAACCAAATCTTGCCATGTGTCCTTTTTACTTAAGTACCACCGATGGGCGGGATTTCCATCTGCCCATGCGATAATTAATGTTATTCTGATTCGGTGGGTCTAATGCTGAGGTGGTGCAGTCTGATAGCCCCAGCTGCCACGATTTCTAACGATTTTCATTTGAGGTCATTTTGGTTAACAGATGATTTCACAACCATTCAACTTGTAGACTATGAAAAGAGGAAATTTAATTAAAATGAAAATCATCTTTGCCTTAATCCAACAAGAGGTCACTGAATCTAGCTGCCGTGATTTAAACGATAGTATAATGCATGCAATTTGTAGCCTGCCTATCAAGTATTAATGTTTTCCAAAACCAGCTGATTGTCATTTGGAAGGACTTTTATAAGCAACATACATCATTGTCCTTTTCAAACGACATTGTTGCAATTCCTAGTTGGCATAATGATTGATGTCGTAGTGATGGCCTAAGCAATAGATGTGTAAAACAGCACCGATGGGAACTTATAAAGATGACTGTTTTAATGTTAATAATGATGCGCCAAGCAAGTGACAGGAGGCTGGTAGAGCCATCAGATATTACCGCATTGCTTCTACTGATACAGTTACAATACGGGATTTGAACTTGTGCCAGGGAGAGAAAAATAAGAATGATCTATTATCAATTGATTTGCGCTTTTAATTCTTCGGTAATCTGAAAAATGAGCCTTTAAGAAAGAGGTATGCGTAAAATTGTGATTGCAAAATATGGCATGAGCTATGAGGCAAGACAAGAATACTTAACAATACATGCATGCTATCTGTTGAATTTAGAATATGTAATGGAATTTTAATAGCCGGATGGAACAGGTGACAGTATATGGTAGTTCAAAGCGTCTTTTAAAACTATTACCGTCGCATTGAAGCATCAGCTTACAGTGTACTAATACGAGTCATACTGTGCCATTGTTTAGGAGGCCGAGAGCAGACCAAGCAATTCAGTCAGGTTATCAACAAAGGTGATGCTGCCCGTTGACTTCTACATGCCTTGGGTTAAGACGAGGTGGACAACGACGAATTTCAAGATATTGTAGTGCCACCTTGATGGGGCGCGATGCAAATGTAAATGTAACAAATCTAAACTATAAGAGAGCGGCATCTGGTAAAAGTTAACGCTGACTAAAAGCTACAGAGGAAAGTACAATGAGGTGCTCTATTGCAGAACACCATTGCAAAGTAGATTAACCTCCATGGCTCAGGTAGTGATGAAACCAAGGAGGTTTTTTGTGCAATCAAAGTCAGTTACTTGGTGAAAAGAGACGAGAACTTCAATAAGTCAATTGATAAGAGGAGTGCGGAGCATGTGGACTAAGTCAGTGCCTTATGGGAAGGCAAAGACCAATAAAAGAGGACAAGGGAGTAATGGGGTCTACTATGATTATATTAATAGTAGGCGAGTTGTGGAAGTGGATTGAACTTGAAGACAGTTTGGATGTGAGTAGTGAGCATGCGATTGCTGCCAAAGCCCCAATCGGTTGTGAGCGTGAGATAACAAGCAAGATACGGGATGTGTGTGCGTAAATGTGATGTCTAAAGAGGTAGTATGTAGAGCTGCTGGAGTGCGTGGACAGGCAGGTGGATGAGTGGGTTAAGAAGAGGAAACGGGCGTTGCCGATCCGCTCCACTAGCGAATGGCCGATAGGATGAGTTCTGCGAGAATGCGGATATGGGCACACTCTTGTTCGATGTTGGGAGCAGAAGCGCTAGAGACATTAGAAGCAGGTTTCGCTGTTGGCGAGTTGCACACCTTCCCAACATCCCTTCACCTACTTGATGCAAGGCATTTCGTGCATATCCTTGGCCCCGACACAAACAGTAGCTTCGGTCAAAGTTTTTTCTCTGAACAAAGTGCTAATATGTGGGCATGTGGTGAATCGGCACATGCTCACACTTGCATGACAAAGTGGTTGGGCACTTTCAAGCACAAAGCTCTGTCTTCGCTTGTGATTTCCATTTTGGTTTGGGTTTGAGTTCAGTTTTGTTATTTTGAATGCAACTGCTTTGTTCTTCTGCTTTTGTTCTCCTGAGCCAAATGAAGACGAAATAGGCACTCATCTAAAGGGGAGTGCTGGCCCTAACCACGTTGCGAGTAGGTGACACTTAGTGCCAATGAGACCAGTTTTGAAACAGCAGAGCTAGGGATGGTAGTGAACGTGCCAATAGGATAGGTGATCCTCAGACTCGAATTTATTGTCATATTCAATCTTTTCCCCCACATTTGCATACTTACCATTTTCTAGTTTAAATGCTGCATTTGCAAAGTAGGTTCAGTTTTGACTCCCGTAAACCTACCTAAAGTCTTCTAGAAGAGTTTGCTTTTCATCGTTGTCTATGCAGAAGAAGATTAATTTACCTGGAGCGGATAACAGTAAGCACGTACTGATGACTGGCTGGAATGCTGTCTTTTGGTCTCTAGACAATATAGGGAGATTCGTTTTTAAATATCGGGATTCCTTCTTATTTCTAAGATAGTATTGCCTTTTGTCTTTTATTGGAAATGTGATTCGCTCATTTGAACCAAAATACAACATGGCTGAGCCGCAAATGCAGTTGTATCTGTCTGTTATTAATGGCGAGCGTCAGAATACAAAGAGACGCTATCATAGTGATGTCCACGTGAAAAGGTCGCATCGCCTACATAGGCAAAGCCTAACAGTTTGTGGGCGAAAATCCGCCACATAGGTCAAGGACATTATACCTCATAGGCTGCTATGCCCTCATGACATCGTTACATATCCATGATAAACCGAGAGTGCGGGGTGTTTCTACGGCAAATATTGTGTATCATTTCGGTCTCATTTGCTTACAACTGCACTTTAACTAAATGCCATAAAGAAGCGGTTGTAAATTGTCTCCTACGATTCAGTCTCGTTCAATAACGACACAGAAGCCTTTGATGTACGGCAATACTTGCCGCGCCATCGTATTTCTTTCACGCTCATCATGCAGTTTCTCAAACCATGTGGTGGGTAATTAACGTAGGCAGCATTCACTCAGTCCAAACCCATCATATTCTTCGTAATTTTTTTGAATTTTAAGCAAGCACTATTTTTACATAAAATTTGCCAAGGAATTACCTGCCTGTTTTTGGCATTGAGAGCAGTACAGTATTTCCCGGCCCGTAACCAGAAAGTAATTGAAAACCCTCACTGGTAGGCTAATCTGATAACACTAATTAGAACCGTTATCTTCGTGCCACGTCTGCCGTTCGCCTTCTTTTTCAGATTAAAATGTCATGAAGGCGATAACTTTGGCTCCCACGCATGTACGAGTAGGCCCAGATACTGGCGCACCTGTCCAACAATGTGGGCAGATTAGCCAAACTTCACAGTTATTTAATATTGTAATTAACTGGCGCGACTGCACGCGATTTGCACCCATTGTTGCAAGTATAGCATCACCTCGTCCATATCGTTCTACAACGCGTTCTCTTACAAGGCACATTGTTTTTGAGAGCAAAGGAGAGCAGATAACAGGCTAATACGCCCACCTTTATTAACACGGTAGCAATCTGCTCGTAGATATCGCGGATCATTATTTGTCTACATCATTCGCTGAATTCTGCTGCCAATACCAAGTTCCTTGAAGTCGTTGATGCTACCGATATCTCTTTGCCTTACCTGAATTACAGAGAGCATGCCACTTGAAATATGACTTCTATCCTCACGCCCAAGCTTCACTTCCATCTTGACAAATAGCACTCTGCTTACTCCATTATAACGGTTTTCATTATATTTATTGACATCCAAGTCGCTTCTGGCGCGGGTGCCGTTTCCACACTCATGCTGCCTTTAATACAGCGCTTTACCGCATTGTGAATAAGTGGATGCTAAAAGAGGGCGTTATCAGCCATTTCCATTGACTGGGCTGATTCGATGAGACTTTTCCGGAGGAATTTGAGCGAATTAATATCAATGCCATTGACAAATATGTTAAGGTTGCATCTTTAAGCTTATTTACACAGACACGTATAATTGTGAGAAGCAAATACGCTCTAAACCATTTTCTTTTGCTTTCAAGAGACAAGAGTAGCGTAGTTAATGATGTACATGAATTACGCATGATGGGGGCAAGAATCGATCCCATTTATTGTTTTATCTCATAGTTGAAAATCATGTGGAGGACTAGGACAACACTTATCTAGATTGCGTGAAAAGAGAAGTAAGGAGACGTAATGCTCTTCCAGGCAGAAATCGGGATGACAAGGGGCACTGGGGTGAAGTAAATTTAGTGCACATCATATTCCTTGAGACTAAGGAAAGTGCGACATTCAAAGCGCAATGCTGACCACCAATCCTTTCCTCTCTTGAGTCACATTTAACAAGTGCTTCTAAAGTGGTAATTCTATCAATGATGCCTTCTTGGATACTGCGACCTCGCTCATAATCGATCATAGCAGCCCGGTAGTCTATTTGGTCAAGCGGTGCCAAATAAGAGTTAGCAAGGATGTGGCAAATTAATACCACGAATTTCACTTAATTTGTGCTGGAACAGTAAAACACTTGCATAAGTAAGATAAATGTCGACATGCCCAGATGGCTAAAACCAATCATGGTTCATTTTGCACACTAATAAGTGAATCGGCAGAGCTGCTGGAATATGTAACCTAACCATAGACACCTCGGTTCTGCTGCGGCTGAATAATTTAACGCCTATGATCGCTACATGGCTAGATGGCGTTTCCATTAGAAAGACTTCCATCCATTTATTCATCTTGAGCTGTAGAATTCAAAACCTCTGTATTTATAGCATATACTGACCAGGCTAACAGGTTGGTAATCACATAGCTAATCGCGGTGGCCTATTTTGTTGGGAAAACAAATAGGTGTGCAATTGTTGGCTTCATGCATGGAAGCCAGCAACCCGCTGATATTTCAAAACACTCGAGTGTTAACAGTTTTATTAAATGCCGCCTTATAAGGGTGAAGTTTATAAGAGTTTTCAAGCAAATCCATTTATTAGAAGAGTGGGATAAACATGATAAAGTCACTCGCTTGCCACTCAGTATTTTTAATGAAGGAAAGTTACATGATGGTTAAATATACATGGTTGAATGACGAATTGTGCACTCCCGACAAAGTGGACTCCTGTGGTAGAAAAGAGATATTATGCGCCACGATGCCGTAAATAAACAAAGTAATAGGTGACTTGGACTAACTTGTGCAAGCGTTCAAGCAAGAACTGCCATCAGACAAATAGAAACGACCCCAGAGACCGCGGCAGGTAGAGCAGCATTACTTGTAGTTAAGATTTTTCTTTCTTCACCTGCGGAAGTAGAGGCGAACCCACTAGTGATTAGGATTTTCCTTTTTTTGCCTGCAGAAGCTGAGGCAGGTACACTAGTGGTCAGGAATCTTGCTTCCTCGCCTGTGTAAGCAGGGTACCCAAAATATCTTTCATGCAAAACGTAAACTCAGTTGAAATTCAACTGTGCAGCAACAAGAACTAACAACTATCTCGTGGTTTGAGTCCCACAATGTGTTTTGCAATGCATGATTTCACAAACGCTACTGCGGATGAATGTCAGTGAGTACAATCGTTTGATGTGGGGTTGTGCCTTATCATCTCAGATATCAACTTACCATCAGGTAGTGTTGTTATGCTTGTGTTGTAGGTAAAAATTATGCCTTTACTACTAACTACTTCCGCTGACACATTGTACATTGAATTAGGATCCAAACCGTCGAGAATAAAGGATCCAGAATCGAAGAGTGTAATTTGCTCACGCGTGAGGCCAGTGTGATTAACAGGTGATGCAGTGATTCGGATAAAATCAGGCTGCAATTCAGCCAAACTCTGCGGATTCCAACTTAACTGAATGAAGATAGAACCAACTCGGCTTATGTAAAATTCTGGCGACTTTGAGGTTTCTTTTGCCTTTGTGCTTTCTGCTATTGTACCTTTAACAAAAAACAAGGAACTGCATTATTTGGCGAAAATAATTCCAATGATGCAGAAATTACGCCCAACACGATGGAACTTCTAACAAAAGCAGGACCAAATTTTGACCCTTTTTGGGAATAGGAAAAGTAAAGTGATTGCCACTAGGAGATAGCAATAGAGCGCTATATTCGCGAATGCGTGGATGTGCTTCTTAATTCGACGCACTTGTGTACATCATCTTAACTTGCAAGAATTTTGAGCGTTTGACTGCACCACCAACATTAGTCTATTCAAGTTGGTTTAAAAATGTCTCACAGAATTTGGCTCAGTAGCTGGGATTCGCAAACCAAATCTTTAATTAGCGCTTATTTTGCCCACATAGTGCTAAAGGGTTGCATTTGAAAGACTGTGGGTGAGGTGCTGTGTTCCTGTCAGAATTAAATGATCAGCGGTAACTGTTTGGAAACAATTATGTTGACTTGTGATGGGTGTCATACGTCAAGTTATATGAATGATGTTGAGGTTGCGTTCTTAGGATCCTGCGTCGAATCTCGAAAAAATGAAAATGGGTTAGGAAGAAGCCTGAGTTTAACTTTGATGCAATATGGAGGGCGCAAACTAATATCATGGGCATAACTGAATTCGAAGAAGTTAGTAGTGGCAGTAGATGTTAACAGTTGTAGTGGGTAGAGAAAAGCACAATGTTGTTTGATTCAAATAGACTGGTTTTATATCGAATTCGATTCCCTTTTATAAGAAAATGTGCCCCGTTAGTAACGCATCTTAAGGCAATATCAAAGGTGTAATGTGCTATTTACTAAAAGCACACATGGCGTGCACATTTTATGCCAGTCACGTGGACTAATGTGTAGATATGAAGTTCTACTACTGATGCTCAAGTCTTCTAATGTCTAGGCTTATGAATGCATGTACAAGTGTATGCATGCAGAATTTCACTATTCCTAATGTTGTGTCAAAGTTATCATGAAAACATCAGGATATTGAGGTGAGGCTGCCAATTATCATTGCCGAAACGATACACCGGTCGCGTAATGACGAAGGCGCTTAATCAGACAAATTATCAACGGTGGTTGTTAGCAGTTGTTTATTTGCGGACTCAAGAACATTTTACCACCATTAGTGCGTGCATCAGGCAAGCTAATGTTTGGCATATTTATGCAAGAAACACTATTTTCCTAAAGTCCACAGAAATATGAAGAAAACGATGGATGCGAATTGAGTAAGTACTGTCCAGGTTAGTTGCTTACAGGCTCTGCTGCATAAGAATAATTTTACCTCTGTGCTGAAAAGGGTTAAATATTAGATATCAACTTACTCTTCTCCTCTTTACTCGCCTCAGCTAATAGTGCTGCCACGAGAGAAATTAGGCAGAGGTGAAGCGTCATCTTCAGAAACCAAATGCTTCGCGTTCAGAATTTCCCATCGGTCTCTAATGCTACACTGGCATATAATATTTTTGAACTGCATAGTGTTTTATATTCACAAATAACTCGGCATTGAGCGTTATGCATTTGGGCGATGGCACGTCAGAGAGCCATTGTCACTTGCGTTAGACCTTGTGAGTGAGCAATCTTTGGGAACCGGCATCCCTTTTTATTCAGGCACTCTTCATTACTGAGCGATCGATATGACTGCATTCGATGCTCCATTGCTACGTCTAGCCATACCATTATGCAATCGTCAAAAGTAAAACTCATGCTCCTTAAATCGCAAACCGGTTAAATTACTGCTTCACCTAACCCTTTCATGCCTTTAAAAGGACAATTTATGGGAATTTGTCAGGGATTATAAACGTCACATGATGGAATTCGAACCATTATGTTAGTTGACAAATCGACCTTGCAAGCTCACTACGTTACAATGCGGTCCAATACGATGCTTAGGAGGGTTACATAATGATTGACAATCAGTTCAACGTATGCAAAAAGCAGTAAATAGCTGTTTGCATGCCAAAAGCATCAAAAATGGATTGATTTAATTTCCACACACTCCATGGTAAGGTAGGTGGTTCGAGTGGAAATCCGGCAAAAAGTCCAAATTATCCGCCAGCTTCCAAGTAGTTGAGCCAATGCTTAAACTGCTTGCCTAAATGCTCAAAGTAACAAAGTTACCTCAATTGGATTATTCAACTTTTATATTACCCTGACAAAGCACATAAAAAGGCTGCAGAGTGTGATGCTCTTCGATGACAACGGTGCGTCAGCAGACAGCGTCAACACGCACGTACCTCAGATAATTTAATTTTTCCTGTTGTGCATAAAAGGAAAGAAGAGACTGCGTTTAACTACAATGGTGCAGAATTATGTAATTGCAAAGTATGATTAGATTTGATTTTGCCCCTGTTCCGCTTTTCTCTTTATGACAGTGAAGGTCTAGTGCAACGTTCTGTACTCACAACGTCCTTAACGCTTATTTTGTTCAAAATGTTGCTAAACCCAACAGCAAAACATGTTAAATACTAAACCAGTCAGTCCGTCATAAGTCCTATCAATAATACTGAGAGTTATTCATGCGATCAGCAATGTTTCAGCCACAACTCAGTGTAGGAGGCTGACCTTGACCATCCAGCGCGTATCTATACTGGGTGCTTGCAAAAAAATCAATTAAGAAGACCAAAGCGCTTGCTGCTTGTGGAGATTTCGGTAGACGCCTACGTATTCACCTACTGAGACATCTCATCATCTATTACCCACACAGGTGTACATTTAACTTCATCAGTCAAATTTATTAATCTAGGACACAGTGTTACGCGGAGTAATAAGTGAGGACTGCCCGTCAATACTAAATAATCCTATTTGTACTATGTTAAAGAAATTTGCCAAAGCAGACCGTCTGTCAAGCCGATCCATTTCAAAAAATAAGGCACTCAACCGGCATAGTCTTGACAGTTAAGTCTTTTAACAAACCAACAAAACTCACGCACACGTCGTTCGACAGTAACTTAAATCCTATGGGTTAGTTTCTTTAGTTTCTTCAGTAAGGCAAGTTTTGCGCTGATGGCATTAGAGATTGTTTATTTCGTTTAGCGAAACGGCTGCAAATTCAGCCGATAACACTGTGCCTGCAATTTGGATTCCAAATAATGTGGACTTGCAAACAAACAGGAGCAGCATGTGCCACTGGGGATGTCTGTCAATTGCCATGCTGCAAAATCTTCCAGCTCCGAAATTGAGCTTACGATAACGGGCTATATAATTAAGATGATTTTGACTTTTGAGCTACCACAATCGCTTGGAGTTAGATGGTACTTGGATGTGCAGCATTACCTTTGCCGAAGGTTTCTAAATTTCGCGAAGGCGCATTTCCTTCCATCACCACGTGAGGCCTTAAAATTGGCAGAACACGATCACTTCATAACTAGCAACTATTATTTGCGTGACAATTTTCGTGCGTTATTCTCTTACCTCCTTTGTCCTCCATGTGCTTTAAAACTGAGTCATTCGCAAGAAAAAAGTCAGCAATCCCCACTTTAAATTAAGTAAGCATATATGGAAGAAAGAAAAATGGAATTTTAGAAAGCGATGACTTTTGTAGGGCCCAATGCCAATTGAGCGGACAGCTTGGAGGCTGATGATGTAAAAAAAAGGATTAACGCCATGGTTCAGCATTCACTGATCTGAAGCCAAACACGTGACCACACTTGCCTCCTAATATAGCGCAGTAAGGTAAAAGCGGGAGCCCGGTATCATCACATATGTTATGGTAGTGCTAAGCGTAATTCGTAAAATTTGTGTAATGATTGTCATCCTCTTTACTTTACTCCTTGCAATGGAGCAACAGTGATTTTATTTAGTTCATACTTCCTCCGTAACAGTCAGCTGTCAGGACTATCGCTTGAAGTGGTAAAGGATGAGAAGTCAACAAATGCAACTCCGTACATTTCGGTAACATAAGTTCAGTCCAAGCACCCTAGATCGGGCTTCATTTAATTAGACTTTAGCATCGTGGTGTTTGCAAGGAAGGTAAAGAGATGAATATGTCCCTTGAGGGATAAAGATTATGAGCAATATCATTGCTTCAGAAGCCAATGTCATCAGGTCCTTAAGGTGTTGTTAGAACGAGACTGATTTCATCAGCTTACATGGTTATTTGATCGACCCGCCTGGATAAAATGCTAGTCAGTCAAAAATGTAAGCATGATCAAGACTAGATAACACTTCTACAAAATGAACGCCTTCTTGACGCAATTGAGAATGCACGTTATCGGTCGAATTCGATTTCTACATCACACTCTCACGTATCTCCGTGGATACCTTGTAGCAAGACAATACTGCTCCGATGGTATGCTAAGGGACTTATAATGTCGAGAGAAATCGGGAAGGAAAGTGGACGACAGTTGTAATATTCACTCAGTGTTTCCAATCGGTCATGCTGATTTCATTTGTCTGGGACGTTGTTATCAACTAGAGGAAGCAGATTATTAGTCACTGGCCGTAGTCATTTTTTTTTAATTAAGACATGTCGGTTTTTAGCGACCGATGGTGAGAAAGTGTGAGGACTGGAACTTCTTAGACCTGAAGTAATTAGGAAGACTTCATAGTGGGAAAATGTAGTGGAATGGTACCACTCCTATTATGCGTTAATTCAACAATAACTACAAAATGTAAAATGCTTTCGCTCTGCAGTCCCTCACCACCACTCCAGTTGCCAAAATAATAAGACACAACTGAAACTTCACCATCTGGCCTGATGTGCTTTGTATATTGCAACTCATACCGCATTTATGTGAATGCTCCACACGCCTGTGAGCCTATGAGCAGGCATTTGCTTGACCTGCAAGGCAATTTCTACACGACGTGACGTGGTCGGTCACATGTGCAACTCCAAGTCTGACTCCCACACTTATCAGCATAGAAGTGAATAGAAACGCAACTTGAAAAAGCTTGCAGTGCAGACTAATGTCACTTATTTTTCTTTTGTTTTACTTCAGTAAAACAGTCGGCATTTGGCAACATCTTAAAATTAATGAGCTTAAGGCCATTCAATATGGCTCTACCTGATGGGTAAATTTACTTCAGCAGTCCACTTCATTAGAGATTTTAGCTTAATAATCTGCGCTAATAGATGGAGGTAAAGTTAGCATTAGGAGACTTTTTCGGGTTAAATAATGATTCCATACCTTAGGACCAGTTTCGTTAGGCAAATACGATGAGGACAAAAATCTCCAAAATATGAGTTAAAGTGGCTCTGTAATATCACATATCACTTCCTGCTCTGAGGCACGCAGAAGCCATCAAGCAACGTTAGAAGAATGGAAAGTAACTTTGTCAAGCAACATCAAGTGGGATAGGTTTGTCCCTACATTGGTCTGTCTACAAGAAATCCTTCCTAAAGTGTTTCATTTGTGGAAGCGTAGGTTGTAAGGTCAGTAAGGAGGAAGTAGCAGACTCTGCTGCTTTGTTCATAGCTTGGTGGCCGTAGAAATGGTGGAACAATGCATAGGTGTTTGGGCTAAATACCGTTTGCACAAAAAGAGACCGAATAGATCAGTCAAGTTACTAGAAGGAATGTCCGTGGTAACGGTACACCCACAGTAGCGACGAGCGATTAAAAGCTCAAGGCTGACAGAGAGCGGTGACTATGGTGTTGGGAGAGGAATGAAAAGTCACAGTACCTGGGTGCGTGAAAGAGTGCAGAAAGCTATTAATCAAACCACTGGTAAAATAGCTATGGTGAAGGCTAATGCAATCATTAAGCGGCATACCTTTAATTTTATAATTTTCTACAGGGCTGTGAAAATATTTGTAACCCTACCTTAATGCAAAGTCATTGTCACACTAACATCTTAGCACCACGTTCTATTGTACTCAGCACAACGAAAATCAACTCATCGTGCTAGGCCTCGCAGTCAAACACCTTGCCTATGGAATATATTATCAGCTGCACACTAACCTACTTGCCATGGTGCTCACCTCAAGTGGTGACTAACAAAGCACCAATAGCTTTTCTGTCACGAGTCAGCGTGAGTGATTTAACTTGACCCCCTCCTTTCCATCACGTTGCAACACTGTGTTTGCCCACGAAATCAATCACAGAATAATTCTCTTGGTTATCGTGCAGAGGGCCTTAACGAATGTACACACATTCTACACATACTCAAGCATTTTCGCCTCATTTATTGGGTACTTCAGTTTCTGATTAGTCGAGATGAAGATGCTTAGCTTGATAATGGCTGACTTTTATGGACTACCGCTGCAGTGTATATAAGTTCATGTGCAGCTCGTAGCAATCACTTATTGCAATGCTTAGAAACCCTTTGGTTATCTTAAATGATTGAATATATTATCAGTAGCACAATCGCGCGAGGAGGTTATTTTCATCGTACATGTTTAAATGCATAGCAATGGCTGACTAAGCCTGGTCTTGTCACTGGGGATCGTGAGATTGCCAAACGTCAAAGAGCTAATGAATTGCCTGCTTTAGCAAGTTTGCATAAATTGAATAAAAAAAGGAAACGTTGGAGCGCATAGGCAGTGCTCATTTTCGATTTAACTGTTTTGAAAGGATCCACATGGCATTATGCTTTGGGCTCCTAAATTTCATCATTGCACCCAGTTAGAAACTGAAGTACCCAATAAATGAGGAGAAAGTGCTTGAGTCAATGCAAAATGCGCGGGCATTCGTTAAGACTTTCTGCACTATCACCAGGGGGATTATTCCATGTGGGTGACTTCGTGAGAGATTAATGTGTTGCCATGGGGTAGAAAGGAGGAGTCAAGTTAAAGTTTCCACGCTGGCTCCGGACAGGCAAGTTGCTGGTGTGCTGTTAGCTACCGCCGGAGATAGGACTTATGACAGAGAGGTTGGCGTGCAAAGTAGGATATTAGACTGGGAGGCATAACACAACCGGCAAATTCTCATCGCAATGAGCTCTCATATCTGTGTATCAATGGTTTGGTGTCAAGCCAGGGCTGCAAACTAGAGCAAGCAATAAGTGGCAGTAAGATATTTTAGCAGATCAGAAATATATAGGCTTCACTAGAATTTTACAACAAGCAAGCCCATTTGGCTCCTTGATTGATTTGGTACAAGAACGCGCATCACAATGACTTGTGGTCTGCACGTTGTAAGGACGTCACTGCTTGCACCGATTGCTCTCAGTCTCGATGGAAGGTCTACTGACAGGCGAATTCGTATGGTGTCAAGCATATTTTTAGGGCTTGCGATATTTTGAACAGATTATGTGTTAAATGCATGTGAGTGCCCAATATTAAAATAGACCCCTTTAGCCATAAAGAACCAGAACTGTGGCGATTTATGATTCCATTTCACCTATTGCTCTTTGCTGTTAGAATTTTGCAATTAATTGGTTTTGCTTCGTTGAAGTTAAACACAGTCTCAGTTTTGCTATCTATGGGCAGGGAGAAAAACCAAATTGTCTGTGGATGCTTGGCACATTGCGCAAAGAGAAGATGGAAGCTATTCAAAATAGTATCAACATTTCTACCAAATAATTTACCTGATAGCATGGCCCACTGGTATATTCATTTCGATGTGTGTTCCCTACATTTCGTTCTCCGCGCTTTAAAATTTGAAACATGCAGACTATTGTAATACTTAATTCTTTAAATGCGCTTTGTAGGCGAGAAGCGGGAAGTCAATCTGAACCACGTGACGGAGCAGCGTAGAGACTCCTTGGAGCTTGACTCACCCTCGGCTCGAACTCCAGATCTCGCCTAGCTGTATTCATCACCCCCTTTATATATCAAAGATGTCTAAGCGTATACAGACTTCTACTATCAAGGTTGACCAGGAGGGAAAGGAGGAACCCTCTACACTATATCCTCGTTTAGCAGTCACTTGTTTACATTACATTAAGGGGATGTACTTAAGAAACCTTGAGAGGGCAGCGATGTCTCATTCGAAAATAATTATGTCGATTTGTGCGTCAAGGTATAAAAATAGTTTTGAAGTTGCATTTCAACAATTCTGTGTCAAATCGTCAAGGAAAAGCGGAAACGAGTGGGATAGAAGTCGGCTTTAGCTGATACTCACCGTGTATTCTATTAGGCGAGAAGGGATATGATTAGCATTACTGACCTCCGAGAAGTTAGTAGTGAGAGTAGATGCTAACAGTTACAGTAGGTAGAGAAAAACAACAATGTTGTTAAAGGCAAATGTACTGATTCGCAATGGAATTTGACTGGCTCCCAAGAGAAAATATGCCTCTTTGGTAGAGGCATTTTGGAACAAGTGCAAGTGTATAGTCCGAAATCGACACCAACTTCAACATCTTGAACTCAAAATCACCTCATGAAGTAGATTTTACTTCACTGATCAACTTTATTGCAGATTTTAGCTAATTAAGCTGCACCATCGCGCCATCTGCCTCTTTGGATGCTGATTATTCCCATGATATTGTGTGGGCATTAGGTGGTGGTTTGCCTACAACAATTTCAATAGTAAGACCTGACCTAGACCTTCTCTAAATGAGCAAGACAGAATCCTACAGCTTTGCATGGGATCGAAATGGTGTTTTATGATTCATGAATGAGATTATTGGCGCATAATTAGACATATTAGCAAAATAGCGATGTCTGGACTAAGCTTGCACTCCATCCAAGCCTTCTTTATTGCAATATTTATACAGTGATTAGGTAAAATGGACAAGCTATTAGCAAGCAAGTAGTCAAATCATATTATCCGCCTGCCCAAGCCAAGCAAAAACACTCGTGTAAATAATGTTTAGCTGTGCGATTTTATCGTGCGTGGTGGCATCGTCAATCTAAATCATCAGATGAATATCTACACGTACCTGTGCCTTAGTGTTTAACAAAAGTGAGCGGTATTTGACTGATACAACGGTCTGCGATTTTTGTTCTTTTTTAACAAAAAACCTAAAGAAAACTGTTTTTAAGCTTGTTGCGCGTCCTGTCTTGCGCTCTAAATCCGACACCGCACTCTAGCAGTCACTCCGTGGTCAAAAAAGGATTTACGCCAAGAGAGTAGTAGTGAAGAACCAAAAGCGCTCAGAATACTAGCATGAACCGAAGCGGAGAAGGGTGTCGAGGACGAACGGAACTGCGGTTTGAATGATAAGGTTGCATATCTTGCCATGTTGTGATACGTTTTGCTTTTGCCTCTGTCACATGTAAAATCCATCCGTGTCACGTGCTGCATTCAGCATACTGTATGGTCAAGTGCAGTGCCATGTTTGTTAGTTAAAGGAACACAGCTTACTTTAACTGAGATTTGGAGAGTGATTGTTATTTGCCTGCATGCCTTTCCATCTTGACTAAATTACACACGCTATAGTAGCGATTTGAAGAGCAGCGAGCCCTCTTCCAAAGCGTCCAGACTATATATACCAATCGTAACATGCATTCAAGAGAGTTTCATTGTTTGTGCCTTTGCGCACCCATCTTCGGCAAAGGGGGAATAAATTAGGCAAGTTAACATTCTGCGTGAATTCGGTTACTAGGATGGTAAGATACTTGCGACTAATTGGCCACCTGCTTTATTTCTTTGATTTCTTTACTTTAGACTGAGGTAATCATTCTGAACCCTATGGGTATTGGAATGTCTCCAGCTGCAGTTAAGAAATGGCATAAGATTTTATGGCCCTACAAACAACACTCCAATGTCGTAGGTCAGAATTATTATTATTATTATTACTGCAAGGGCAGTGTTTACTTCGAAAGCTATCATAGCAGGACATTATTGCAAGAGAGAAGTACTCAAGGACTTGTTTTAATTTGAAGCTAACTCATCCAACATTTTAGCGACAGCTTTGCTAACTAATTCGCCTACTGCGCATGGTAGGATCTGCGGAAGCCTACATAAGACAAGCAAAGGAACAAATCGAAACCTGTCATAAGAGAACTGTTTTAAAATGATGACGACGTGGCGAGAAAACCAAAGTTAGTATTACCCCTGAAAGCTCAATGCTGTTGGAGGGGAGGTCTCAGACTCTGCAAGGAAAGTGGATAGAGAAAACAAACACGCCTAACGAAAAAGGAGAGAAGGGACAGAAGCATCAAGGGCATAGATGCCGTCGCCACTGCTGCTGGTGCACTGCACCATGGCGAATAGGCGCACATGCTTCTCCACACTGTACACTTGTAATTGTGCCGCCCACCGTGTCCCTCATTGCACCAGGCCTCGCTTTCCCTAGCTGAGCTATTGCTGCATTACTATCTCGCATTAACATGCGATGTTTTATCGATGGCAATTTGTGTGATAAAGGATCAGCTACTTTGTGTTTTACAGCCAAGCCATTCAAGCGCTGAAGTAAGCTGCCATAAATGAGGGGAAGTGCACATGCAGCAGTGCTCCGAGCATTCACAACAAGCCCCAAACAGCAGTGCGGTTAGGTAAGTTGGAGGATATTTAGTTAGTTGGACGATGGACAAAAATCTCCTATGTTCAATGTCAAGATAGTGTCGGCAATCCCAGCTCACCAGGCCGCTTCTGCTGTCCATAAATTCGCTATTTATTTGTGAGTGCAGGCTCTTTGTGTGCATTTGGCTTGACTGTGTTTGGGTCGCAATCAAACGCATATTTCGTCCCCTCTATTTGCATGATTAATGATTACCCATTATGATTTCACACTTGTGTTCTTTCCTTGCCCAATGTATTGCACCTGTACCAAGTAATTCAAAGTAGAACAGAACATAAATCTGTTTCTCTCCGCCAATACAAATAATTTGTGCCTATCTATTCCCAAAGAACCATTAAGAGGTATGCTTATTCCTGGCCTCGAGTTCGGCTAATGCCCCTCAACTTCGCATTTCTTAAATAGTGGAAACAGTCTGCTCAAATGTTGCAAGCAGGATGGCAGGCACACGTATCCTAAGGCTGTTTGGAAGGCTCCACGTTTGGACGAGGCGTGGCCGCGATTTGGTATCGATACCCCGCTTATCTTCTTTAAACTCAATAACTAGGTTTCGAAGACAGATCTCACTTCGCTCTCTTAGAAATAGATTCTTTGGAAATTTGAAAAATCAGGACCTCATCTATTCAAACCTAGCAAGCGACAACCTTTTCGTAAAACTAATGAAAAACACCTTTGTTTATTTTCGTACCATAACAATTCGTCCTATTTTGTAAAGCTATGAATCGCAGGGTCTGTTTGTATGCAATGCGTAAGAATGCCTTCAGTCATTGGCCTACCCATTTTCGTCTTACTAACAATGACGCATTTCGAGGCCTCTTGATTTTTAATACACAGGTGGACTCTGCTCATCTAATCCTCTACAACCACTGCAGACATGCAAGTGGTGATACATTACCAATCTCATAAGAAACACACTATAGTCAGGCACTGCATTTCTGATAGTTGTTGTTGAAATGCCAACTCAACCTATTTTGCCAATGACGAGGTGCATCAGTCCATCTTGTAGCAATGCTGCCTTGGTGGCGCTTCTTTTAATAGCGCTAAGGCTGCATTTTACCTGCTAGAATGATCAAACATCGATTATTCGCTTTGAAGCTCCACAAATCGACTGTTGAGTTTCGCGAAGGGAACGCAACTGAATATGCTGGTAAAGAGAAGCTAAGGGAGAAAGACGGTGTTTGTACCAACATATGCAGCTAATATGGCATGAAGGTACGAGGAGCTTCGAGCCATTCTAGGCTATTCTAGCATGAAGGCGCGTTCATTGCTGACAATAGGGGCTAAGGGATCAAAATCAAACACGTCACTTAGGTATGTCATACAAAACTGCCTCTTTGTTGCTCCTATTCAAAGGTCTGTGAGGCCTAATAGCTTTACAAGCGGTTAATCAATTTATTGTTCTTCAGAACCGTACATTTTATTGGGTGGTGCATCATAGGCTCCTCAGCGTCACTGTCATACTTTGACTGTTTAATTTGGCAATATCGTGTCATTTGTCACTATCCGACGGCCAGAAAGTTAGAATTTTAGTGATCGCAGGCCTTTGAAGGTGCAATTATGGAGTCTTAGCTGCTAGCGAAATACGAACACAGAGTTGGACAAGCAGATCGCCTCAAGTCCTGTCTTACTTCAGCACAAGTCATGGTGATTTTTGCTCTGCTAACATCAGCATAGCAACCAACACTGTCAGCACGCAGGGCACTTCAGCCATCTTATCTCTCCTACTGAGAGGACCTGAAGCCATTTAGCATAATTTCCACCGTAGCTCGCAGGCCGTGCCAACGAGCGGTAGTGCGATAACAAATCCGATGCTGTCTACATAATCAAAACGAAGGATAAAAAAGTAGTGGCAGTGCTACGGCCACTGCCTAAGTCATACATAGAGGAGTAACACGACACAAGTCTAGGCTTTCCTGTTAGGTGGTCTAAAGTAGATATATTCATGCAATTCAGAGATGGAATCGCAGCAGACAGGACAGTTTGGTCCGTGCTAACGCATTAAGTGCAGATTACACAAATAAAAAGTAAGTTAAATCAGCAAAACATAGCCTACGGAGAGGTAAACTGAGCCCATTTTAAAGGTTACAGGATTTAGAAGCACCCACTTAGAGTCCGATTTTGGCAGTCTAAACACTGGAAAATGCAACAACAAAATGATTAATTAACAAGCACTGATTTCTTAAGCACGGTAACGCAAAGTTCTGCATTATAAGACAATTAAATCCACCCACCAGCTCACAAATACAAGACACGCCTCTTCCAAACTTGAAATCAGCAAATACGAAGGGTGGATAGAGTGAACTTAAACATTCTGCATATATTACGACAACCCTCATTTGAAGAATTTGATACATTGTCACAAGCAGATGGAGCATACGCTTTGCTGCTTTTTTGCCATCTCTAGATTGAGACTAATAAAGTGAGAGAGGGAAGCAGAAAGACGTCATGCATGGGAGGATCGCAGAATGTCATGATTAATCGAAGCTGCAGTAAGGAGTCAGATTCCATCCTCCCCAGCTCAGGATGGGTGGCAACATTGCTTACCAAAATCATGACTTTACAATCAGCATTGTGGTGCAGGACTTTTAGTAAACATTTAAAATATTAATTTGTTTACGCACACAAAAGGTCTTGCCTTCATACTTCCTTTGAGTAGGCCATGCCTTCAGTCCTAGCTTACACCGGCACTAAATACCTTATCCAACTAGTAGGCCTTGTTTTGCTTTAAGTGAAGACTTAGAGAGTCGCCCAATCACTGTTTACTAAGAAACCGTAACATCACAATTTCAAAGAAAATAATATCGTGCTCCCTAAAAATTCTACCATTCTTTCTGTTTCACATTAACATAATTAATAATGTAGCGTAATCAGAAATTGTAGCTGCAATAATTGCTGCTTAACTTTTCCGGTGAGTCGTTAACCTTTTTTCTGTAAAGACAGTGGTTAGGTATAAAGGCATCGGTCAAGGTAGACGCCTGGAGGCGTCACTGATTGCTGAAGTACAGACACACAATCAGGTGCCATCTCGGCTTTCATCCAGTACTTCGCGTGTATTCACTCCCAGCGGCAGTAATCTCCCAGCCCTTCTGCTTCAGTCCTACTCTACGTCGGCCACAACGACTCTGGCATAGTATTCTGTCTTATTACGCTTTTAACAAGGCCTTGGAGGGGAGCATAATCACTATTTGTTAACAATGATGTCTGTATACACCCATAAACACTTACACACACAAGCACACCGTCAAATCAGATGCTTTTACAACTGGTTTCGGCTCAACAATGCTCAATCCAACTAGGCATGCATTCACATACGTTGTTACGTCAGTGTAGGTGGCATCGCGTCCTGTCAAGGAAGTTTACCGCCCGTAAGGAATATGCGTCTCTGTCTGTAAGTTCACTTCAACGCGACCACTGCTGTGAGGGAAGTCCCGTTCTCTACTTTGTGCCCATTTACATTAAGCTTTACTCAGAGAGAAACAATTTTATTGGTCATCTGGTGCATATGATGTCTGGCATTGTATAAACTCGATTTTTTGAAAAATTATTTGGTAATATTTTGGCCTTACTAGTCAAATAGGTGCTCAATAATTGATCCATGTTGCTAACGTCAGACACAAAGCAGAAGGGGAATTGGATGTGGTTATGATATGTCAAATCAGTGACGAAGTTGACCGGGACAGTTCTTAAGTGAATATCATGCATTATGCTTCCAATTACTCGTAGGTTCCTCCCGTGCTGTGCATAAAGTCAATAAATGACTAATGTTGGAAATACTGTTTGATTCAACTGCGTTTGTGATGATTGCCATTCACACATGAGTTAGAGCATGGTCTACTAAGTTGAAACTCTCCGCTGCATATCTCTGACACGGCTCCATATCGGAATTCAGACCACTTGCTTGTTGCCTTTACAATTAAGAATAATTGGTCAAAATACACGAAAATCGATCACATATTCTTCATAGCCTAAAGGCCTTTCCTCGGTTCGCTATCTAATCGTATGCAACTACGACCTGCTGAGTTGAAAATTAAAGTGGTAGGAAAGATGATAGCAAAGTAAGAGTCGACCATCATACAGTATTAACTAGCTGATGCAAAGAACCGTTGACGCACAGGTAGAAAATTAGCGCAGACTGCTGCTGCTTCCATTCGCCATCATCGAGCTGTTGGAAGGATAACTTGTGCATTCCTGATGGTTGTGATGAGTTGACGCTTGCGCTATTGACAACATAATTTGTGCCAATAATGCTAAGAAAGATTTCGCGAGTAAACAGGCATGGAGAAGACAGGGGTACAAAGGTGGACGTTGCGTTTTATTAGTAGGAAGAGGTTGTTATAACTCTTAGGGTAGTGATAGACAAGGCCGCTAAGAAGGCGTCAAAGGTGGAGGCGCAGAAGGTGGACATGGCGAGGAGGAAGGATAGGAAAAAGGGGCAAAGGCATTTGCATTCACAAGGTATTGCGTGATTCGCGTTCAGACGGAGGCATCACCTCAAGGGCAATGCTACCAACACTCTTTCCTTTAGCTAAATGCCACTGAGCCGAGCTGGTAGGTGAACTACAATAAGAAGCAGATCATCACGAGCAGACATTTAGGCTGTGGTGCATCTGATGATGACCGGCAAGGCAACCGGGCACTCGGTGTAAAAGGATACGAAGGCTGTAACTAAGTACAGCGGCTCGAAGTCGATAGGGTTGAGTGAAATGAGAGAGAACAGCGAGACGCAAGATTGTCACTATCATTGTTGTTGATGATGGTGATATTGCTACGGATCCGTCGCTCTCTACTCAACCCTGTCCACTGCGTGTGTAAACGTATCTTACGGTCATCTTGGGAGCCATTGTCACCTTTTTCGGGTAAAATTCGCATTTCTATTTATCCTTCTTTTTCAGTTTTCTCTTCATTTTCAGTGAATCGCTGGTGTTCGTAAAGTAGCATTGGCGTATGCAATGACGTCTCGATCCAGAGCTTAAGATGAGACTGCAACATAATGACAATTGTAAAGATGTTTGTGAGAAATGTATTATTTGACGGTTAGATTAACGATAGAGGAGGGGGTAGGCAATGTCTGGACTGAGCGGTTCAAGTGCTTTTGGATCTCCCTTGCTCTCACATTAGGTAGCCGCAAGAAAATTAATGGAATGTGGCTCTTCATGCGCAGCAACTTGATGGTATATAATGTATGAATGTTCGAAGGAATAATTTAGTGGGTGAGTGAGTTGTCAGAGCTATAGAGCTGCAGAGCTTGCTGAAGTCTGCTGGCTTAAATGAGGATGCTCATTTGTTCTTGGTGTGTACTTGATCGATTTTGCTCATTACTACCAAATTGAAGATGGTTGAAGATAACAGCAACGGCATTTCCAGGCATCTGAATGACTTTGCTTACGCATGTACAGAGGTAAATTCGCTGCATGTAATTATACACCTTTGACCTTTCCAGATGATCTGCTTTGTCTTCTTCAAATCTTGGAAAGTTCAATTCAGGATTTTTCCAATTTTCGTTACAACGGCTAACAATATAGAATGTGCTTGCTTTCACCTTCGCTCAAGCACATCCTGACAAGTTATCCTTCCTCTTTAAAGAGAGGTTTTTGGATTAGCCAATGCACCTAAGGGATATCGTGGAGCATAAGCCACCCTTTTAAAAGAGCTTACAAAAGCACGGCCCAAACACTGTGCGGTACTGGTCTGAGGAGGTGGACGAGTGCAAGAAAACATTCTAACAGCTTTAAAAATAATTCAGAGGCTTGCCTAACATCTGTTCAAGTCTTGCATTCATTCGGGTGCTAGTGATGGATTAAGCATTGAGAGTGCACCCGTTTTATGTCTTTCGATCCTGCTTGGTATGTGTTCATGGCTAAAAATCAAAAGCACTTCAAATGGAATCGCTCTTTGAGATCATTTTCGATACCTCAATGATGCTACTACATGCAGTCCTACTCATGCTTTGCAAAATAGCGAGTACTTGCATGGATAACATTCTAATCTTTTACCGTTTTTACTCTGATGCTATCAGTTTTAAAGATGAATGTTTTGTTTCAATGCTAACGCCTTGTCAAATGGCATAGCACACCTTTATTCTACTCTCAGATTAATTCTAAGCTTAATGCTGTGCTGCTCTACAAATGTTGAGGATTCTTCACAAAAATCTAACTGTTTATTTCAGTGGTGCCGAAGCTGGGGTCTTAGCAAGTGAAGCCTGTAGTGACAAACTCAATGACGCACACTTTGCTAAGGGGTGACAAATTTTGAGAGTTTTTAACGGTCGTCAAATATTATCTAGTTACCCCCATATTCGATTTCTTTTTCGCTTTAAATCTTGAGTCCATTCGCTGATCAGCGATCTCTACATGCGAGCACACAATTTTTCTAAAATATGTCGCAGTGCAGTCGCTAAGGGAACAGTCACTTTATATCTACGTAATTTCCACGTTCTACCATTATTCGAATTATGGAGTGCAAGAAGTAGCGTTTTCCGTGTGCTGGTAAAGTTCGTCTCCAGTGACTTCTGCCTAATAATCTTTGTGTTATTACTAGTCCGATCTTGGGTAAAGGTCGTGTTATTGATGTAACCACTACATGCATACTTGCTTGGTTTTTTGAAAACGGGGAAATACCAGCACCTCGACTTAAGGATCTAGATGCTCTGATATCCCTTAGGCGAAGACTTCTCTGCCTACACTCTCGTTGGCATCTGTATGTGTTGGGCCGTTATTTGAGAGTACTATTCTCCTTTGCGCGCTCCCATGCAACAGAACAAAACAGAATTGCGAAGCTTATTGTGCGCAACCGTTGGGAGTAGTTCTCCTGTGACTTGGTATGTAACTGTTTCATTTTGTTCCATGAGGACCCTAAACCTTCTCATTTGAGGAGCAGACAGAGGATTTCCACACCACTAGCAAATTTGATTGCGAACTATTCTTTCAATTGTTACTCAGTACTTTCCAATGCAACAGGTCATTTTGGATAAAAGTTTTATTCTTCTGCCACTCATTTCCTGATATACGCCAATGCCGAAGTCAATACCTTTTGTCTCCCCTTACTACCACACCTCGACCAGCCTCACTAAGGCTTCATGTTGACAAAGAGGCCTGAATTTACACACTCGTAAATGAGTAGGTTAAAAGAAAGGTTGCTAGGAGTGCTGAAGGCGAAGTCCTCGTCTGTCGTCACTCATCAGTGGCAGTAAATTAACGAGTCGAGTTAGGATGAATTCAGGGACACAGACCAGATTTAGTCGTTTAATGCATTCATTTCGGCCTGCTATTTCCAACCAGTGACACCTTTTTCCCATTCTCTTATGGTAGCTCTTCTTATTGCACTTCGTAGAATGGATGGTTTCTTGCCTATTCTCCCTGTCCTTTGCAAAACATATAATAGATTAACAGCGCATAATGCAGTGTGTCTCCATATCGTCAGATCTGTGGCCGAATTTAGAATTATTTTTTACGGGCTAGGGGCAAGACCCACTTCTTGACCTTCCACAACCACTCCTTAGCCGCGAAAATACTGACCCCCCTAAAAGAACAGTTGTCGAACATCGAAAAGAGAAGCATTACTGTAACCTGTTCTTCTGGAGAGTTGTTAGGAATATACCTTGCAATGAGCAAAACTGCTTATAGCGTGTCGTGGTTACTAAAAGGACGAATGCGGCACTAAAATTGCATCGATGCAGCAGCACTACTGAAAGAAGCGCCATTAAAGGGGATTGGTGAGCAATAAGGAAGAACGTGGCTCTGTTAAGGGATACTGACTTGCGTGACCCAAGCCTACCCAGCAAATGGAAGCGTTTTCTTGGAAACGAGCGCTCACATGCAACACGGGTTGGTTAAACGAGAAAAGTACACCTGGATAACGAACCCAGATGAAGGCGATGCTGTGTAGTTCGTTCCTTTTAAGCAAAAATAAAATGCGATAAGGTGGATCAAGCAGATCTCTGGTGAGTCGGTCCGAAACCTTGGTCACAAACTTTGATTAACTGTAAATGAGCCTTTCCAGAGTGGTTGAAATGCAGATCAAGACTACTTAACCCTTCACTTAACGAATGGTGGAGGTGTAGAGGAGCTGTCTGTATACTTATCAGTAAACTGTACTGCCTAAATGGCTCTCATCCTAAGTGAATGCTTCACTCGCTGACCTACTTATAGCTTTAACTCAAGTGAGGTGGTAATGCCCTGTAAGAAACTCTAAGTGTATTCTTCAGAGCAGCGTTTTGTGCAACGGCATTGCATTTCGTAGATCTCCGCATATTACAGTCATGAAGGCGCAATGGATTTGGAACTACTGCAAGGGAAGGGGTAACAGTGGAACTGGCCGTTCATGCAGTAGCGCTGATGACACTTCGTTCTCTAGCTTCCATAAACAGACAATCGGAATTCTACATAATCGAGGACTTCTTGGCTCTCTAATCGCTTAAAAGCTCACAGCTACTGCCGCTGCTACTGCTTCAACTTCTTCCTCCTCCTTTTCCTTCCCATCTCCCTTCTGCAATGCTCATACCGTATACATCCATTTAGCCAACCGTTGCTGCGTCGGAACATCTTGGCCTAGGAGTCACATGCGTAGTCGAATGCGCTGAATACAGGGAAATAGGGCATCCTTTGAAGCACAGAATTCTACCTACACTTTACAACTCTTTGACAATGGTGTCATCACCAACATTCCCATTGCCATAATCAATAACCGTTATGGAATGCTTGTTCTGCTCGATCTCATAGAAATCGAATGTCGTTTGGATTCTTTGCCTCGGGAATGGATTTCCATCGTTATTTATGTTATTCGTAACTTCCCACTTCCTTTTTCTCAGGAGTACTTCCGATGATACGATCGTTGTTGAGAAGTTATGCAGAGAGGTGTGAATCTCCTGCGTCAGGGAATACAGTGCCACTCTGTGCAGTTGAGTGAGCAATTGAATTCAACGTGGACTCGTTGCTTGAGAGAGGAGAAGAGGCACTGGTAGTGAAGGAGGAGGAAGACTTTGAAGAACTAGCGATGGCAGCGGTGTCGGAATCGCCACCATTTTATTGCTGGTGGCAGAAGTTTTGGACACCTCTGCATTTGGAATTGCAGGAATTGCCTGTATGCTGAAGAGGGAATGAAACGTGGCCAATTTCAGTTAGCCCACTGAAGACATCAGGTGAAATAATGCAACTTACTGTTAACAATACTTCTTTTAGCGAAAAGAGCTGACAAGTTGTGTGCATTTGTTCTTAGAATATGGTCCTTTTGAACTTCGAGATTGCAAAACTAGCGTTCAGTTCAAGTTTGCAGTCTGCAGTTCCGATCGCTGTATTCCCTTTATTTGTAACCCTTCTGCCATAGGGTGTTAGTTGAGATTGATGGATGTGATTAGAGTTAATCTGATACAGACGCTTCATTTCATACATGTAAGTGGTCCTTCAAGGGTTGTTGTGGTCTTGTATATCCGCCTACATCTTAGTCCGCCTTGCCCCTACATCAATTCATTCTACACAACGCAACTCTCCTCAATACAATCTGAAGGCTGCAAGGACTGACCGTACGATAAGGAGACGGAACAAGCTGATGGAGTCAAGCGACTAATGATTGATGTTTCCACAGGGCGAACACCACATCCTTGTTCTACTCTTAGCAAAGTGTTCACAGCACAACGCAACATCTGCAAATCTACGTCTCAAGCAGTCACGAAACTCACGTGTAGAGAAAGAGACAGTGAAGCGAGAGTCAGCCACATCTTGATGTAACTTTTCATCCCCCAAGTCGCTCTGATTTTACTACTGCGAGGCTTAGAGACTGCCGAATTCCAACTTTATCACTGGCCAGTCTCAGAATCACATAGGAAGTGATAGGAGGGGCTTCGAAGAAGGCGAGCCATGACTAATTGTTGCAATGGAGATTGTTTCAACGAGCAAAGAGTTTTGAGATGCTATTACAATTCTTGAATCTACACAGGATTCAGTAGTCATGTTGCGGAGTTCAGAGTAAGCACGATGTCAGTGAGGTGACCAAAGCATCCCCCCGTCGGTCACACACACACACACACACACCACCTGTCAGAATGTTAGCAAATTAATGCACGGCAAGGCATCAGCTTCAGGTCACTATCAGTCCCTCGATTATCATCGCAAACATCAGCTTGGGAGGTAAGGATAATAATTTAACTTATTCGCCCACATTTTTGTTTGAACCGGTTGGTCACTCTAATCATATTTTTCCTTTTGTTCGTGTCGCTTTGACCTTTCATTGCGACAGCACAACAAATCCGTGCCACCACTCTTTGATTCTGATCGCTTTGGGTTCTGTCTACCAGACTTGGCACTGAAGGATGAGAATTTAATTGGCTTTAAAAAGGTGAGCAAGGGACAGTAGTTGCTTATAGATGCTAACAAGTCACTGCAAATTTATCCTTGTTTTTCAACTTCGACGTAGACATCATGTTGACGCTTACTACTACCACTGCTAATATGCCTACAGAATCAGCTGCAAATAGTTTTTACATTCTTCCAAGGCACTCATTTTCATTTGCCGCAGAATAGGCGTATAAACATGACATATTCATTACTATAAACCGGCATTTACTTGCTCCCTTGACAACGACTACTATGTGTGCGTCATACATACGTCTCTGGGCATTCCCTTCTGCAATCGCTGAATTTACGTAGCACAATATTTTGGGACCGGACAGGCTTAATCATTTTGAGCACCATCTATTCACAAATATTATAGGCTGCTTTAGGTTTGCTTTCGGTTAACAGAGCTGATCTCTCTCTAAAGGAATTCAGCTGTCAATTTCGTATGGCTCGGGTTAAACTCATTCCCCTAAGCACCTTCTCTTGGAAAATGTTCAGATTTTACTTACGTAAAGAAACAGATAATCATAGCTTAGACGAGCGCCACAACTTCACGCTAATAAAGTCACCACTAATGTTCCTCCATGACCACACGATGTCTTAGTAACGCCGAAGTAGTACCGTCTCGGGAGGAAATCACAGACACGAATGCACGCCAGGCAT
Organism: Taenia hydatigena; assembly: GCA_036345935.2. Lineage (NCBI taxonomy): Eukaryota > Metazoa > Platyhelminthes > Cestoda > Cyclophyllidea > Taeniidae > Taenia > Taenia hydatigena. The sequence goes on along the minus strand of JADWOT020000004.1, from coordinate 3,491,928 downwards.
TGATCCACTAGGCCTCTGGACAAAACTCTAACTGTAGTCCGTGAGTGCACGGCCATAGGAGGTTTTTCCTTTCTCATCCGATTCGCATTTAGTAGCATGCAGTAATGTATTTTCCGTGTGTTCGACGATTTGCTGATGAGTGAACAGTGGTAAAATTAAGACACGAATGGGAGAGAGATAGGAATGTTGGCTTGCTCAAATGGGGCAAAGTAAATGATGCGATGCAGTGCTCATTTAGGTAGGGCAAACAGAGGAGGAGGAAGATAACTATGCGCTGTCTACTATTTGTAGTAATATGTGGTATGCGCATTTACCAGTTCCCTTCTCTGCTGTACAGTAAAGCGCTTAACAGTTTTGCATCCCCTTCGACCAATCAGTACACCTTGCCACTACATGGCGCGGAATAGGGCGTCTGTGGAGTACCAAACCCACCATCGAATTGCGGTTGGTCTTCCCTCTGACTCAACATTGAACAAAATGTCCGATGAAATTCTCTTTTGGGTATTCTACATCTTGTGTCGTTAGGAGGCCCAAGGAGCTGTGAGTCCTCAACTTTCGACCCCGCTCACTTCACGCACATTACTGGCCTCCCATCATACCCTCGTTTTTCCCCCATACCCTTTGAGTGATGGAGTGTGGTGAGGGTGGAAGAGTGGAATTGGCAATCCCACTTGCTCCCTGTCTGCAGGTGCAATCAAGATCGGCATCACCACAAGAAGAAGATGCAGTGACTCACTCGTGTGTCTGGAAATGACGTGGTTCGAGAAGTCGGTAGGGAGCAGAGCGTGTGCCATTGCTGGGATTTGCCAATCTCGAGGAAGGTCATTCAACCACTCACCATCAGCTACTATGACCTGGACGACACACCCACCACTTACCATTTGTCCTTGGCCACCCTCAACGTCAGAGTGAACTTTGCATCCCCAAATCAGCCCCAATACTAACCACAATCTCCAGCAACGACAGTACCAACGTTCCCATATTCGCGTGCTGTATTGCTCCCCATTTTGTCAAAGACCCACAGTCATGCTTGCAGACTCTTTGCAAACACGGATTCTTATATTCAAATCAAGCCTTTGTTATTTTACTATTATGGAGAGAGAAAAGATTTGTCTCAAGTGCCAATTTGTCTGCGAGGTATTGCTTCTAGTTATTTCTTCATGATGATTTACCGGTTTGATGCACTTAGACATCAATCGAATCTCGTCGGCAATCCCACTTACTATGAAAATAAATACTGTCTGCGTTTCCGCAAGCTTAAAAATGTAACGAGTTTGTACCCTAGAAAGCATGCTGCAACGGCGGCATTGCCTGGGGCTAAGTGGTATGTCTGCTCTCTTGTTGAACCTCAGCACAGTCGGTGGGATATAGCGAGAGTTATCTCTATCCACCCACAGAGGTCCTTATCAATCAAAAAGACCTTAATAAAGTGAAAGAATAGGACGAATGCCTCCATTTTATTCTTACTGCATAGGACTTCCTTCCTAAGTGGATACAATGAGGAAACGATTATTAATTGTTGAAAGCCAAACAACCACATTTGAGATTGACTATGCTATCTGCCTCTGCCCAGAACTCTTTGTCATTCCATTCAGTGCAGCCATTCCATCTATCTACTCATGCATAGAAATCCGCGTTTTTTCCCTTCTCCTTTACCCTCCTACTCAAGGCAACATGTTCCAGCTTAACGGATTGGAGGATGGCCATAAGTAACTTTGTCTAGAAAACTGAGTAACTGGTGATCGAAGAGTTGGAGGCACGAATGCCGAGTGCATGCACTTCCTCTGACGAGTCAATACATCCGACAGCGGCATTTCAAGCTCAGGTTTCATGTAATCACAAAACTCACAAGTAGATTGGGAGAAATCTGCACAACACATGCGCCGACATAATTATTTTTGGGTTATGCCGTGCGAAATCACAAGGAATAAAATTGCTTGCAACTTGATCATGCGAAACACTTACTAGAATGTCATCATGTTACAGTAATGCAAAAGGTCCGATTCCATACCACTCTTGCTATGCGCTTACCTATAAAACAGTTACAGAGTTATGGCACTACTGGTTTCACCACAAAAACATTAAACAAAAGTGATCTCAGATGCTTGATTAAATTTGCCTTTGGAGTAAAGCCTACATGAATGCATTAGGCGAGATGACCGGTCAACCTCACCTCAGTTTATTCTTCTTGCCAATTTTAGCCCCGTAATGCAAGAAGACACGGAAATTTTTAGGTTCAGCTTCATGGACAGCAGAGAGCAAATAGGACGGAGAACGGTCTATACAATAAGATTCTCGTTTTGACAGACATATCACTGCCAGTGGCATCGCTCTGGTATCGCATAAGAGGAGAAAAAAAGTTTACATCAGCCATTAAACTCATGTTATTGAATAATACAAAATACTAAAGGGAAGGAAGAGGTATCATGTGATGACGGTAGATAAAGGGGATCTGTTTCCACTTTCCCTCGGAAGGAAAATTCCTGTAGTGTAATAACGCTGAGAATGAGTGGCACTCTGCTTGGCCTACTCAATCATTATATTAAATAGGCAATCCAATGTTTTGCATGATCTCATTTTCGCTAAAATTAACTAGAAGCTCCTTTATACGAACAAGTTGCAGCCTCTAGTGAATTTAGGCTCACTTTGAATTGAGCTACGGTGCTCTAACATCAGGTCATGAGTAAGACTATGACATAACACACTAAACTGTGTAAATTGTAGATTAGCCAAGAAGACATTATTCGTTTTTATTTCGAGTGGGATTCGTATCAAGTATCTAAATAGCAGAGAGTTGCATCGCCATGCTTATTCAGTAACTGCACTGCCGAAGATACTTCTTGGAATGGATTCATATGCTTACTCCTACTAGTTACTCGATGTAAGATGCGCCCACCGAAATCGCTACTAAAGTTTGTGCTCGCAGAATTCGCACAATGAATACACTGCCAATCAGCACACTGCCGGTGTGCAATATTGTGCACATCGCGTTCTTTCTTAGCATTATCAGTGGACGCACTCTAAGATCCAATCCAATATATTTTATAGTAGCTTGGTAAAGCCCAATTATCACCATTCGGCGGATTGTCATAAATAATGTGATATTGGAAGAATAGGTGAAGTGCCGTTCGCGGGGTAATGCAATCGCTAATGGGCAGGTATTAACAGAGGAGGTGACAGTGGTACCTGCTTGAGCTCGAATTTCACCGTATTTGATGCCTACAGTATCACTGCAAGCTAATTCTTTAGTCGCCAACGGCAGGCAGTTTGGCTATTAAGTTTAGCAAATACCGAAAGCACACCGATTTAAATAGGGATATTGCAACAAATCGAAGGCACCATTTTCGTCGCCACCTAAGAACAGCATTGGCGCTACAGCATGTTTTACTCATGGCATCGTCGTAAGTATCCGCACAATTCGGTAAGGCATTTAATGACACAATTGGACCGATTGCTAAATTACGTCAAGGCCAAGATTCCTACAAATTGATTTGGTGCAGATATTGTTAGCATCCAGATAATTTATAGCGTGACAGTGCTGCAGATGATGATGAAGGATGGTAAGCTCACATTTACCGTTCTTGACTAATACCGACTCAATCAATTCAAGTATCATTTCGTTATAAGGCGCAGACTGTTTTAGCACCGTCCTCAGTTGGTACATTTGGTCTCTCCCTACAAAACGCTCAACCCTGGCACTTTATTATCACTTGCTTCTAAGCCTTTGTTCCTAGCACCTTCTCTTCAGAAGCACTATAGCTGGTTCTTATGCAAAGGCACAGCACTCACAGCCGATACTAACGGACGAAATGCCAATCCTAAGCAATCAAATCAACCGAAAGACACCAAAAACACCCACCTCAATCGCCCTACCAAAACCATAGGATGCCCGTGTAGCGCCATGAGAGAACCATGTTGAAACGAAATCGGACACACATGCATGCACCAAACATTCACTGGCCAGATTTTGGGCCAAAACTAAGTGTGAGCGATTGATACACTTCCATTGGGAAGTTTTTCATTTCTATTCAAGGCAGCATTTGACCCCATGCATAAATGCATTCCCGTGTGTTCGACGATATGCAAATAAGCAGGCATCCGTAAAAAAAAGACTTGGATTTAGAGAAGGAAGGAAAAAAGATGAAGTGGTACAATGTGCATAGGGCAGAGCTTCAGGCTGTGGTGTCGTCCAGTTTTGTTGAACAAAGCGATTAAGAAGGGGACACATCACATTACATCATGAAATGTCGATTTTCAGTTCTTTTTGTGTTGAAGTTTTCATGAATGCACATTCGCAATTCGCAAGCCGATAAAGTATTCAAGATTGTAATAAAAGTAATTTGAAGAGGGAGATGGAGAGCAGATAGTCGAAATAATCAAGCCGTGATTTCATCACCATTAGCTATTGCTGTGTTGAAGGATTCAAGGGAGAGACCTGGTGAAATAAAGGAGGATAAGTCAGTTGTTGCTGCATCTGCTGTCGCTACCGCTACTAAAATGGGAATGAGTTGGTTGAGTAGCCTTCCACCAAGCATTTCGGCTTATCATCACCTTCCATGACTGTATTTCATTCCTCACCCATCGAGACTGCAATGCGTACTTCGTTTCACGTAATCAAGAAATTGTCTTTGTGCAATCGGAATCTAGGGCTAATCTTATTAGACTGGCTGTGGTTCCCGTCATTATGGCGTCAGGTTTATTAGGGTTGTAAAATGTTAGTTAATTCACGAGTTCCTCTTTGGTCTAATTTAGCACGATAAAGGAAAGCTTATCCGTACATGGAGCCACCATAACTGGATAAACCTATGGAACTTATTATGCCTATCTTCTTAGCAAATTCTGATTGCCTGCCCGACTTTGGAATGCGCCTCCAACTTGGAGCTTTTCTAATGCATGATGCTGAACGTACACTCAATGAGAAAAACAAGGGCGACAACTACATGAATGCCTTCAATCAAGGAATCCTCCTCTTGCTTGAGTTGTTTATTGCTGTTGAGTTCATATGTCTTTGATTTCTTTTAAATGTTATACCACACTTCATTACCTTTAACTACAGATCCGTTGTATTAGATTTCGGCATCGCAGAATTGCCTTTGCACGCTCTTTATTCTACGAATTTTGCATACCAACCCAAATTATGCTTGGCATTTGACTAGCTGTACCTGAACTCAGCGTTATGCTGTCCTTGACTTCTCAATGCACTCGTCTCTGCATTTGTCAGGAGTGTACCAAACATTGCTGGATGAATCAAGTAGATCAACTCCTCCACACGGCATGTCAAGATAATCGCCTTTAATTTTGCACTAGAATCCGCTTTGAATGATGGGATGCATTGCAAACACCTTCAACTCCTGCATCTTGTAACGCTTTTAGACGAGTCCCAAAACAACGACTTTCCTTCTGTGCAATGAATGGGTCCATCTACAGTGTCTCAATAGCACGAGCCCGACACCAAATTGTGGGGTGGCCTAGTTTGCTGCTACCTCGACTGAACGTAACTGGGATATTCCACATAACAGAGCAATGGTTTTCGAGATGGCGACCTTATGAATTTAGCACACTTGTTAAAGACGTTGAAAAAGTGATGATTAAATTATGGCATGATGGTTCTCTAACAATTAAGGATTATGGTACGAACCAGTACTGAATACAATTGACTTGCTATTTTAATATGCCGATCCCCGTCTATTAGGTTTTGTCCATGCACACGATCACCAAACCCTGCTAGTCCACCAATTCCAAAGCCAAGCAAGCCTCTAGTCTCTTGGTGGTTTTTAAACTTAACCGCTTTAATGTGATAAATGCAAACGAGCAACTCGCCGTCAATTTGTGTGATTGAATAGTCGCATAGTTCATGTCTGTCAACTGCTTATTCCATGCACGCCAAATAATGGAATCGATTCATCACATCGTTTCATCTTCGCCTATTGACAATGCGCTCCACGTAGCTCGTCTGCTTAGCGTTTCAAATAGGTCCAATTAGCTGCAAGTCTTTATTCCTGAATTAAAACTGGCTTTGTTCAGTTTAAATTAGCATTGCAAACTCACCTGATGCCTTGGTCAAGCAGCGCTGTTTGATCCATCAATAGAGCTCAAATGTAGACGGGTGGCATCATGAAGGACTGATTTCAATGAGTGGAGCTAAATAAGTCTAATTCCTTTTAACATGTCAAGGAGCAACAACTAAAATATGATAAACGAACCCATTAACTGAAATTAGGAGCGCTCGTCTTGCTGTTACTAAAGGCGAAGTTTGCTACTTGGTACAAGTTGTTGCCTCATTTGGCGTACTAATCTCTGCGATGGGACTTCTCACTACATGTCTTACTTTGTATATGGCAGGTGCTAACCACACAGTTCCTTGTTGTTCGACCCATTACATTTGCGTGCGTTAGTCATCCTGTACAGTTCCTCCTAAAATGTCCAGTTACAGGACCAAAGAGTCTAGCAGGACAGTTTGAAAAGACGTTGTGGGAGATGATAATGTCCAAAATCGTACAAAATGTCTAAATCATGAGCCAACTAGATCAGGAGGACGCTCTGCTTGTTGGTACTCGTGTAGTAATTTGATAAGGAACCATTTTATGATAAGAAAGGACAATAATGTTAGTAAGGGCAGGAATGGCAGCCAATTAGAAATGACTGGTCTGTTTAAGCATGCTCATCTGGCCTCTATTCGGACAAAAAGTAGTGATTTCGTGCTCTGTAGCAAGAATCATGCAATGCATTTCCACTATTCGCATGCAGTCACTTCACTAATCATCGTTGATTTGTTGATGTCTCCACCAAGCAGCGCTGTTTGACGCACCGTCAGAGCTTAAATATCAACGAAAATTGTCATGCAGGGTTGATCGCCAAAGCGTAGCCCAGAATTGTTCAAAAGTCCCAGTCAATTTAAGGTAAAACAGCGGAAGCTAAGTAAATGCACCCCTTCACTCTGATAATTAGCGCCCGTTATGCTGTAGAGGCTTCATTACAAAAGGCTTTAAGGAAAGCAAAAAATCCACTGGTTTATTTCTGGTGAACGTTGCACACACAAAGGTATTTTCTCCTTCAGAATAGACACAGGCTAGATAGAAGCTAATGCATTCACTCAAGCCAAATGCGGTCCGGACAGGGTAATTTGTTTCTAACCACAAAAATTTGCTCCTAACTCTGAGAAGCCTTGCTACGGGAGGAACCCAATCCAGTTAAATAGTCTCTGCAAAGCTCAAAAATTGCCGGTTTAAGGTTGGCATTACTCAAAACCTCAAATGAAGCAACCTTTAACTTCAACTTTCTTCTTAACCGCTCTGACACACAGTTAGCATCACTGCGAACAATGCGCAGACAATCCAATGATGGTACGGTTATTTGTGTTTTGTAAAATGAAATAGTGATTTACGGCGAAAATCACTTCATCTTCATTAGTGCCGTCACAGCTGCCTACGCTGATCTAATGCAGATAAAATGTGTCATTTGTGTTTCTGCTTTTCTGCCATTAAGCACCCGTGTGATTGTGGTTGGGCGGCGCATCAAACAACGAATCACAGAAGGAATCAAGATTAGCGTTGATAACATCTAAACACACACGCACATGTGGGTGACCCTTCGTACGTGAGTTTAAACTGGTGACTCACACGCATACAAAGGGTGGTGGTCTTCGTCGTGCTCATTTTTTTCATCTCATCGAAAGCTTGCAGACCCGCTGCTCGTCTGCTCCTCGTTTGTCCACCACACATGCTGAAGCGATGACAGAGAAAGGACAGTAAGTTGCACTATTTCGCCTCATGTCTCACATGGGCCGAGTGCATTCGGTCAATCCTCATTGAAGAACGCCATCTCCAGGTAGGCTGAATCATCGTTCCCTCATGAATACACTAGATCTAGAACAACAACGTATGTGCAGAGCTGTGTGCAAATGAAGGTCTCGTGTTTTCAGCAAACTCCTGATAGGAGGATAAGTGAGCATTTCATGTGTAGTGTGTAAAATTGGCGAGAATAGGTTAGTTCCGACATAGTTCCATGCTTTCTCTCCCCACTTCTTCCCCGTATTCCTCATCGACGCCAGTGCTTTCTCATTGCTAAGCATACCAAACGGCGCTATTGAACAGAACCAAGCTCCTCGTCCTCCATCTTCCATTCAAATTAGGACATCAATCTTTGGTGGACACAACAGGATCATTGCTGAAAATGTAAGCTGCAGTGTAAAAAAAGATGTGGTCAATTACCTATCACAGGTCACTAGTCCATACCTTGGCGCAACATCACCGAAACAAGGTAGTTTTAAGCCTCCTCCACTCACTCCAATGTGGAGCTTGGACCACTCGTTCAACTCTGAGAGTCCTCGATCTCCACTCTTATTCAGTCCTGCAGACAGGGCCAACTCGTCGTTGCTGGGACCAAGCAAGTCTGCTGCCAATATGGAATGTTTAAATAGACGTGCCATCCTCTCCATCAAGCCATGCACAATCTCGAGTATCGGTCCTGTATTTGATTCTCCCGATTGCCCCCTCGGTGCCAAGTGCGCAAATCCATCAGATGGTCAAGGTAGACCAGACAGCTCTCAGCGTCGAAATCAAGAATCGGCTACTACGAAGGGTAGTGGTAACAGTGGAACAGCTCGTTTGCGCGGTGGTGGTTATGGTAGCAGTGCTTCTGGTCATAATACCTTCCCCATATTTAGAAAACAGACAAATACGAAGTTCTGTGGTGTTCATCCCACCGCTGCTGCAAATGCTACACCTTCAAAGTCTTCCCGATCCTCCTCCACCAACGCCACTGCCTCTTATGTCCTACAGCATTCCCATTTCAATCCAATCAGCTCATTCCACAACACCTACATTAAACCCGGCTGCACATCGTAGTCAATTGCGCAATCAAACGAACCGTGCAAAGAGTGACACCACATCCTCCGAAGCTGATGATCCTGCCCACTCCATTCAACTCCTCGACAATCATTGCATCACTGGCATTCCCACTCACATGATCAACAATTAACATGGAATGCTTGGTGTGCTCAAACTCACGGAAATCGAGTCGTCACTCGGAGCCTTCGCACCGGGAATAGATCTCAGCAGACAAAACATCCACAATTGGCCTCCACGTGGGTTAGTCAGCACCTCTCAATTCTCTTTGTGGTGCGTGTAATTTCTTGTGTCCTCTCCTGTTGTTCAGTGAAATGCACAACAGATTCACGTCTCCTCTGGCCGACCAATATACGCGGCCACCACATGAGGTGGAATGTGACGTGTCTGTTGAATACCGAATCCACCATCGAATTGCCGATCGTCTTCCCTCCGACACACCATTGGACAGCTTGACCGATGAAATTCTCTTCTGGATATTCTACAACTTGTGTCATGAGGAGGCTCAACTGGTGGCCGCCAAGGAGCTGTGATTCCTCACCTCTCATTTCTGTCTACTTCATACATCACTGACCTCTCAACATACCCTCTTCTCCCTCCCAACCCATATGAGTGATGGGGTGTGGTGAGAGAGTTCTTGATTGTTTCTCTGAAAAAGTTACTTTTAGCCATCCTCCAGTTGCATAGCTTAGGTATTTTGTGCTAATTGGGTGGGTGGGTGAAGGGAGAGGATGGAGAAGCGTCCTAAGCCGAAGTAGATGGAATAGTCAAACTCTAGCATAAATGGTTGGCTTTATAACGGGCAATAATTGCTTCCGCATCGCATGCCCGTATAACGACGATGAAGTAGTGACGTTCGTTCTACTCATCCACCTTGTTGACGTCTTTATGAATGGCAAGGACCACTGTGGTTATAATTGTTGGAATTGATAAAGGAGATTAAAGCAGTCTATTCTATCATTTCAAACACAGATGCAGATTGAGATACATGTTGCGTTCCTACAGAGAGCATTGAGAGTTGGCAAGCAATCTCCCCATTGAACCATGCTTTCCATGTGTCGAGCTCATAGTTCCACTCAAACAAGTTTCATATTCACCTACCTGGCTGCCTGCCTGCCTGCCCGCCCGCCCGCCCGCCCGCTTCATTATCTGTCCGTACCCTCCGTCGGTGGAAATACAGATTGAATTCATTCATTCTACCAAATGAAAGAAAAAGCGCGTTTTGATTGCATAGCTGAATGCTTTAATCCGGAATGGGGTCATGGGAATGGTCACGACACCAAACCCACTGACAAATTAACACGTAGGACAGATTATACCTTCCATCTCGGCCGTGAGCAAAGCATGATCCTAATTAAAACATTCGGATTTGCATTTTAGAAACGCTTGGTTATTAAGAGCATGGATTGTTGGACTGGCAAAGACAATTACGCAAACATGAAGCACAGGGAAGAAGGAGAGACGTGAGTTAAATTGCAGCCAGCACTGCCATATCTCGGACGTGAGGGATAAATTGGCATCTAAGCAAAGAAGAGAAGGATAAATGCGAACAGATAAAAGGGTGGATGAGAGGGGGGAAGTCAAGTGTACGAAGCCGCACGCTTTAGCAAGCTTGCCGATTCTGGTGATAACAAGGGATAAGATAGATATCGGCCATAGAAATAGTGTATTAGTGCAAGAATGGAAGAATCACAATTCTCCGTTCGAGCAGTGGACACGATGGAAGTAGTACTTTCTTTACGATCAAAGAAAGTTTGTTTTGCCTTGAATGACATTATTTGTAAAAGTAAAAACTTCTGTCAGCACTTTGTGTCTGTTTTGCTAAAATCTGTTGCTTAAGAAAATACTTGGTAATTGATTGGACCTGAACGCCAGTGAAGCCTAAACGCTGTCACTTCCTTACTGGGTGGTTTGCTTAATCCCGTCATAAAACTGTTCACTTATTGTTTTTGAGCTCTCGTGTCATCACACTAAATTTATTTTTTGTTTCACTGTTTAATGCACTTATTTCGGCTTGTTATTTCTAACCAGTGACACCTTCTCTCCCATTCTCTTATGGTAGCTCTTCTTATTGCACTTCTTCGTAGCATGGATGGTTTCTTGTCTACCCTCCCTGTCCTTTGCAAACCATACAATAGCATAACAGCGTATGACGCAGTGTGTGTCCAAGGTATCGGATCTGTGGCCAATTTAGAATTTTTTACTAAGGATTTGAAGCAAAACCCACTTCTTTACCTTCCACAACCACTCCTTAGCCGCGAAAATACTGACCCCCCTAAAAGAACAGTTGTCGAACATCGAAAAGAGAAGCATTACTGTAACCTGTTCTTCTGGAGAGTTGTTAGGAATATACCTTGCAATGAGCAAAACTGCTTATAGCGTGTCGTGGTTACTAAAAGGACGAATGCGGCACTAAAATTGCATCGATGCGGCAGCACTACTGAAAGAAGCGCCATTAAAGGGGATTGGTGAGCAATAAGGAAGGACGAGGCTCTGTTAAGGGATACTGACTTGCGTGACCCAAGCCTACCCAGCAAATGGAAGCGTTTTCTTGGAAACGAGCACTCACATGCAACACGGGTTGGTTAAACGAGAAAAGTACACCTGGATAACGAACCCAGATGAAGGCGATGCTGTGTAGTTCGTTCCTTTTAAGCAAAAATAAAATGCGATAAGATGGGTCAGGGAGATCTCTGGTGAGTCTATCCAAATCCGTGGTTACAAACTTTGATTAACTGTAAATGAGCAATTCTAGAGTGGTTGAAATGCAGATCAAGACTACTTAACCCTTCACTTAACGCTTCGTGGAGGTGTAGAGGAGCAGTCTGTACCCTTATAAGAAAACTGTGTTGCCTGAATGGCCTTCATCCTGAGTGAAAGCTTCTCCCGCTGACCTACTTACAGCTTTAACTGAAGTGAAGTGGTAATGCTCTGTAAGAAACTCTTAGTGTGTTCGTCAGAGCGGCGTTATGTGCAACGGCGTTGCATTTCGTGGATGTCCGCATATTACAGATATGAAGGCGCAATGAATTCGGAACTGCTGCAGAGGGAAGGGGTAGCAGTGGAACTAGCCGTTTATGCAGTGGCGCTGATGACACTCCGTCTTCTAGCTTCTATAAACAGGCAATCAGAATTCTACATAAACAAGGACTTCTTGGCTCTCTAATCGCTTAAAAGCTCACAGCTGCTGCCACTGCTACTGCTTCAGCTTCTTCCTCCCCCTTTTCTTCTCCATCTCCCTTCTGTAACGCTCATATTGAATGCACCCATTCAGCCAACCGTTGCTGCATCGGACCGCCTTGCGCCTAGGAGTCACATGCGTAGTCGAATGCACTGCATACGGGGAAATAGTGCATCAGTTGAAGCACAGAATTCCACCTACCCTGTACAACTCTTTGACAATGGTGTCATCACCAACATTCCCATCGTCATGATCAATAACCGTTATGGACTGCTTGTTCTGCTCGGCTCATAGAAATCGAGTGTCATTTAAATTCTTTGCCTCAGGAATGGATTTCCACCGCCATCTATGTTAAACGTAACGTCCCACTTTCGGTAATACGATCGTTGTCGAGAAGTTATACAGAGAGGTGTGAATCTCCTGCGTCAGGGAATACAGTGCCACTCTGTACAGTTGAGTGAGCAATTTAATTCAACATGACTCCTTGCGTAAAAGAGAAGGATAGGCACTGTTAGTAAAGGAGGAGAAAGACCTTAAAGAACCAGCGATGGCAGCAGTGTTGGAATCATCACCATTTTATTGCTGGTGGCAAGAGTTTTGGACACCTGTGCATCTGGAATAGCGGCAATTCCTTATCCATGGGGAATTTCGTACTTGTCTGTATACTGAAGTGGGGAATGTAACGTGGCCAATTTCAGGTAGCAACTTACTGTCAACAATATTGCTTTTAGCGAAAAGAGCTGACAAGTTGCATGCATTTGTTCTTAGAACATGGTCTTTTTGAATTCCGAGATTGAAAAACTAGCGTTCAGTTCAAGTTTGCAGTCTATAGTTCTGTCCGCTGTATTTCATTTATTTGTGATCCTTCTATCATGGGGTGTTAGTTGAGATTGATGGATGTGACTAGAGTTAATGGGATACAGGAGCTTTATTTCATACTTGTAATGTGTTTTTTGGGGGGATCGTGTTTGTCCTGTATATCTGCCTATATCTAGTCCACCCTGCCCCTACATCACTTCATTCTGCACAGCCCAACTCTCCTCAATACAATCTGACGGCAGCAAGGACTGACCACATGATGAGCAGACGGAACAAGCTGATGGAGTCAAGGGACTAGAGACTGATGCGTCTACAAGACAAATGCCATATCCTTCTTTTATTTTTAGCAAAATACTCACAGCACAACGCAACACCTGGACTTCCACGTCTCAAGCAGTCACAAAACTCACGTGTAGAGAAGGAGACAATGAAGCAAGAGTCAGCCACATTTTGCTGTAACTGTCCATCCAACAAGTCGCTCTGATTTTACTACTGCGAGGTTTAGATACTGCCGGCTTCCAACTTCATCACTAGCCAGTCTCAGAATCACTTAGGAAGTAATAGGAGGGGTTTCGACGAAGGCGAGCCATAAAAAATTTTTGCAATGGTGATTATTTTAATGAGCAAAGAGTTTTGAGGTGCTATTACAGTTCTTGAATCGACACAAGGTTAGGTAGTCATGTTGCGAAGTTCAGAGTAAGTACGATGTCATTAAGGTGACCAAAGCATCCCCTTGTCGGTCACACACACCACCTGTCAGGATGTAAGCAAATTAAAGCACGGCAATGCATCAGCTTCAGGCCATTATCAGTCGCTCGATTATCATAGCAAACATCAGCTTGGGAGGTAAGGATAGTGATTTAACTCATTCGCCCACATTTTTGTTTGAACTGGTTGGTCACTTCAATTATATTTTTCCTTTTGTTCGTGTCGCTTTGACCTCTCATTGCAACAGCACAACAAATCTGTGCCAACACTCTCTGGTTCTCATCGCTTTGGGTTCTGTCAGGCTTCAAAAGGTATGCAGGGGACAGGAGTTGCTCATAGATGCTAACAAGTCATTGCAGAGTTACCCTCGTGTTTCAACTTTGACGTAGACATCATGTTGACACCCACTACTGCCGCTACTAATATGCCTACAGAAGCCGCTGCAAATAGTTTTACATTTTTCCAAAGAATTCATTTCCATTTGCCGCATAATGGGCGTTTAACCATTGAGTGCTCTTATTCCTGCAGCAACACCAAACGAATAAGTTGGGCATCAAATTAAATCTAAGTCATGACATATTCATTACTACGAACTGGCATTTACTTGCTCCTCTGACAACGACAACTATGTGTGTGAAATCGCTGAACTTACGTAGCATAATGTTTTGGGACTGGATCGGCTTAATCGTTTTGAGCATCGTCTATTCACAAAAATGATAGGCTGCTTAAGGTTTGCTTTTGGTTAACAGATCTGATCTCTCTCTAAAGGAATTCAACTGACAATTTCGTGTGGCTCGGCTTAAAATCATCCCTCTGAGCACCTTCTCTTGGTAAATGTACAAATTTTACCTACGCAAGGAAACAGCATTCATAGCTTAGAAGAGCAAACGGAACGCCTACCCTACGCAATCAAACCAAGGGGGCGTCCCCAAGAACTCATACCACAACTTCACGCTAATAAAGTCACCACTAGTGTCCATCCATGACCACACGATGTCTTAGTAACGCCGAAGTGGTACCGTCTCGAGGGGAAATCACAGGCGCGAATGCACGCCGGCCATCGATCCACTAGACCTCTAGCCAAAATTCCAACTGTGGCCCGTGATTACACAGCCATAAAAGGTTTTTCATTTCTCATCGAATTCGCACTTAGTGGCTTGCGGAAATGTATTCTCCGTGTGTTGTAGCGGTGGAGTCATAGAAACCGTTTGGAGAGTACCCGAAACCCAGTTAATGCCAAAGAGCAAATAATTGTGCAGGAGTGAACTGATTGTGCTTTAACTATGTTGTTTTTCTTCAAACAAGCCCTAATTGCTTTTCTAAAACTTTTGTCCAGTTGACCTTAGTTGACATAATCCAGGCGGGCTGCAACGGGTCCATCCCCGACTATTCTCATTCACGATCACTAGCCTGTCAGTCTCCTTCGCTTTAAGCTTAAATGCCGAGGGCCTGGAACTGCTTCCACGAAGATGACATAACGCGAACCTATTTCCAGCCTCCAATCATAACACGCAAGAGCTTTGGAGTTGAGACATACTTACAAGCTCTAGGAATGATGCTGATGATGATTATCTTCGTACGTCTTCAAGCCTTGGTACAAACAGAGAGCATTCAACTGGGGAAATAAATAAGTCACGGTGCATTGCTCGGTTCCAAACAACAACATTATAGCATAAGTAGAGTAGCCTTCTAACTGTGTCTCTCTCAAAGATCTTTGTATGATTTCTAGCACTTATTTTCCGCTCCGACACAGCAACGAATTTGATGCTAGCCATCCGCAAAATATGCTCGCCCTACTCCTGTAATAGTCTTTGTTACCCAACAAAATATACAAGAGCTGGCAAGATAGGTGTAATTAAGCTACCACTCACAGATGGTTAGTCAGTAAATACGGAGGACGACAGATTCCCACCCGAAACTCATCAGTCTGCACTGAGGCCTTGTGCCTTTCCACGTGCTTAGTTTCCAACTCCTACATATGTGATTGTGGTAGGGCAACGCATCGAACAACGATTGTGGTCGGAGCAGAAATTAGCGCTGATGACGTCCACACACGCGTAATTGCAAGTAATCCTTTGTGCATGAGGTTGAATTGGCGACTCACGTACAGGCATGTATGGTGTGCTTCACATATGCTCGTTCCACCCGTTGCATCGACAACTGACAAACATGATGCTTATCAACTCCTCATTCTCTCAACACACGCACTCACTGGTGACCGGAAGGGAACGTTAAGTTGCATTGTCTCCTGAGGTCTCCCAAAGGAGAAATGAAATTTGTCAATGTTCTTCGAGAAGCACCAACACTGGGTGGGTCTAATCAGTGTTCCCTAATGTGTTAAGAGAAATTCAAAGAATTCCTTTGCAAAGTATGGCCTATTTCAAACTAGTAGTCTAGATGCGCACCCATTGAAGGAACTTCCACAAAGCAAGGTAGCATTTAGCCCCGTACACAAATGCATCCCCTTGTGTTCGACGATATGCAAATAAACAGGCATCCTTAAAAATGAGACACGGGCTCGAAGAAGGAAATAAATAAACAATGGCATGCTTGAGTGGAGCAGAGTAGGTGATGCCATGCAGTGTTCGTAGGGTAAAGCTTAAGGCCAAATGACATGCAACAAGTTCTCTGCGAAGCATGGCCCAATTTAAGTAAGCAGCCTAGATGCACATCTATTGGAGGAACTTGCATAACGCAATCCTATTTTCATCTCATTATAAGTGAGCATTATGATTGCTGACGGCAAAGTGTCGCAACACCTATTGAATGTCAATAGGCTCCCCTCACACCATCCCCTTGAGCGCCTTTGCATCTATTCACCCATCAATTCTTTCCGTAGTCGAATAATCAACAGTATGGTCGGCACATTATCTCAGCTTCATGAGATTCATTCTGGGCTCGCAGTCGCTTACCTGCATGCTGACAAACTTAGCAATAGCTACTTGCAAAACAGAGAGGTGAGATTTAAAGATACCTGGGCCGATTAAAATTATTCTATGAAATGGTATAGCACATTAGTTTCAAGCGAATCAAAGAGAAAAGGAAACGGACTTCACAATCATTCTTTTGCATCCAGGAGGGTCTCATTTTATTTTGCAACAAGGTTTGGTAAAAGAGACTGCATCAGCACATATCGCTCGAATAGTCGTAAATGTCATGCTTTAGCAGTACACGTGCATGAGACTTAAATGCATCAATGAAAATTTTAAAATACGTAGCGTTCGCTACCCAACAGTCTCGTAACCAATGAAGCTTAGTGATGCCCTACCGCGCAGAGCATCTCATCAAATATAGTTGCTTGCATTACTCACCAATGTTGATAGCCGTCATCGTGTCTGCACTTATCACCCACTGGAACTATATGAATGATACACCGCTTGACCTACCCAATCATTATATTAAATAGGCAATCCAATGTTTCCCATGACCTTATTTTTCTAAACCTAACTAGATGCTCCTTTATACGAACAAGTTGCAGCCTCTAGTGAATTTCGACTCACTTTGAATTGAGCTACGGTGCTCTAACGTCAGGCCATGAGTAAGATTTTGACATAACACACTAAATTGTTTGAATTTTAGAAAAGCCAAGAAGGCATTAATTGTTTTCCTTTCGAGTGGAATTCGCAACAAGTATCTAAACAGCATAGAGTTAGAGGAGGTGTCCCGCTTTGCTCTCTTACATATATATATATATGTATATATATATATGCTCCATGCTTATTCAGTAACTGCACTGCCGAAGATACTTCATGGAATGGGTTCATATGCTTATTGCTATTAGTTACCCAACGTAGAATGCGTCCACCAAAATTGCTAGCAAAGTTTATGCTCGTAGTATTCGCACAATGAATGCACTGCCAATCAGCACACTGCCGGTGCGCAATGCTGTGCACATCGCGTTCTTTCTTAGCATTATCAGTGGATGCATTCTAAGGTCCATTGTGAAAATCCAATATATTTTATAGTAGCTTGGTAAAGCCCACTTAGCATCATTCGGCGGATTGTCATAAATAATATGATATTCGAAGAATAGATGAAGTGTCGTTTGCAGGATAATGCAATCGCTAATGGGGCAGGTATTAACAAAAAAGGTGACATTGTTACCTACTTGAACTCCAATTCCACCGTATTTGACGCCTACAATGTCACTGCAAGCTAATTTTTTAGTCGCCAAGGACAGGCAGTTTGGCTAGTAAGTTTAGTAAATACCGACATCACATTGATTTAGATAGGGATATTGCAACAAATGGAAGACGCCGTTTTCATTGTCAACTAAGAACAGCATTGGCGGTACAGCATGTTTTACTCATGGCATCGTTGTAAGAACCTGCACAAGTCGGTAAGGCATTAAATGACACGATTAAGCCGATCGGTAAATTACGTCAAGGCCAAGATTCCTACAAATTGATTTGGCGTAGATATTTTTAACATCCAGATAAGTTATAGCGTGACAATGCTGTAGATGATAATGAAAAATGGCAAGTTCACATTCATCATTCTCGACTAATACCGACTCAATCAACTCAAACATTATTTCGTTATAAGGCACAGACGGTTTTAGAACCGCCTTCAGTTGGCACGTTTGGTCTCCCCCTACAAAACATCCTACCCTGTTGCTTTACTATCACTTGCTTTTAAGTCTTTGTCCCTAGCACCTTCCCCTTAGAAGCACTACGAAATTTTCTCATGCAAAGGCACAGCACTCACAGCCGATACTAACGAACGAAATGCTAAGCCTAAGCAATCAAATCGACCGAAAGACACCGAAAACACCCACCTCAATTGCCCTTCCAAGACCATTGGATGCCCGTGTAACGCCATAAGAGAACCACGCTGGAATGAAATCAGACACACATGTATGCATAAATGCATTCCCCGTGTGCTCGACGATATGCAAATAAGCAGACATCCGTAAAATGGAGATGTGGATTTAGGGAGTGGGGGAAATAACCGATGACATGCTTGAGTGAAGCAGAACAGGTGACGTGGCACAATGTACACAGGGTAGAGCTTCAGGCCGTCGTGTCTTCCAGTTTTGTTGAACAAAGCGATTAGGAAGGGGACACATTATATACGTTTGACATGGGCGAAGCCAAATGACACGGTGTAATAGTAGGAGAAGCCACCAAGAAGCATTATTAAAAAAAGTAAAACGAAGCCAGCGCCCATGGATTAAGTAAGATGAATGTGTATTTGTTCCTAGATTTTCCAATAAAGTGCTGAAGAGGTCGCATGGATAAAAGGGTTAGGTCGATCCCAATTGTGCTTCCATGCCAAAGCTTTGACGCCCACGGATCACTCGTGCGCTACAACCCTAGCAAAATAAAATCGCGTCTGTATGTTGTTGCTATGAAACACAGGGGAGCTGATGATGTTGTACGCATAGAAGAAGACCTTGGAACATGGTGACGTGCAAATAAGTGGAGTATAACAGAGAGCAAGAGATGAGCCTAATCAACAAATCGACTGCACTTCAATGACATGGGAGGGTGGATGGTATAATGAATGGGTCGATGCAAAGGGCAGTAAGGTTGTGTAGATCAGTGTGTAGGTCTATTTTATGATGACAGTGGGCTAAGACAGAACCGTAAACGGTAGTGCGGGAGGCTACAGTAGCCACCAACTGACTGTCCTCCTTTCCATTTCCATTAAACGACTTATCAGGCGATACCACTGCCTACGTAGCTGCAGCCAGCGTTGTGTGGTTCGGTTGCTGATCTGATGTTGTCAAGGGTCAGAGCCTTTGTTGAGTGTAGGAGAAACTGTCAGACGCGGCAAGGTGACGCCAGAGTGTTTCATACAAATCATAAATTGTGGTCGTAGGGCAGCACATAAAGAGGATAAACTAGCAGTGCTTACAATGTTTTGAATGATCAAGGGACACCGATTCGCATGCCACTCTAAATTGGTTGCAATGGTTGGGCAACCAGTGCAGATATCTACATCAGCGATGGTGGCAGCGATGATGGAGTCGACCACGCATTTGGTTGTTGAAGTGCACCAAACAAGGCGGAGAATGTGAGAAAGGTGAGTGAATGCCAAATGATCTTGAGGTGGTAGTGGTGTAGCAAATGGATGATTTGGTTGAGGACTTAACAAAGTGGCGACAGCTGTAGCAGTTACTAATTACTTGTAGTAAAAGGCTACATTTAAAAAGCACAACTTGTAATGCAAATGCAAATGAACATAAGTCATCGTAGCTGGAGAAGTGAAACCTTAGCCTAGTTGAGATGGGTTTCTTTTACATTGGTTAGGAAGTCGAGTGATGCGTAGTTTAGTGAAAAAATATTATTAATGAACGGCAAAATTATTCTGCGCTTAAAAAGGAACTATTTTTGACGTATTTCTTTGTCCGTAAATATAAAAATATGCAATTTTTACACTTACTGCGGCACAGATGAAAAATTTAGATGGAGGAGTGTTCTTAATGATGGCTGATATGGCATGCGTAGAAGTTCATCCCTTCTGACATGTTGGAGAGCGCTGTTTCTGATAGTCAATTTGCTGTTGAGGCGGAATGGGTCCAACTTCCTTCCCTAAGACTCACTAATTTACCCCTCACGAGGAACATAAAAGCAACCATTTTGAATCCGATTTTACTGCAATGGAAGGAGGGCCATTGGCCGCATCTGTATGAGCACATTCATTTCAGGCACACTTTTGTGTCTTTGACCGTACTGTGGGGTGTACCCTTCTCCCTTATGAGGCAAAATAACTTCAAAATTATTAGGGGCTTTTTGGGACAACTGTGCTGTATTTGCTCACAAAGGGAACCGTGACGAAGGTTGGTGACTTTCGAAATGGTTTCTGTTCACCTTCAATGCCTTTAAATGAGAGCACAATTGACGAGGAAGTGCATTGCCTTGGCGGCAGATGAATGGGATCTAAGGGACTAGCCATCGCATCCTATAATATTCATTAAAAGTAGAGGTCTTCAGAAGCACCTGCTCTACTTTTCTATACGATGATAGGTAGATGGTCTATCCACTCGAGCACTTCTACTCTGATAATGATTTATGTGACCAGTACTCTAAAATGGAACCAGAACCGGAGACCTTGTTCTGCTTCAGTCGCCTGACATTGGCAGATAGTTTGTGAGATCAAACTGTGGGGTGGACGGCGCCTAAAGGTCCCGAGGGCAGGTGTAGTCAGCTCACAACTGCTAAGCAGGGCGTATTCTATCAGTGGAAGGTGCTACGCATTGAGTCATTTCCCTTACAGGCACCTTGCTGAACCATTGCTGAAAATAGATTTCGCCTGCAGTTGGTTGCCATTAAATGTCGGGTTTCAGCTCCTTTTTGTGTTAACGTTTTCATGAATGCACATTCTGGATGCGCAATCCGATGAAGCATTCAAGATTGCAAGCATAAACAAAGAATTGCTAACAAAGAAGTAAGTAGAGGAGAGAGATGGGAAATGAATGGTCGAATTAATTTAGCCATGGTTGTCGCTACATCCGCTGTCGCTGCCGCTATCAATTAAGGAATGTGTTGGGTGCGTAACCTTTCACCAAGCATTTCGGCTTAAACTTACTTTTCATTACTATACCTCAGTCCACACCCATCGCGATTTAGGTGCGCACTTCGTTCCACATAGCCAAGAATTTGTCTTTGTGCATTCGGAATGTAAGGCTAACGCCAATACACTGGCTGTGGTTTTCTTTATTATGGCATCAAGTTCATTGGTGTTGTTGAATGGTAGTTAAATCACAAGTTGCTCCTTGGTTTAATTTAGCACCATCAAGGAAAGCTCATCCGTATATGGCGCCATCATAACTGGTTAAACGTTTGGGACTTATTAAACCTATCTTCGCAACACATGAAACAACGTTTTCGAAGCAAATTCTAAATGCCTGCCTGACTTCGGAATGCGCTCCGAACTTAGAGTTTTTAATGCATGATGCAAAACGTACATTCAATGAGTGAGACAAGGACGATGACGACATGAATGCCTTTAACCAAGGGATCTTCTTCTTGCTTGAGTTGTTTATTGCTATTGAGTTCATATATTTTCGATTTCTTTTGAATTTTATACCACATCTCATTGACTTTAGCTACAGACCCATTGTACTAGATTTCTGCGTCCTAAAAGTGTCTTTATATGCCTTCTATTCTGGGAATTTTACATACTAACCCCAAATTATGCTCGACGTTTGAATAGCTGTACCTGGACTTAGCGTTATACTGCCCTTGACTTCCCAACGCACCTGTCTCTGCGTTTGTCAAGAGTGTATTAAACACTATTGGATAAATCAAGTAAGTCAACTCTTCCGCACTGTGTGTTAAGACGATTATCTTAAATTTTGTGGCAGAATCCGCCTTGACTGATAGGATGCATCACAAATGCCCTTGACTCCTGCATCTTGCGACGCTTTTGGATGAGTTTCATAGCAACGATTATGCTTATTTGCAGTGAATATGTCCATCTACAGTGCCTGGATAGCACAAGCCTAACACCGGATTCTGGAATAACCTAACTCGCTGCTACTTCGACTAAACGGAATTCGAGAATTTCACTTAACAGGCCACCCTATTTCGAAATGGAGACCTTATAAAGTCAACGCACTCATTGAAGACGTTGGAAAGGTGATGCTTGAACTATGGCATGATGGTTCTCCCACAATTAAGTATTAGGGCTCGAACCAGTACCGAATACAATTGACTTGTTATTTTAATTTGCTGATTCCCGTATATTAGGTTTTGTCCATGCACACGATCACCAAATCCTGCTAGTCCACCAATTCCAAAGCCAAGCAAGCCTCTAGTCTCTTGGTGGTTCTTAAACTTAACCGCTTTAATGTGATAAATGTAAATGAGCCACTCTCCGTCAATTTGTTTAGGTGAATAGTTACATAGTTAATGTCTGTCAACTGCTTATTCCATGCACGCCAAATAATGGAATCGATTCATCACATCGTTTCTTCTTCGTCTATTGACAATGCGTTCCACGTAGCGTGTCTGCTTAGTGTTTCATATAGGTCCAATTAGCTGCAAGTCTTTATTCCTGAATTAAAACTGGCTTTGTTCAGTTCTAATTAGCGTTTCGGTATTACCTGATGCCTTGGTCAAGCAGCGCTGTTTGATCTATCGATAGAGCTCAAATGTAGACGGGTCTTGTAAATGAGTGAAGCTGAATAAGTTAAATTCCTCTCAATATGTCAAGGAGCAGCAACTAAATTGGGATGAATTGACCCATTAACTGAAATTAGGGGCACTCATTTCGCTGTTACGAATGGCGACGTTTGCTATGAGGTACAAGTTGTTGCCTCATTTGGCGTACTAAACTCTGTGATGGGACTTCTCACTACATGTCTCTCACGTCAAAACATGTCTTACTGTGCATTTAGCAGGTGCGTACCACACAGTTCTTTGTTGTTCGATCTATTACCTTTACGTGCGTTAGTCCTCCTGTACAGTTTCTCTTCAAATGTCCAGTTACAGGGCCAAAGAGTCTAACAGTACAGTTTGAAAAGACATTGTGGGAGACGATAATGTCCAAAATCGTACGAAATACCTCAATCATGAGCCAACGAGATCAGGAGGACGCTCTGCTTGTTGGTACCCGTGTACTAATTTGATGAGGAACCATATTATGATAGGAAAGGACAATACTGTTAGCAAGGGCAGGAATGACTGCCAGTTGGAAATGCCTGGTCTGTTTAGGCATGCTCATCCAGCCTCCATTCGGGTAATAAGTAGTGATTTCGTGCTCTGTAGCAAGAATCATGCAATGCATTTCCACTCTTTGCATGCAGTCACTTCACTAATCATCATTAATTTGTTGATGCCTCCACCAAGCAGCGCTGTTTGACACACCGTCAGAGCTTAAATGCCAACGAAAGGTGTCACCTAGGGTTGATCGCCAAAGAGTAGCCCAGAGTGGACTGAAAGTCTCAGTCAATCGAACGTAAAACAGCGGAAGCAACGTAACTGCACACCTTCACTCAGATAATGAGCGCCCGTTGTGCTGTAGACGCTTCACTGCATAAGGCTTATAAGGAAAGCACAAAATCCACTAGTTTATTTCTGATGAACGTTGCACACACAAAGGTATTTTCTCCTTCAGGATAGACACAGACCAGATAGAAGCTAATGCATTCACTCAAGCCAAATGCCATTCGGACAGGATAATTTGTTTCTAGCCACAAAAATTTGCTCCCAACTCCGACAAGCCTTGCTATGGGAGGAGCCCAATCCAGTTAAAACTCTCTGCAAAGTTCAATGATTGCCGAATTAAAATTGGCATTACCCAAACCTCAGCTGAAGCAATCTTTAACTTTAACTTCCTTATTAACCGCTCTGACACACAGTTGGCATCACTGCGAACAATGCGCAGACAATCCAATGAGGGTACGGTTATTTGTGTTTTGTAAAATAAAATCGTGATTTACAACGAAAATCATTTCATCTTCATTAGCGCCGTCACAGCTGCCTACGCCGATCTAATACAGATGAAATGTCGTTTGTGCTTCTGCTTTTCTGCCACTAGCCACCCGTGTGATTGTGGTTAGGCGACGAATCAAACCTCGAATCACAGAGGAAATCAAGATTAGCGTTGATAACACCTAAACACACACGCACATGTGGGTGACCCTTCGTACTTGAGTTTAAACTGGTGACTCACACGCATACAAAGGGTGGTGATCTTCGTCGTGCTGTTTTTTCATCGCATCGACAGCTGGCAGACCCGCTGTCCGTCTGCACCTCGTTTGTTTCTTATTCACCTGCCTGCCTGCATGCCTGCGTGTCCGCCCGCCTCATTATCTGCCCTCACCCTCAGTCGGTAGAAATGCAGATCGCATTTATCCATAATAGCAAATGAGAGAGCCAGCGCGTTTTGACTGCATGACTGAATGCTTTCATCCGGAATGGGGTCATGGGAATGACCACTACACCAAACCCACTGACAAATTAGCACGTAGGATAGATTATCCCTTCCACCTCAACCGTCAGCGAAGCATAATCCTAATTAGAACATTCGGATTCGCATTTCTAAAATGTTAGCAAATACGAGCATGGATTGTTGGACTAGCAAAGACAAACACGCAAACGTGGTTACCTTAGACTAACTACCAGTGCTACTACCGTCACTGCTAATTTGAATTCTGAACACTAGTAAAGCAATTCATGTGCATAGGAATCCGAGTTGATTCGATTGCATCTATCATTACGCATTTGGAAATTCTGGCAAAAGCACGATGAATGATGTACCACAAGGAAGTTAGGGTAAAGAGCAATAGAAATTCGAGGATCCAAGTCCACTCTCACTCAATACCACCGTTAGCATAAACCACCTGCAGACATTCCGATGCTTGCATATCTGCATCTACTTCACAAAACAAATCCAAATCAATCACATCGCCCGCTTCATCTTTACTAGCAGTATCACATGCGTCTTTACTGATCTCTCATTAATGAAAGCAACGGTGCCATTTGTACTTGCGCCTTTCCAACCACTCCGCCTCTACTCCCAACCATGTGTGTGGGATTGTCGTAAGGCGACGCGTCAAACAATGAATAGCAATCAGAGTGGAGATCAGCGCATGAGGTCAAACTGGCGACTCACGCACATACAAAAGGGAGTGAGCTTCGCTGTGCTCATTCCCCTCGTCGCAGCGACAACTGACGGAAGTGGGGTTCGTCTGCTCCTCCTCCACCTCCCCCTCATCCTCCCCCTCCTTTCCCTCCTATTCTTAATTCGCCCACCACACGCAGCCAAAAGATGTCAGAGAAAGCGCTGTAAGTTGCATTATTGCATCTGATTTCTTCTGCACGCGAAATGCATTTGGTCACATCCATTCTCCATAATCAATAAACAGACGAATGCGATGTTCTGCATGGATGAGGATTTTCCCGCCCTCCCACACGCAAAGATGTCATCAACTCGTACCACCACCAATGAATATGGTGGTGATTCCAATGCTGCTGCCTGTGCTGCTTCTTCGCATTCTTCCCCATTCCCCTCGTCCTCTACACGGGCATTCTATGTCCACAGGTACCACGTGCATTATTAATGGTCCTTTAAGCGCATTTAAGCGAGGTAATAGCCTTTTAAGAGCGTTGGCTACGTTTGCGCATTTATGGCTATTGTAACCTCAGATTCTTTTGCAGCCATTATCAAGAGGATAAGCATAACTTGGAAAATTTATGAGAAGGGGCACGGTTTTTAGCAACGGCTGTTGAATGTTCAGGGACGCGGCAGCGTAATGCACCCGAGCCCAGTCGATCTTGATTAGTAGGTCGTATAGATGTCTTAGCCCATCAAAGTGGTCAGAACCAAGTAAGGTCTTTTTCTTGTGATTTATTAGGCTGAGGGAAGCCTTCGTCGTTGGAGAATACAACCCTAGCAGCCCATCTCTCAAACAGTGCTGGATTGAGCAATGCGATGGATGGATGAGGTGTCAAGTCGTCACAGTCCCAGTTTCCAGGATGCCAATAGATGTTGCTGTCGGTGCAACCATTTATGATGCGCTAAGGCCGTCGGTTGCCGTGGTTGTGTTAAAGAACACAGCTTGAAAAGTTCCAGTTGCTCTCTGACTTATTATCCGATTTTCATATAGATAATTGCTGTAACCAAAGTTGATATGCATAATCGTTGACCCTATTAAGCTCACTTCCGAATAACAAAAGCAGAGGACTCAAATACAGTTATTCTTATCAACGGCAGATAGGAGTGAGTGGACGTGATTTAAATCGGAGTGCTAAAGAAGAATCTAAGATACTTCAATTCACCAAAGGCCAATTGAGCATTTACTACTCAAATGTAAATTAACATACCTAACATAAAGCGACAGTAATAGCTTTGGGAGTTCAACAGTGGTCTCCTGTTGCATTTTGGACTTTTGGGCTTTAGCTGTTCCTGTTGCACTACATCACATTGTCAGGTGAGGGATTTTTAAAACATGTTCCACGTGGGTGAAGGTGAAGTGAGTGAGTGAACGAAAGAGAAGTAAGCAGGGTCAGGTTGCTCCTCTCGAAGTTGTTGCCACTAGCACTGCCTGTTTGCTCATGCCTCCTCTTAATCTGCAGTGAGCTGTAGTGAACGTGAGAGAAATGCTATATTTTTTCATGCCTTATGTTTTCGACTCTCTCACAATTACTCATCCTGCAACGGGATCATGGGCACCCCTGAACATCATTAACTCGTCAGTGCTTGCGACTTCTTTGTATCCCACAGAGGTGACACGTCCAACTTGCATAATTCCCAATCAAACAAAGTTAACTGATTTCAACCCATTCAAGCGCTAAGTATGCTGCTTCCCTACTTAACCACACCATTCACTATCCATCATGCCTAGCTGGCTGACAATTAAATTTCGATCTCCAAAACCGTTTCGAACTTTTATCACCGGGAACGAAGCGGGATTCTTGGGTCAGACGCGCCTAGCCCGTCTGGATTATTTCAATAAAACTGCACTTAACTTATTTTATTTTGTGTTTCGGCTGTCAGCAATCTACGTGTACGTATGCGGCCTCTGCAAAATGACTCCAAAACATGACAGTACACGAGACAGAAATGTCATCTTTACAACCAGCATAAAATACGTAAGGTATGAGCACCAAATCCAAGTCTATAGTACGAAAGCTTGCACACTTACATTCATACTGCTTAAAAATTTGGCAGATAGATGCAAAGGTGGGAAA
Organism: Taenia hydatigena; assembly: GCA_036345935.2. Classification (NCBI taxonomy): domain Eukaryota; kingdom Metazoa; phylum Platyhelminthes; class Cestoda; order Cyclophyllidea; family Taeniidae; genus Taenia; species Taenia hydatigena. Next base: position 3,464,731 of record JADWOT020000004.1, on the reverse strand, counting down.
ATAGGAAATAGTTGATCATTAGACACTGGATCGAAATGTGCGTGGGAGAAGGTTAGAACACTATGTGACCGGTCAGGCGGGCGCAATCGCTGACTTTATTTATATCACGATTTGAGAGTGCCACAAACGGAGAAACGAGTTAAAGTTTGCTAGGTAATCTGTTTGTGTAGATGCACACGTAGGACGGAAACTTTGCTTATCGTTGAAGTGGTTGCTATGCCTAGCAGTGTGCGGTCAATTTTTCCATAGAACGTTACACACTTCCTTGAATTCTGTCTCATAGTTGGTGTGCCTATTCGAGTAGGGATCCTGATTTGCAATCCATCATCTTGCAAGGAGGTCTTTACCACATCATCAAAATACTCGGCTGACATAACTTGCCCCTGCAAGTGTGCTTCGACAAACGCATAAAAATGACACTGAGCATAATTCGAAGTGACTAGGCTGGGCTTGGTGCAGACTTGAGGAATCCTGGAACTAGTTGCAATGACTACCACTTGGAGTGTAATGTGGATGCATTGGCACCACTGAGATGGTTTAACGCAGCAATAATGCTAATTGGCATTTGCATTCGTTTGAAATTTCAACTGCCTTACGCATCGACGTTACTGAGGGACCTATCTACTGATCATCACTGCCATGACAACAACGACGAGCGAGTGATGGAATGAGAGGACACCGACGTAGGACTCAACAATGAAGTGTTGAAGAACGTTAGTGGCGAGGCGGCAAGAGTGTCGGATCGCAGGGAGGGTGAAGTCCACGAGAGTAGACAATGTGTGCGAAGTAGCCCATCCCCTAAGCCGACGTGCACGCGTGGCTTTACGAGCACACCCAAACTTCTATCGCTCTCAGCAATGCAACCCTGTGTGTGCGTGTGTGCACAACAATTACCGCTGGCTCGTAGAATGGCAGCGACTTTTGTCGTCAAAGTGAAACTGTGCTTGTGAAAGCGCATGAGCATATCGACCTAGACACTGGGCCGTTTTGCAAACATTACACACTTGGGTCCTTCATGCTAAATTATGCCATTCACCATCTTGCTCAGTACCATTTTCATGCACTTGCAGCACAAATTGCGCTGCATTGCAGAGAGCAGGAGACGGTCTACTTCGCCTCACATCAATTGTTTACTCTTGTGGAATTGACCCGATACTTTTGCTAACTCAGGTCAACCTTCCTCTTCCCATTTATCACCCCATATCGCTCTTCCACTGGCTGCTGCACCAACTTTTGGCCACTAGATGCATCGAAGCCGTCCCATTTGTCATTTATCATGTCAAATTCTCGCTTTACAAACAGAGGACATGATTAGCAGTCCACATTACATGATGTGAACTGCAGTACTTATATTGACTTAGTTAAAGTGGCATGCCTGCCTGTCTGGAGCACGGGAATAGCGTCATATGCTGAGGAAAACAGGGAGTGGAAATCGACTTCTCCCAATCGAAAAGAATGTTGAGCGCTTAAACGTCCGAAAGAGTCAGCAGTGCTTAATTCTAAATGGCGGAGCATGACCTCCATCAGGACAATTTTCCGTCCACCAAGCAAATGAAATTGACAGTGATGACGAACAATTGAGTTTTAGTGCCTGAGCTAAATACCACTAGTTGATGTTGATTTGATTAGGAAATAGACGATATAAATGCTTTCACATTACAACACACAGAGCAATCACGAGTAATGACAGCTCGCTAATCCATCTAGGTGATTATGATTCCAACTCAGGTTGACTAGTCGTGAGACAGGCCAATTCGGTGTGTGTGTGTGAGAGGAATTGTGGCATCGCTCACATGCTTACTTTTGCCCGTTCATAGAACACTTGGAAGCATGAACAAACAGCACCGACTTTAGAAAGAGCAAATCCAAGCCTGCTTACTCTCCTTTCACCCACTCACTAATTTATTCACATTCATCCATGTTAGTCGGCAAGTTGAAAGCTCCTTACTGACAATTAGTTCAATTCATTCGCGCATACCACTTGTTTCTTCTCAGTAACAATCAGATATTGCGCAAATTTACGCAGCAGTATGCACGACGTGGCAAGCATTCACTCAGCTCTCAACAAGTTGGAAGCCAGCAGTAATGACGACCTCACAATTGCACAATGTAGCCAAATCGGTACCATCCGGTAACATTAGGAAACGCGTTAAGCTTACTCGGCAATCAGGCCAGTTCCAAGACTCATCTTATGCAAAAGTTAACGTGATTGAGGATCATATCCACCGATCTTAGTCCCAATGTCGATGGCTGCCGACTGATAAGGTGCCTTCTGTGTGTTCTGTAACGTGAAGTGGATGTAGTACCCGATGGTGAGGTGGTGCATTGTAGAAAGTGGGAAGAACAAAGCTATCGTGAGGAGGAGAAAGCGTTGAATTACAAAACAGGCACAGTCCATTCGCGATTAGGCAGTGGAATCAATGCTAAGCAGCCCTTTTCTTAAGCCGGTGTGTGGATATGCCTTTACAAGCACACTCAAACACCTGCTGCTCTCGGCGACTCAACTGTGGGAGTTCATGTCACTCTGCACTTAGGGTAAGTGGCAAATTGTGGGCGTCTGTGAATTTCGATCTCCACTGGCCTACTGCGTCCATGCAGAATCACCATTATCAAGGAAGTGAAGCTGTAATAGCTTAGAACAACACCGACTTAATAGTTGTGACCAAACGAATGACTGGCTGACTAGTTGGTGCAAGTAAGTTGAGTAATGACGCATCTAGATGTGAGCAGCAGGTCAGGACACTGCTTTAACAAATCTATTTTGATCACATCACCCACACATCCGTGCTAATTTGTCACCGACATGACTGAACCCTACAGACTTCAATGCTTATGTTGTCCATGCTGGAATCGACATCGGAGATCTTGGTCCAAGTACTGCTTTAACATATTGTTGTGTCGGGATCGATCCCTCATTTTTTCAATCTGGTATCGTCGTTTTGCAGAGCTGAAATGCCCGTTCTATCACCTGAATGAATTAAGATGCACAAAGCAATCCACGCCAGTAGAGGCTCTAAGATGGCTTTAATAGATTCCATTAATCCACCACGGCATTCAAAACATTTGTTCTTGTAGCAAAAAACAATGATGAAAGTTCTGGCTAACGATCACATGAATAATAGCTGCCCCTCCAGTAGAGAGCAACTATGTTAGCATCGCTGGAACAAGTGGACGGTGAGTGTAAGGATATTTTTGGCTACCGGGCCTATTTCCATTGCTAGGTATAAAGTTTCAGTAACTTGTAGACGACGACCCATCAAAGTGGCTGGGTTAACAAAATTACGTGGCTAGAAATGCTACGTGCAAATTTGGAAACAAATCGACTGTAAATGCGACCACAATTTAGTTCTACTTGGTTGCAGCCTACTAATACATGACCAACTCTGGAAAAGTAGGAACAGTCATCACGTGGAATAGAAGGTTGTTAGATTAGCGATATCGAGAGAGTTTATGGAATACATTAATTTTGTGTTTCGTTTGGACCGATTTTAAGTATTTATTGTTTCAACTTTGCACTTGAGGATTGCATCTGCCGATGATGGTCTCTACTACGGCAAAGACAACTGACTGATGGACTAGCTTCAGGCTAGCCTGTGATGAGGAGTTGCTGAGGCGATGCGTGAAAGCGAACGGGATGAGGAAGTGCCAGATCGCAGGGCGGATCAAGCCCACGAGGGTAGATAACTTATGCGATGCGAAGCACTCCATCTCTCAAGACGGTGAGTGCGTGGTTTTGCGAACGCACTGCAACTACCACTGCTTTACCCTTATCACGTGCCGCTCTGTGCTCACAGTGGGCAGTCGTGCGTATGTGCGCTGAGCAATAAACTTTGGTTTGGTGAATACAATCAAGCTTAATAGCGTAGCTAATCATCTTGCACCTTAAGTATGAAGGTTGACGAAACGGATTTTCGTTTTTGAATCCACTTACTGACATGAAGCACCTTCACTTCCTACCACCAAATCTGCTGCGTTGTGCATGCTTCGACTCGCAGAGATACTTTTCATTTTTATGATACTCCTTATAGCCAAAACTGATCTCCTGTTCGGTCTGCTTGATTGCCTAAAATCCATTTTAATGCAATTTAGGATCAAGTTTACTTTACTACAAGGATACAAGTGGTGAAGACTACCCGTCGACGCAAATGCCAGCAGCCGAGCTGGGTGGAATTGGGGACACACGAGTACACATGAAGTCGTGGCTTTCCTTTCTTGTTGGTGAATAGTTTTGCCAACACAAAATGAATTTGCATCCTCGTCACTACTTTAGTTCAGTTGTTTTACGATGGCAAAAGCTGTAGGCTAGAATTGCGATTTGGATGGACTTGGTACAAAAAGCTCATGTTCGACTGTACTCAGTTATTCAAAACTTGAACATCTACTGAGAACGAAAGCACAATATGGTTTGGCATATCAATAAATGTTTGAGCGGTCTTATTCCCATGCCCAATAAGTGATAGCACCGTATGCCAAGTTGACAGTGTCATGCCGAGTTGGCCCAACACCTTGGCAAACCACTTTCTCTCGATCTTAAAATTATCTGGCAAAACTTAATCGAATCATTCTGTCCGCAGTTGAACGAAAGAACACTATAGTATATTTCCTGGTTTGCACAATGGATAAATTAGTTTTATCATACCAACTGTTTGTCAGGATTTGCTTTGGTAACCATTGGTAACTATTTATAGGTAAGTAAATCAACCTCTCACATAGTCCAACGCCGTTTTGGCTGGAATTGGATCCTTAGCAAATGTCTTTTCAATGCTTTAGAAAGGGCAACTAATGAAAGCTTCGGTACTAGTATCAGCACTGATAGCAGTAATTTCCACATTTTGCGAGTATGATGAAAGAAGGAAACGTAATTTTAACAAAAGCAGACAAATTGAAATTGAAACACACAGAGCTGAAGGAAAGTTAAGGTAGAAGGAAGATTGAAGAAAACTACTGGCGCTGAACTTGCCACATCGGAGCATCAACATCGGCGGGAGCAGGTGGAGGGAGAGGAAATCGGGGCCTAAAAAGCTGGGCAGGCGGGAGGTAGCTGCCGTTAAAAGTGGGTGCGGGGTAATAGGTAGGTTGACTAACAGCTTCAACACCATCACCGCCTCCCATTGGTTGATGTTGGTGGGGCAATGTGCGGCGGATGCATGTCGTCAATGTCCCCGGTTCCATAGGAGAAAGAGGAGGAGGGGGTGCAAACCCTTTGCCAAGACGACCCTGCTCACCGGCACGTATGCGCAATAGCGTGATGAACGTGAGACCACTGTGGAGGCATTCGAGGCGTGAGCCGTTAGAAATGAAGTAGCTATAATTTAACTTTCTAGGAATGATTCCGTTTTAACACTACACTCTGCTTAAGATAATGTGCCTCAACACTCACGGACTAGCCGGAACACCGTTAATCATGGTGCTAGGTATGTGGTGATGCAGTCTTTTGCAAACGATTGCGTTAAACTCATAGATATCCACCTTATAGTTTGCACCAAACCCAAAACCGTGATGAGGTGCTCTGCTATAATAAGAACCTGTGCTCATTTTAAAGGTGGTCGCATGTCTGTTATGAACTACTCTCACAATGGTGGTTCCGTCTCAAACCTCAGAATGTAGCATCCGATCTTGGATGAACAATACATGATCTAGCCTGACATTAAATGCGGTATGGTTTTTTGTGATCCATAAGCATTATGTACGGGAAAATATTGTGTGTCTCATGGAACTACTTCGCTACTTTTGTTTGATTCCATGGCTCTTAATTTGATTCGAGTGTCCTTTGCAGAGATGCTAATTTGACCCTTATGTGTCCAGTATGCATAAATCTCACAAATAGCACCCTTTTACATCCCAGTGTTGGGAGTCTATGCAGCTCAATTGATGCAGAGCTAAAAATGCAGGGGGAGATAATGGGCATTGTCCACTTTATTTCCACTGGATTACCATGTGTATAAGTAAACAATTTGCCAAAAAAGTAATTTAAATTGGATACATCTTTGTTAGATCTATGAAAAGATCCTCAGAGCTCGTTACGAAAAATTGCGAGAATTTTCGAGCAGCTTTTACAAACTCTCTCAATAAAACTCACGAAACGGATTAAATGAACGATGGCTACGCAAGCAGATTAATCCTACTTCGCAACAGATTGCCCAAGTAGCATAAGCTGATTGCTGTTTAGCACCCATAGCGCCTGAAACTTGCTGAAAACCTGCGTTCAGTAACCGGCGACACAAATGTCTTTCTTATTTCTCGGCGATTATCGAACAGGCTTTTCGAATGCACGGGCTATGTATTCACCGTTATTATTTTCTGCATCTAATTAATTTGCTCTCTGCTACTCAGGAGTACTAATGCTAAAAATAAAATGATAATGACTTCTACTTGCAGAGTACGATTAGGTATTTTCGATCTAGATGCTTTGTTTAGAAACGTTTTATCAATGCCTGAGCAGGCTGCTTAAACTTTACCAAGAATTTGTGATACTTCTCAAATCCATAGGGGAAAGTGCCTTGGCACTCCTTACTTGCAAAAGCGATGAAGTCTTCCAACCTTAATGTCGACACGATAATCGCACAATGGACAAAATTATAGCAAGTCTGATATATTTTACACTAAAGGAAGTTCGTGGAAGAAGGCCTGTTGAATTCAAGTAAACTTGTTCTGTTCGCTCAAAAGTCTTAAGAGCTAGCATGAGAAATTCCAATTGGCACTGATATAAAATCCTTTGAGTTAGTTTTAGGGTCAAACTGAAGGTTGCTGTGGAAATTCAACAGACATGATGCCTAGGAAATGTGGTTATCACTCCTTTCGAGAGGGATGTCATTTCAATTCGTGATCTTAGATTTATTTCGCATCAAAGTCTTAAATGTGCAAGTTCAACGCTTAATAAAGGGCTTCTATGTAACAGAGTTCTTAAAGACTCCGTTGATGCAACCGTATTGTGGATCGTAATTTGTTGACACAGAACGAAGGATGGGTTCACCGAATCATGCACATCCTTAGGTTCAATGAGGTCTAATGCTTGAGCATAAAACGGTACTTCCTCCTCAAGCATTGCGTGCTCACCTACTGATTGAGGCATGTGATTCATTCGTTTGGTCACAACTATTAAGTCGGTGTTGTCCTAAGCTATTACAGCTTCACTTCCTTGATAATGGTGATTCTGCATGGACGCAGTAGGCCAGTGGAGATCGAAATTCACAGACGCCCACAATTTGCCACTTACCCTAAGTGCAGAGTGACATGAACTCCCACAGTTGAGTCGCCGAGAGCAACAGGTGTTTGAGCGTGCTTGGAAAGGCATATCCACGCACCGGCTTAATCGCGAATGGACTGTGCCTGTTTTGTAATTTAACGCTTTCTCCTCCTCACGATAGCTTTGTTCTTCCCACTTTCTACAATGCACCACCTCACCATCGGGTACTACATCCACTTCACGTTACAGAACACACAGAAGGCACCTTATCAGTCGGCAGCCATCGACATTGGGACTAAGATCGTTGGATATGATCCTCAATCACGTTAACTTTTGCATAAGATGAGTCTTGGAACTGGCATGATTGCCGAGTAAGCTTAACGCGTTTCCTAAAGTTACCGGATGGTACCGATTTGGCTACATTGTGCAATTGTGAGGTCGTCATTGCTGCTGGCTTCCAACTTGTTGAGGGCTGAGTGAATGCTTGCCACGTCGTGCATACTGCTGCGTAAATTTGCGCAATATCTGATTGTTACTGAGAAGAAACAAGTGGTATGCGCGAATGAATTGAACTAATTGTCAGTAAGGAGCTTTCAACTTGCCGACTAACATGGATGAATGTGAATGAATTAGTGAGTGGGTGAAAGGAGAGTAAGCAGGCTTGGATTTGCTCTTTCTAAAGTCCGTGCTGTTTGCTCATGCTTCCAAGTGTTCTACGAATGGGCAAAAGTAAGCATGTAAGCGATGCCACATTTCCTCACACACACACACACACACACACCGGATTGGCCTGTCTCACGACTAGTCAACCTGAGTTGGAATCATAATCACCTGGTTGGATTAGCGAGCTGTCATTACTCGTGATTGCTCTGTGTGTTTTAATGTGAAAGCATTTATAACGGCTATTCCTTAATCAAATCAACATCAACTAGTGGTATTTAGCTCAGGCACTAAAACTCAATTGTTCGTCATCACTGTCAATTTCATTTGCTTAGTGGACGGAAAATTGTCCTGATGGAGGTCATGCTCCGCCATTTAGAATTAAACACTGCTGACTCTTTCGGACGTTTAAGCGCTCAACATTCTTTTCGATTGGGAGAAGTCGATTTCCATTCCCTGTTTTCCTCAGCATATGACGCTATTCCCGTGCTCCAGACAGGCAGGCATGCCACTTTAACCAAGTCAATATAAGTACTGCAGTTCGCATCATGTAATGTGGACTGACAATCATGTCCTTTGTTTGTAAAGCGAGAATTTGACATGATAAATGACAAATGGGACGGCTTTGATGCATCTAGTGGCCAAAAGTTGGTGCAGCAGCCAGTGGAAGAGCGATGTGGGGTGATAAATGGGAAGAGGAAGGTTGACTTGAGTTAGCAAAAGCCGCGGGTCAATTCCACAAGAGTGAACAACTGATGTGAGTCGAAGTAGACCGTCTCCTGCTCTCTGCAATGCAGCGCAATTTGTGCTGCAAGTGCATGAAAATGGTACTGAGCAAGATGGTGAATGGCATAATTTAGCATGAAGGACCCAAGTGTGTAATGTTTGCAAAACGGCCCAGTGTCTAGGTCGATATGCTCATGCGCTTTCACAAGCACAGTTTCACTTTGACGACAAAAGCCGCTGCCATTCTGCGAGTCAGCTGAAATTGTTGTGCACACAGACGCAGGGTTGCATTGCTGAGAGAGATAGAAGTTTGGGTGTGCTCGTAAAGCCACGCGTGCACGTCGGCTTAGGGGATGGGCTACTTCGCACACATTGTCTACTCTCGTGGACTTCACCCTCCCTGCGATCCGACACTCTTGCCGCCTCGCCTCTAACGTTCTTCAACACTTCATTGTTGAGTCCTACGTCGGTGACCTCTCATTCCATCACTCGCTCGTCGTTGTTGTCATGGCAGTGATGATCAGTAGATAGGTCCCTCAGTAACGTCGATGCGTAAGGCAGTTGAAATTTCAAACGAATGCAAATGCCAATTAGCATTATTGCTGCGTTAAACCATCTCAGTAGTGACAATGCATCCACATTACACTCCAAGTGGTGGTCATTGCAACTAGTTCCAGGATTCCTCAAGTCTGCACCAAGCCCTGCCTAGTCACTTCGAATTATGCTCAGTGTCATTTTTATGCGTTTGTCGAAGCACACTTGCAGGGGCAAGTTATGTCAGCCGAGTATTTTGATGATGTGGTAAAGACCTCCTTGCAAGATGATGGATTGCAAATCAGGATCCCTACTCGAATAAGCACACCAACTATGAGACAGAATTCAAGGAAGTGTGTAACATCCTATGGAAAAATTGACCGCACACTGCTAGGCATAGCAACCACTTCAACGATAAGCAAAGTTTCCGTCCTACGTGTGCATCTACACAAACAGATTACCTAGCAAACTTTAACTCGTTTCTCCGTTAGTGGCACTCTCATATCGTGATATAAATAAAGTCAGCTATTGCGCCCGCCTGACTGGTCACATAGTGTTCTAACCTTCTCCCACGCACATTTCGATCCAGTGTCTAATGATCAAACCATTTCCTATTTTCCCACCTTTGCATATATCTGCCAAATTTTTAAGCAGTATGAATGTAAGTGTGCAAGCTTTCGTACTATAGACTTGGATTTGGTGCTCATACCTTACGTATTTTATGCTGGTTGTAAAGATGACATTTCTGTCTCGTGTACTGTCATGTTTTGGAGTCATTTTGCAGAGGCCGCATACGTACACGTAGATTGCTGACAGCCGAAACACAAAGTAAAATAAGTTAAGTGCAGTTTTATTTAAATAATTCAGACGAGCTAGGCGCGTCTGACCCAAGAATCCCGCTTCGTTCCCGGTGATAAAAGTTTGAAACGGTTTTGGAGATCGAAATTTAATTGTCAGCCAGCTAGGCATGATGGATAGTGAATGGTGTGGTTAAGTAGGGAAGCAGCATACTTAGCGCTTGAGTGGGTTGAAATCAGTTAACTTTGTTTGATTGGGAATTATGCAAGTTGGACGTGTCACCTCTGTGGGATGCAAAGCAGTCGCAGGCAATGACGCGTTAATAATGTTCGGGAATGCTCATGATCCCGTCACAGGATGAGTGATCGTGAGAGAGTCGAAAACAAAAGGCATGAAGAAATATATCATTTCTCTCACGCTCACTACAGCTCACTGCAGATTAAGAGGAGGCATGAGCAAACAAGCAGTGCTAGTGGCAACAACTTCGAGAGGAGCAACCTGATCCTGCTTACCCTTCTTTCATTCACTCACTCACTTCACCTTCACCCACGTGAAACATGTTTTAAAAACCCTCACCTGACAATGTGATGTAGTGCAACAGAGACAGCTAAAGCCCAAAAGTCCACAATGTAACAGGAGACCACTCTGAAACTCCCAAATCTATTACTGACGCTTTATGTTGGGTATGTTAATTTACACTTGAGTAGTAAATGCTCCATTGGCCCTTGGTGATTTGGAGCATTTTAGATTCTTCTTTGGTACTCCGATTTAAATCACATCCACTCACTCCTATCTGCCGTTGATAAGAATAACTGCATTTGAGTCCTCTGCTTTTGTTATTCGGAAGTGAGCTTAATAGGGTCAACGATTATGCATATCAAATTTGGTTACAGCAATTATCTATATGAAAATCGGATAATAAGTCAGAGAGCAACTGGAACTTTTCAAGCTGTGTTCTTTAACACAACCACGGCAACCGACGGCCTTAGCGCATCATAAATGGTTGCACCGACAGCAACATCTATTGGCACCCTGGAAACTGGGACTGTGACGACTTGACACCTCATCCATCCATCGCATTGCTCAATCCAGCACTGTTTGAGAGATGGGCTACTGGGAGTGCATCCTCCAACGACAAATGCTTCCCCTCAGCCTAATAAATCACAAGAAAAAGACCTTACTTGGTTCTGACCACTTTGATGGGCTAAGACATCTATACGACCTACTAATCAAGATCGACTGGGCTCGGATGCATTACGCTGCCGCGTCCCTGAACATTCAACAGCCGTTGCTAAAAACCGTGCCCCTTCTCATAAATTTTCCAAGTTATGCTTATCCTCTTGATAATGGCTGCAAAAGAATCTGAGGTTACAATAGCCATAAATGCGCAAACGTAGCCAACGCTCTTAAAAGGCTATTACCTCGCTTAAATGCGCTTAAAGGACCATTAATAATGCACGTGGTACCTGTGGACATAGAATGCCCGTGTAGAGGACGAGGGGAATGGGGAAGAATGCGAAGAAGCAGCACAGGCAGCAGCATTGGAATCACCACCATATTCATTGGTGGTGGTACGAGTTGATGACATCTTTGCGTGTGGGAGGGCGGGAAAATCCTCATCCATGCAGAACATCGCATTCGTCTGTTTATTGATTATGGAGAATGGATGTGACCAAATGCATTTCGCGTGCAGAAGAAATCAGATGCAATAATGCAACTTACAGCGCTTTCTCTGACATCTTTTGGCTGCGTGTGGTGGGCGAATTAAGAATAGGAGGGAAAGGAGGGGGAGGATGAGGGGGAGGTGGAGGAGGAGCAGACGAACCCCACTTCCGTCAGTTGTCGCTGCGACGAGGGGAATGAGCACAGCGAAGCTCGCTCCCATTTGTATGTGCGTGAGTCGCCAGTTTGACCTCATGCGCTGATCTCCACCCTGATTGCTATTCATTGTTTGACGCGTCGCCTTACGACAATCCCACACACATGGTTGGGAGTAGAGGCGGAGTGGTTGGAAAGGCGCAAGTACAAATGGCACCGTTGCTTTCATTAATGAGAGATCAGTAAAGACGCATGTGATACTGCTAGTAAAGATGAAGAGGGCGATGTGATTGATTTGGATTTGTTTTGTGAAGTAGATGCAGATATGCAAGCATCGGAATGTCTGCAGGTGGTTTATGCTAACGGTGGTATTGAGTGAGAGTGGACTTGGATCCTCGAATTTCCATTGCTCTTTACCCTAACTTCCTTGTGGTACATCATTCATCGTGCTTTTGCCAGAATTTCCAAATGCGTAATGATAGATGCAATCGAATCAACTCGGATTCCTATGCACATGAATTGCTTTACTAGTGTTCAGAATTCAAATTAGCAGTGACGGTAGTAGCACTGGTAGTTAGTCTAAGGTAACCACGTTTGCGTGTTTGTCTTTGCTAGTCCAACAATCCATGCTCGTATTTGCTAACATTTTAGAAATGCGAATCCGAATGTTCTAATTAGGATTATGCTTCGCTGACGGTTGAGGTGGAAGGGATAATCTATCCTACGTGCTAATTTGTCAGTGGGTTTGGTGTAGTGGTCATTCCCATGACCCCATTCCGGATGAAAGCATTCAGTCATGCAGTCAAAACGCGCTGGCTCTCTCATTTGCTATTATGGATAAATGCGATCTGCATTTCTACCGACTGAGGGTGAGGGCAGATAATGAGGCGGGCGGACACGCAGGCATGCAGGCAGGCAGGTGAATAAGAAACAAACGAGGTGCAGACGGACAGCGGGTCTGCCAGCTGTCGATGCGATGAAAAAACAGCACGACGAAGATCACCACCCTTTGTATGCGTGTGAGTCACCAGTTTAAACTCAAGTACGAAGGGTCACCCACATGTGCGTGTGTGTTTAGGTGTTATCAACGCTAATCTTGATTTCCTCTGTGATTCGAGGTTTGATTCGTCGCCTAACCACAATCACACGGGTGGCTAGTGGCAGAAAAGCAGAAGCACAAACGACATTTCATCTGTATTAGATCGGCGTAGGCAGCTGTGACGGCGCTAATGAAGATGAAATGATTTTCGTTGTAAATCACGATTTTATTTTACAAAACACAAATAACCGTACCCTCATTGGATTGTCTGCGCATTGTTCGCAGTGATGCCAACTGTGTGTCAGAGCGGTTAATAAGGAAGTTAAAGTTAAAGATTGCTTCAGCTGAGGTTTGGGTAATGCCAATTTTAATTCGGCAATCATTGAACTTTGCAGAGAGTTTTAACTGGATTGGGCTCCTCCCATAGCAAGGCTTGTCGGAGTTGGGAGCAAATTTTTGTGGCTAGAAACAAATTATCCTGTCCGAATGGCATTTGGCTTGAGTGAATGCATCAGCTTCTATCTGGTCTGTGTCTATCCTGAAGGAGAAAATACCTTTTTGTGTGCAACGTTCATCAGAAATAAACTAGTGGATTTTGTGCTTTCCTTATAAGCCTTATGCAGTGAAGCGTCTACAGCACAACGGGCGCTCATTATCTGAGTGAAGGTGTGCAGTTACGTTGCTTCCGCTGTTTTACGTTCGATTGACTGAGACTTTCAGTCCACTCTGGGCTACTCTTTGGCGATCAACCCTAGGTGACACCTTTCGTTGGCATTTAAGCTCTGACGGTGTGTCAAACAGCGCTGCTTGGTGGAGGCATCAACAAATTAATGATGATTAGTGAAGTGACTGCATGCAAAGAGTGGAAATGCATTGCATGATTCTTGCTACAGAGCACGAAATCACTACTTATTACCCGAATGGAGGCTGGATGAGCATGCCTAAACAGACCAGGCATTTCCAACTGGCAGTCATTCCTGCCCTTGCTAACAGTATTGTCCTTTCCTATCATAATATGGTTCCTCATCAAATTACTACACGAGTACCAACAAGCAGAGCGTCCTCCTGATCTCGTTGGCTCATGATTGAGGTATTTCGTACGATTTTGGACATTATCGTCTCCCACAATGTCTTTTCAAACTGTACTGTTAGACTCTTTGGCCCTGTAACTGGACATTTGAAGAGAAACTGTACAGGAGGACTAACGCACGTAAAGGTAATAGATCGAACAACAAAGAACTGTGTGGTACGCACCTGCTAAATGCACAGTAAGACATATTTTGACGTGAGAGACATGTAGTGAGAAGTCCCATCACAGAGTTTAGTACGCCAAATGAGGCAACAACTTGTACCTCATAGCAAACGTCGCCATTCGTAACAGCGAAAGGAGTGCTCCTAATTTCAGTTAATGGGTCAATTCATCCCAATTTAGTTGCTGCTCCTTGACATATTGAGAGGAATTTAACTTATTCAGCTTCACTCATTTACAAGACCCGTCTACATTTGAGCTCTATCGATAGATCAAACAGCGCTGCTTGACCAAGGCATCAGGTAATACCGAAACGCTAATTAGAACTGAACAAAGCCAGTTTTAATTCAGGAATAAAGACTTGCAGCTAATTGGACCTATATGAAACGCTAAGCAGACACGCTACGTGGAACGCATTGTCAATAGACGAAGAAGAAACGATGTGATGAATCGATTCCATTATTTGGCGTGCATGGAATAAGCAGTTGACAGACATGAACTATGCGACTATTCAATCACAAAAATTGACGGCGAGTTGCTCGTTTGCATTTAGCACATTAAAGCGGTTAAGTTTAAAAACCACCAAGAGACTAGAGGCTTGCTTGGCTTTGGAATTGGTGGACTAGCAGGATTTGGTGATCGTGTGCATGGACAAAACCTAATAGACGGGAATCAGCAAATTAAAATAACAAGTCAATTGTATTCGGTACTGGTTCGAGCCCTAATACTTAATTGTGGGAGAACCATCATGCCATAGTTCAAGCATCACCTTTTCAACGTCTTCAATGAGTGCGTTGACTTTATAAGGTCTCCATTTCGAAATAGGGTGGCCTGTTAAGTGGAATTCTCGAATTCCGTTTAGTCAAAGTAGCAGCGAGTTAGGTTATTCCAGAATCCGGTGTTAGGCTTGTGCTATCCAGGCACTGTAGATGGACATATTCACTGCAAATAAGCATAATCGTTGCTATGAAACTCATCCAAAAGCGTCGCAAGATGCAGGAGTCAAGGGCATTTGTGATGCATCCTATCAGTCAAGGCGGATTCTACCACAAAATTTAAGATAATCGTCTTAACACACAGTGCGGAAGAGTTGACTTACTTGATTTATCCAATAGTGTTTAATACACTCTTGACAAACGCAGAGACAGGTGCGTTGGGAAGTCAAGGGCAGTATAACGCTAAGTCCAGGTACAGCTATTCAAACGCCGAGCATAATTTGGGGTTAGTATGTAAAATTCCCAGAATAGAAGGCATATAAAGACACTTTTAAGACGCAGAAATCTAGTACAATGGGTCTGTAGCTAAAGTCAATGAGATGTGGTATAAAATTCAAAAGAAATCGAAAATATATGAACTCAATAGCAATAAACAACTCAAGCAAGAAGGAGATCCCTTGGTTAAAGGCATTCATGTCGTCATCGTCCTTGTCTCACTCATTGAATGTACGTTTTGCATCATGCATTAAAAACTCTAAGTTCGGAGCGCATTCCGAAGTCAGGCAGGCATTTAGAATTTGCGTCGAAAACGTTGTTTTATGTGTTGCGAAGATAGGCTTAATAAGTCCCAAACGTTTAACCAGTTATGATGGCGCCATATACGGATGAGCTTTCCTTGATGGTGCTAAATTAAACCAAGGAGCAACTTGTGATTTAACTACCATTCAACAACACCAATGAACTTGATGCCATAATAAAGACAACACCAATGAACTTGATGCCATAATAAAGAAAACCACAGCCAGTGTATTGGCGTTCGCCTTACATTCCGAATGCACAAAGACAAATTCTTGGCTATGTGGAACGAAGTACGCACCTAAATCGCGATGGGTGTGGACTGAGGTATAGTAATGAAAAGTAAGTTTAAGCCGAAATGCTTGGTGAAAGGTTACGCACCCAACACATTCCTTAATTGATAGCGGCAGCGACAGCGGATGTAGCGACAACCATGGCTAAATTAATTCGACCATTCATTTCCCATCTCTCTCCTCTAATTACTTCTTTGTTAGCAATTCTTTGTTTATGCTTGCAATCTTGAATGCTTTATCGGATTGCGCATCCAGAATGTGCATTCATGAAAACGTTAACACAAAAAGGAGCTGAAACCCGACATTTAATGGCAACCAACTGCAGGCGAAATCTATTTTCAGCAGATCTACACGATGGCACCGCAATGGTTCAGCAAGGTGCCTGTAAGGGAAATGACTCAATGCGTAGCACCTTCCACTGATAGAATACGCCCTGCTTAGCAGTTGTGAGCTGACTACACCTGCCCTCGGGACCTTTAGGCGCCGTCCACCCCACAGTTTGATCTCACAAACTATCTGCCAATGTCAGGCGACTGAAGCAGAACAAGGTCTCCGGTTCTGGTTCCATTTTAGAGTACTGGTCACATAAATCATTATCAGAGTAGAAGTGCTCGAGTGGATAGACCATCTACCTATCATCGTATAGAAAAGTAGAGCAGGTGCTTCTGAAGACCTCTACTTTTAATGAATATTATAGGATGCGATGGCTAGTCCCTTAGATCCCATTCATCTGCCGCCAAGGCAATGCACTTCCTCGTCAATTGTGCTCTCATTTAAAGGCATTGAAGGTGAACAGAAACCATTTCGAAAGTCACCAACCTTCGTCACGGTTCCCTTTGTAAGCAAATACAGCACAGTTGTCCCAAAAAGCCCTTAACAATTTTGAAGTTATTTTGCCTCATAAGGGAGAAGGGTACACCCCACAGTACGGTCAAAGACACAAAAGTGTGCCTGAAATGAATGTGCTCATACAGATGCGGCCAATGGCCCTCCTTCCATTGCAGTAAAATCGGATTCAAAATGGTTGCTTTTATGTTCCTCGTGAGGGGTAAATTAGTGAGTCTTAGGGAAGGAAGTTGGACCCATTCCGCCTCAACAGCAAATTGACTATCAGAAACAGCGCTCTCCAACATGTCAGAAGGGATGAACTTCTACGCATGCCATATCAGCCATCATTAAGAACACTCCTCCATCTAAATTTTTCATCTGTGCCGCAGTAAGTGTAAAAATTGCATATTTTTATATTTACGGACAAAGAAATACGTCAAAAATAGTTCCTTTTTAAGCGCAGAATAATTTTGCCGTTCATTAATAATATTTTTTCACTAAACTACGCATCACTCGACTTCCTAACCAATGTAAAAGAAACCCATCTCAACTAGGCTAAGGTTTCACTTCTCCAGCTACGATGACTTATGTTCATTTGCATTTGCATTACAAGTTGTGCTTTTTAAATGTAGCCTTTTACTACAAGTAATTAGTAACTGCTACAGCTGTCGCCACTTTGTTAAGTCCTCAACTAAATCATCCATTTGCTACACCACTACCACCTCAAGATCATTTGGCATTCACTCACCTTTCTCACATTCTCCGCCTTGTTTGGTGCACTTCAACAACCAAATGCGTGGTCGACTCCATCATCGCTGCCACCATCGCTGATGTAGATATCTGCACTGGTTGCTCCAACCATTGCAACCAATTTAGAGTGGCATGCGAATCGGTGTCCCTTGATCATTCAAAACATTGTAAGCACTGCTAGTTTATCCTCTTTATGTGCTGCCCTACGACCACAATTTATGATTTGTATGAAACACTCTGGCGTCACCTTGCAGCGTCTGACAGTTTCTCCTACACTCAACAAAGGCTCTGACCCTTGACAACATCAGATCAGCAACCGAACCACACAACGCTGGCTGCAGCTACGTAGGCAGTGGTATCGCCTGATAAGTCGTTTAATGGAAATGGAAAGGAGGACAGTCAGTTGGTGGCTACTGTAGCCTCCCGCACTACCGTTTACGGTTCTGTCTTAGCCCACTGTCATCATAAAATAGACCTACACACTGATCTACACGACCTTACTGCCCTTTGCATCGACCCATTCATTATACCATCCACCCTCCCATGTCATTGAAGTGCAGTCGATTTGTTGATTAGGCTCATCTCTTGCTCTCTGTTATACTCCACTTATTTGCACGTCACCATGTTCCAAGGTCTTCTTCTATGCGTACAACATCATCAGCTCCCCTGTGTTTCATAGCAACAACATACAGACGCGATTTTATTTTGCTAGGGTTGTAGCGCACGAGTGATCCGTGGGCGTCAAAGCTTTGGCATGGAAGCACAATTGGGATCGACCTAACCCTTTTATCCATGCGACCTCTTCAGCACTTTATTGGAAAATCTAGGAACAAATACACATTCATCTTACTTAATCCATGGGCGCTGGCTTCGTTTTACTTTTTTTAATAATGCTTCTTGGTGGCTTCTCCTACTATTACACCGTGTCATTTGGCTTCGCCCATGTCAAACGTATATAATGTGTCCCCTTCCTAATCGCTTTGTTCAACAAAACTGGAAGGCACGACGGCCTGAAGCTCTACCCTGTGTACATTGTGCCACGTCACCTGTTCTGCTTCACTCAAGCATGTCATCGGTTATTTCCCCCACTCCCTAAATCCACATCTCCATTTTACGGATGTCTGCTTATTTGCATATCGTCGAGCACACGGGGAATGCATTTATGCATACATGTGTGTCTGATTTCATTCCAGCGTGGTTCTCTTATGGCGTTACACGGGCATCCAATGGTCTTGGAAGGGCAATTGAGGTGGGTGTTTTCGGTGTCTTTCGGTCGATTTGATTGCTTAGGCTTAGCATTTCGTTCGTTAGTATCGGCTGTGAGTGCTGTGCCTTTGCATGAGAAAATTTCGTAATGCTTCTAAGGGGAAGGTGCTAGGGACAAAGACTTAAAAGCAAGTGATAGTAAAGCAACAGGGTAGGATGTTTTGTAGGGGGAGACCAAACGTGCCAACTGAAGGCGGTTCTAAAACCGTCTGTGCCTTATAACGAAATAATGTTTGAGTTGATTGAGTCGGTATTAGTCGAGAATGATGAATGTGAACTTGCCATTTTTCATTATCATCTACAGCATTGTCACGCTATAACTTATCTGGATGTTAAAAATATCTACGCCAAATCAATTTGTAGGAATCTTGGCCTTGACGTAATTTACCGATCGGCTTAATCGTGTCATTTAATGCCTTACCGACTTGTGCAGGTTCTTACAACGATGCCATGAGTAAAACATGCTGTACCGCCAATGCTGTTCTTAGTTGACAATGAAAACGGTGTCTTCCATTTGTTGCAATATCCCTATCTAAATCAATGTGATGTCGGTATTTACTAAACTTACTAGCCAAACTGCCTGTCCTTGGCGACTAAAAAATTAGCTTGCAGTGATATTGTAGGCGTCAAATACGGTGGAATTGGAGTTCAAGTAGGTAACAATGTCACCTCCTTTGTTAATACCTGCCCCATTAGCGATTGCATTATCCCGCAAACGACACTTCATCTATTCTTCGAATATCATATTATTTATGACAATCCGCCGAATGATGCTAAGTGGGCTTTACCAAGCTACTATAAAATATATTGGATTTTCACAATGGACCTTAGAATGCATCCACTGATAATGCTAAGAAAGAACGCGATGTGCACAGCATTGCGCACCGGCAGTATGCTGATTGGCAGTGCATTCATTGTGCGAATACTACGAGCATAAACTTTGCTAGCAATTTTGGTGGACGCATTCTACGTTGGGTAACTAATAGCAATAAGCATATGAACCCATTCCATGAAGTATCTTCGGCAGTGCAGTTACTGAATAAGCATGGAGCATATATATATATATATATGTAAGAGAGCAAAGCGGGACACCTCCTCTAACTCTATGCTGTTTAGATACTTGTTGCGAGTTCCACTCGAAAGGAAAACAATTAATGCCTTCTTGGCTTTTCTAAAATTCAAACAATTTAGTGTGTTATGTCAAAATCTTACTCATGGCCTGACGTTAGAGCACCGTAGCTCAATTCAAAGTGAGTCGAAATTCACTAGAGGCTGCAACTTGTTCGTATAAAGGAGCATCTAGTTAGGTTTAGAAAAATAAGGTCATGGGAAACATTGGGTTGCCTATTTAATATAATGATTGGGTAGGTCAAGCGGTGTATCATTCATGTAGTTCCAGTGGGTGATAAGTGCAGACACGATGACGGCTATCAACATTGGTGAGTAATGCAAGCAACTATATTTGATGAGATGCTCTGCGCGGTAGGGCATCACTAAGCTTCATTGGTTACGAGACTGTTGGGTAGCGAACGCTACGTATTTTAAAATTTTCATTGATGCATTTAAGTCTCATGCACGTGTACTGCTAAAGCATGACATTTACGACTATTCGAGCGATATGTGCTGATGCAGTCTCTTTTACCAAACCTTGTTGCAAAATAAAATGAGACCCTCCTGGATGCAAAAGAATGATTGTGAAGTCCGTTTCCTTTTCTCTTTGATTCGCTTGAAACTAATGTGCTATACCATTTCATAGAATAATTTTAATCGGCCCAGGTATCTTTAAATCTCACCTCTCTGTTTTGCAAGTAGCTATTGCTAAGTTTGTCAGCATGCAGGTAAGCGACTGCGAGCCCAGAATGAATCTCATGAAGCTGAGATAATGTGCCGACCATACTGTTGATTATTCGACTACGGAAAGAATTGATGGGTGAATAGACGCAAAGGCGCTCAAGGGGATGGTGTGAGGGGAGCCTATTGACATTCAATAGGTGTTGCGACACTTTGCCGTCAGCAATCATAATGCTCACTTATAATGAGATGAAAATAGGATTGCGTTATGCAAGTTCCTCCAATAGATGTGCATCTAGGCTGCTTACTTAAATTGGGCCATGCTTCGCAGAGAACTTGTTGCATGTCATTTGGCCTTAAGCTTTACCCTACGAACACTGCATGGCATCACCTACTCTGCTCCACTCAAGCATGCCATTGTTTATTTATTTCCTTCTTCGAGCCCGTGTCTCATTTTTAAGGATGCCTGTTTATTTGCATATCGTCGAACACAAGGGGATGCATTTGTGTACGGGGCTAAATGCTACCTTGCTTTGTGGAAGTTCCTTCAATGGGTGCGCATCTAGACTACTAGTTTGAAATAGGCCATACTTTGCAAAGGAATTCTTTGAATTTCTCTTAACACATTAGGGAACACTGATTAGACCCACCCAGTGTTGGTGCTTCTCGAAGAACATTGACAAATTTCATTTCTCCTTTGGGAGACCTCAGGAGACAATGCAACTTAACGTTCCCTTCCGGTCACCAGTGAGTGCGTGTGTTGAGAGAATGAGGAGTTGATAAGCATCATGTATGTCAGTTGTCGATGCAACGGGTGGAACGAGCATATGTGAAGCACACCATACATGCCTGTACGTGAGTCGCCAATTCAACCTCATGCACAAAGGATTACTTGCAATTACGCGTGTGTGGACGTCATCAGCGCTAATTTCTGCTCCGACCACAATCGTTGTTCGATGCGTTGCCCTACCACAATCACATATGTAGGAGTTGGAAACTAAGCACGTGGAAAGGCACAAGGCCTCAGTGCAGACTGATGAGTTTCGGGTGGGAATCTGTCGTCCTCCGTATTTACTGACTAACCATTTGTGAGTGGTAGCTTAATTACACCTATCTTGCCAGCTCTTGTATATTTTGTTGGGTAACAAAGACTATTACAGGAGTAGGGCGAGCATATTTTGCGGATGGCTAGCATCAAATTCGTTGCTGTGTCGGAGCGGAAAATAAGTGCTAGAAATCATACAAAGATCTTTGAGAGAGACACAGTTAGAAGGCTACTCTACTTATGCTATAATGTTGTTGTTTGGAACCGAGCAATGCACCGTGACTTATTTATTTCCCCAGTTGAATGCTCTCTGTTTGTACCAAGGCTTGAAGACGTACGAAGATAATCATCATCAGCATCATTCCTAGAGCTTGTAAGTATGTCTCAACTCCAAAGCTCTTGCGTGTTATGATTGGAGGCTGGAAATAGGTTCGCGTTATGTCATCTTCGTGGAAGCAGTTCCAGGCCCTCGGCACTTAAGCTTAAAGCGAAGGAGACTGACAGGCTAGTGATCGTGAATGAGAATAGTCGGGGATGGACCCGTTGCAGCCCGCCTGGATTATGTCAACTAAGGTCAACTGGACAAAAGTTTTAGAAAAGCAATTAGGGCTTGTTTGAAGGAAAACAACATAGTTAAAGCACAATCAGTTCACTCCTGCACAATTATTTGCTCTTTGGCATTAACTGGGTTTCGGGTACTCTCCAAACGGTTTCTATGACTCCACCGCTACAACACACGGAGAATACATTTCCGCAAGCCACTAAGTGCGAATTCGATGAGAAATGAAAAACCTTTTATGGCTGTGTAATCACGGGCCACAGTTGGAATTTTGGCTAGAGGTCTAGTGGATCGATGGCCGGCGTGCATTCGCGCCTGTGATTTCCCCTCGAGACGGTACCACTTCGGCGTTACTAAGACATCGTGTGGTCATGGATGGACACTAGTGGTGAAGTTGTGGTATGAGTTCTTGGGGACGCCCCTTGGTTTGATTGCATAGGGTAGGCGTTCCGTTTGCTCTTCTAAGCTATGAATGCTGTTTCCTTGCGTAGGTAAAATTTGTACATTTACCAAGAGAAGGTGCTCAGAGGGATGATTTTAAGCCGAGCCACACGAAATTGTCAGTTGAATTCCTTTAGAGAGAGATCAGATCTGTTAACCAAAAGCAAACCTTAAGCAGCCTATCATTTTTGTGAATAGACGATGCTCAAAACGATTAAGCCGATCCAGTCCCAAAACATTATGCTACGTAAGTTCAGCGATTTCACACACATAGTTGTCGTTGTCAGAGGAGCAAGTAAATGCCAGTTCGTAGTAATGAATATGTCATGACTTAGATTTAATTTGATGCCCAACTTATTCGTTTGGTGTTGCTGCAGGAATAAGAGCACTCAATGGTTAAACGCCCATTATGCGGCAAATGGAAATGAATTCTTTGGAAAAATGTAAAACTATTTGCAGCGGCTTCTGTAGGCATATTAGTAGCGGCAGTAGCGGGTGTCAACATGATGTCTACGTCAAAGTTGAAACACGAGGGTAACTCTGCAATGACTTGTTAGCATCTATGAGCAACTCCTGTCCCCTGCATACCTTTTGAAGCCTGACAGAACCCAAAGCGATGAGAACCAGAGAGTGTTGGCACAGATTTGTTGTGCTGTTACAATGAGAGGTCAAAGCGACACGAACAAAAGGAAAAATATAATTGAAGTGACCAACCAGTTCAAACAAAAATGTGGGCGAATGAGTTAAATCACTATCCTTACCTCCCAAGCTGATGTTTGCTATGATAATCGAGCGACTGATAATGGCCTGAAGCTGATGCATTGCCGTGCTTTAATTTGCTTACATCCTGACAGGTGGTGTGTGTGACCGACAAGGGGATGCTTTGGTCACCTTAATGACATCGTACTTACTCTGAACTTCGCAACATGACTACCTAACCTTGTGTCGATTCAAGAACTGTAATAGCACGTCAAAACTCTTTGCTCATTAAAATAATCACCATTGCAAAAATTTTTTATGGCTCGCCTTCGTCGAAACCCCTCCTATTACTTCCTAAGTGATTCTGAGACTGGCTAGTGATGAAGTTGGAAGCCGGCAGTATCTAAACCTCGCAGTAGCAAAATCAGAGCGACTTGTTGGATGGACAGTTACAGCAAAATGTGGCTGACTCTTGCTTCACTGTCTCCTTCTCTACACGTGAGTTTTGTGACTGCTTGAGACGTGGAAGTCCAGGTGTTGCGTTGTGCTGTGAGTATTTTGCTAAAAATAAAAGAAGGATATGGCATTTGTCTTGTAGACGCATCAGTCTCTAGTCCCTTGACTCCATCAGCTTGTTCCGTCTGCTCATCATGTGGTCAGTCCTTGCTGCCGTCAGATTGTATTGAGGAGAGTTGGGCTGTGCAGAATGAAGTGATGTAGGGGCAGGGTGGACTAGATATAGGCAGATATACAGGACAAACACGATCCCCCCAAAAAACACATTACAAGTATGAAACAAAGCTCCTGTATCCCATTAACTCTAGTCACATTTATCAATCTCAACTAACACCCCATGATAGAAGTATCACAAATAAATGGAATACAGCGGACAGAACTATAGACTGCAAACTTGAACTGAACGCTAGTTTTTCAATCTCGGAATTCAAAAAGACCATGTTCTAAGAACAAATGCATGCAACTTGTCAGCTCTTTTCGCTAAAAGCAATATTGTTGACAGTAAGTTGCTACCTGAAATTGGCCACGTTACATTCCCCACTTCAGTATACAGACAAATACGAAATTCCCCATGGATAAGGAATTGCCGCTATTCCAGATGCACAGGTGTCCAAAACTCTTGCCACCAGCAATAAAATGGTGATGATTCCAACACTGCTGCCATCGCTGGTTCTTTAAGGTCTTTCTCCTCCTTTACTAACAGTGCCTATCCTTCTCTTTTACGCAAGGAGTCATGTTGAATTAAATTGCTCACTCAACTGTACAGAGTGGCACTGTATTCCCTGACGCAGGAGATTCACACCTCTCTGTATAACTTCTCGACAACGATCGTATTACCGAAAGTGGGACGTTACGTTTAACATAGATGGCGGTGGAAATCCATTCCTGAGGCAAAGAATTTAAATGACACTCGATTTCTATGAGCCGAGCAGAACAAGCAGTCCATAACGGTT